>CM060708.1:29673361-30273361 GCA_030686995.1 Artemisia argyi
CTTGAGATATGAGCTCCCTTTCAAGGAAGTCTCCATACCTTGCAACAAAAATTTTGTTTTCAGGTGGGTAATAAAAGTAGTATCCCATAGTTTCCTTAGGGTATCCTACGAAGATGCACTTCACAGATCTTTGTTGAAGTTTGTCTGCTGAGTCACGTTTAACATACGCCTCACAACCCCAGACCTTTAGATAAGACAGGTTAGGAGCTTTTCCAGTCCATACCTCATATGGTGTCTTATCAACCTTCTTTGTTGGAACCATATTTAGAATGCGAACCGCAGATTCTAAGGCATAATCCCAAAACGAGAAAGGAAGAGTTGTTAGATTAAACATAGATCGTATCATGTCTTGCAATGTACGATTCCTTCTTTCAGATACACCATTTTGTTGTGGAGTATATGGAGAAGTAAGGTGCTGGACAATTCCCTCCTTTGCTAGATAATCTATGAACTCCTGACTCAGGTATTCACCACCTCTATCGGATCGAAGAGCTTTAATCTTCTTTCCAAGTTGCAACTCTACTTCTGCTTTAAACACTTTGAATGTTTCAAATACCTCATGTTTATGTTTAAGTAAATAAACATAACCATAACGGCTGTAATCATCCGTAAATGTTAAGAAGTAGCTAGCACCCCTCCTTGACACATGTCTAAGTGGTCCACACACATCTGTGTGAATAAGACCAAGTAGATCATTAGCCCTTTCAATCCTATTTTTAAAGGGTTTCTTAGTCATCTTCCCAGCAATGCAAGATTCGCATTTATCAAATGATTCATCATTGATCTTATCTAAAAGCCCATCATGTTGCAGCTTTTTCATGCGATCTTTGCCAATGTGAGCAAGTCGACAATGCCAAAGATAAGACGAATCCAGACCTTTCTTGATTCTCTTATTGTTGATGTTATACATTGAATTATTTGTAACAAAAGCATTATCATTATCATTCATATCAATTTCAAATACACCATTCACAGCAATAGCATTAAAATAAAAAACATTATTTAAAGAAACCGAAATTCCATTGCTTGAAATAGTATGATGAAAACCTTGGTTCAACAAACATGAAAATGAAATTACACCTCTAACAATTGACGGTGCATAATGACAATTATTTAAAGATAGTACTAAGCCCGAAGGCAACACTAAATTAAAAACTCCTATAGCTTCAACTCCTGCATGAGCTCCGTTACCAACGTGCAAGAATTGTTGTCCATAGGCCAGCTTTCTCTCAACTCTAAACCCCTGCATGGTATTGCAGATATGAATGCCACATCCAGTATCATATACCCATGAATTCAATTTAGGAGTAAGAGTGAATAATTCAATCATAAAGAACGCACCTGATGTGCTGGGGTTACCAGCATCATTCCCCTGCTTCTTGAGTCGCAAGTCATGAATGTAGAGAGGGCAATTGCGCTTCCAATGACCCTTTTCATGACAATGCTGACAAGCCTGATCCTTCTTGTTTGGCGGATTCACCTTGTTCTGCTTAGGCTGATGTTGTTTCATCTTGGGTTGAGGTTGATAGGCCATGACTTGCTTGCCTTTATCACCTTTACCTTTGCCTTTGTTCACATGCGATTTCTTCTGGATTCTCCCCCCATGAATTGCCAACACTTGTGGGGTGGGAGTCTTGACCTTGGCTGGTAGACTTTTCTCATAATCAACAAGCAATGCGAGTAATTCTGAGACTGTCTTCCCCGAGCAATGCATGTTGAAGTTCTGCACAAAACCAGCAAAATCCCTGTTGAGGGATCTGTTGATCAAGTGCACTTGCACATTCTAGGGGTAACCAAAACCAATTATGTGAAGTTGATCAAAGGAATCCTTCATCTCATCCACATAATCGGCTACTGGTTTACCATCACCATGCTTGCAGTTGTGTAGCTTGTCAAGTTCATCATACAATTCAACTGCAGGTGACTTCTCATAAGACTGCCTGAGGTTATCAAGCATATTCTTAGGAGACGAGTACTCATACTTCTTTTGTAATTGAGCACTCATGCTAGTGAGCATTAAACAAGCAACCTCATTATACTTAGCATTAGTCACCTTCCATTCTGCCTTTGCTTCTGGTGTAGCAGTAGCAGCAGGTTCAGCAGGGCATTCCTCGGTCACATAATCAATCTTACCAGACGCCCTCAAGACAATTCTGAGCGAACGGTACCAGTCATTGAAATTCTTTCCAGTCAGTTTATCTCTCTCAAGATGACTCTTGAAAGCATTAATCACAGTTTGGTTATCGGGTTGAGCCATATCTACAGATAAAGTTCAAATATTAGTATTTTTGATAATCAATATCTTCAAGAAAATAAAATACCCAAGGCTATATTCATATAACCAACTAATTTTCTTGAAAATCTAGGATCTAACTTTACATAGTTTCACCACATCAGTTGATCTGCTAGTGGTAAAAGTACAAAAGATAGTAATCTGTCGAACAATAATTGGCAAACAAGATTTCTAATTCCTAGATCATTATGGGATTTACATCAAATTGATTCATCAATTTGCCTTTGTAAGCATGTTTTATCCCATCTCATGCCTTAAGTTCTAGGTTGTTGACATAAATTAATAATGTCTAAAAACATTGTTAACATATTAACAATGTCTCTATGTTTTGATAATTACAAAGCATAAACTCATTAATCTAAAACTTATGACGTAAACAAGTTTTTAGTGCTTAACATTTGTCTTTACATCCAAATCACTTAAGGTATGAATAAACAAAGTGTTTATTGCATTCTATGATCAAAGGAACAATTTTCTTAAACACTAGACTTTTTATAAAATGTCACAAAACATTTTATATCTTCTACAAAACATTTTTGGAATTAAAGGAATATGTTTAATTCATTATAAATATATGAATTCAAATTTCCAACCAAAAATGGCAAATCTAATCCAGAAAAACCTTCCCCACAAAAAGACAAATAAACCCAACGTTCTGGAGGGGCGGCCCCCTTAATTCCCTAGGCGGCCCCCTTAATTATTAAGGGGACCGGCCCCTAATTAAGGGGACCGGCCACGCTCCAGAACAGTATATTTTCTCCCTATAAATACTGGTTCATCCCACAGAATTTTCTCACCTTTTGCACTCCTAAACTTTCTGTTCTAGATCCCCATTTCTATTCTCTAAATCCTTTGATCATAAATACATAATCCTTTGTTTCAAAGTGATTCTCTCAAGTGCAAGAGAAGAATACTTCTATCCTCCAAGACAAGAAGTATTACAACTTGTTGTGACCTCCACATCCAAGTTATTGGTGCATCATCAAGAATATTTACATATATCTTTGTGTAGTGTGTTGTGAATATTTGATTGTAGATAGTTGTGTTAGGAATATAGATAGTGTGATTGGCTAGTAGATTGTAGTAAAGATAGTTGGTGTGAAGTAGTTGTGAAGATAGGTGTGTAGTAGATTGGTGTGAAGTAGTTGTGAAGAAGGTGTGAAGACGGTGTGAAGTCTTGAAAAAGGTGTGAAGGTGTGATTAAGGTGTGAAGATCACGTGGTGTGATATTTGGTGTGAGATTGGTTCTAGCTACGATTAGAAGTCGACATTTAGCTTAGTGTCGTTAACTTGTGTAAGCCAAGGTGTGTAAGGTTTTCTCCGCCATAAGGGAGCTTGTTGACATAGTGAAGAAAACTCTCGAGTAGGTGACTCGAGGAGTGGAGTAGGGCAAGGAAGGTGTCCTTGTAGCCGAACCACTATAAATCCTTTGTCTCGCGGTTAGATCTTTCCATACCTTACTTATTATCTTGCTTATATCGTTATTACTTTTGTAGACGTAGACGTATATATATAGTTGCTCATATAGTGCTAGTATTGATTTTACGTAAAGATCAAACGAAAGTTTTATTCACAAAATAAAGTTTTTACAATCAAACTAAAAAGGCTACATACATATAATTGATCATTTCGATCAAGTATAGTTTTCATACACAATACAACTAAGGATTATAAAATAAACGATTACGTACTTATCTCTCGTATATAGCTACAATTGTTTATATTATGCATGTGTTGATTTCACATACTTAGCATACATTATTATTATTGTTTATACTTAGACATACTTGTTCATATTGTTCAAGATTTGAGTTCACATAAGATTGAATCAAAGTTTTAAAAGCAAACAAGGTTTTAAAACTAAACTAAGTTTTCAAAATAAAATTAAAAAGACGTAAAACTATTCAACCCCCCCTTCTAGTTTTCCACAATTGGTACCAGAGCCACGTCTAGCAAGTTTTTTAAAATATATTGTATTTTAAAACTTGTAACGATCTATGGAATCTGAAAAATATCTAGAAGGGCAATCTATGCAAAGACCACCACTATTTGAAAGTGATGGATTTTTATATTGGAAAAATCGATTCGAAACTTATGTGAAATCAAAGGATCTAGATCTTTGGCATGTTATTACTAATGGTGATTTTTTACCTACTCAAAATAATCCCGAAACAAATAAAGATGAAATAGTACCTTTTGAAAAACAAAATGATAATTTAAAAAGAAGACTTTCTAAAAACAATGAAGCAAAAATGGTTATTTACAATGCGTTACCACGTAAAGAATACGAAAGGATCTTTATGTGTGAAACCGCAAAAGAAATTTGGAATTCTTTACTAATAACTCACCAAGGTAATAGTCAAGTCAAGGATAACAAAATAGATCTACTTATGCAACAATATGAGCAATTTATGATTCCGGAAGAGGAATCAATTGATAATGCTTTTGCTAGGTTTAACACTATTATCACAAGTCTAAAAGCACTTGATGAGAATTTTTCTAGTAAGAATTTTGTCAGGAAATTTCTTAGGGCTCTTCATCCAAAATGGCGAGCTAAAGTCACGGCTATTGAAGAATCAAAGAATTTGTCAACTCTACAACTTGACGAATTGATCGGTAACTTAAAGGTCTACGAAGAAATAATAAAGAAAGACTCCGAGATGGTCAAAGGAAAAAGGGAGCAAAGCAAATCAATTGCGTTGAAAGCTAAAAAGGACTCTAGTGACGAAGAATGCTCAACCTCCAAAAGTGACGATGAAGAGTATGCTATGGCAGTACGAGACTTCAAGAAATTCTTCAAAAGACGAGGAAGATACATTAGGCAACCATATAATGAAAGGAAGTCTTTTAAATGTGGCAATCCAAATCATCTCATCGGAAAGTGTCCAATGATGTCAAGAGATCAAAATCAAAAGGCGTTTATTGGAGGTGCTTGGAGTGATAGCGATGAGGACAAGAAAGAAACCACAAATGAAGAAAAGTGTCTTATGGCTAAGACATCAAGCGAGGTACGTTCCGAAACCGAATACTTTAGTGACGAAAATTTATCATTAGATGAAAAAGACCTAGATAGTGAATATAATAGATTATGCAAATTAGGTCAAAAGGTTATAGCTAAAAATAAGTCACTAAAACATATTAATAATCAATTAGAAAATGAAGTACTCGAATTAAAAATTAAACTACAACATTTGGAAAAAGAAAAAGAAGTTTTTGTAAAATGTAAAACTTGCTTAGAGGTTAAAAATGAAAACGAAAAACTTAAAGATGAAATTTTCAAACTTGACAGGTTTAAAAATAGTAATAACCCACTTAAGAAAATACTAAGTGCTCAAGAAACTTCGGGAGATAAAACCGGTCTAGGATTAACTTCAACTAATGTTTCAACTAGTGAAAATAAAAGTATAAAGTTTGAATGTGAATCTAGTAAACAAAAATCATTAGAATCAAATCCTAAGTATATACTTACAAAAGATAGAAAAATACCCATTGCGAATGATGAAAAAGTAAAAACTTTTTATAAACCATCCTTAAAGACCGAAGTAGGATCCTCTAAACCTAAATTTAGATCTAAAACTCCACCACCAAGAAAACCTAAAAATCATCATCCAAGATCTAAAACATCTCAACCTAGAAGAAATCTAAATAGACAATATTACAATAACACTAGAAATCAAATGTGGAATTATCAACCAAGTTACAATCCTTGGGAAATATTACCACCATACATGCATCCTTGCCAAATGTTAAATATGTTTGGACCAAACAACTTTGGACCAATGAGACAATGGGGACCAAGTGGCTAAATTGTCAATCTTGGAAGAAGTTGGAATATCATCTACAAATGACTTCTATAAGTCAACATGGTCACTTGAAGTGCTTGAAGATATTCCATTGAAGACTAAAAGGTACACGTTTCTTTTAAGTTCATCACTATAATTTGCATGCTTAGATAAATGATTAGTTAGATTAATGCTTAGTACATAATTGATTATATTCTTATAACCTAGAAACATCATTGGTTGACTTTCCTAGGAATAAGATAAAATTGTTCATTGCCGAACAAAATAGAAAATGGAAATCTTCTATATCCACTATTAGGAAACTCATGGTGATGAAGTGAAATGAGTTAAGTGGATCAATCGTCAATATAGAAGTAGGATTAGATCCCTCGCGTAAGAAAACTATGGATGAAACAAGCTCTCGTAGTCTATGGCATTAAGTCAGGTAAGCGTGCGAAAACAAAGGAACTATAGATGTTAGGTTACACCCCATTCAACACTCTCGCATCTAACATATAAATTATCGTCTTCATTTCCTTTAGGATCATAGGATATGTAGAAACGACAGCATGAGATAATAATAGGCTTAACCAATCCTCTTGAGCATGAGATCTTTAATAAACATTTTTTAAAATATTTGATTTATGATATTTGTTGTCAAAAATCTAATATCTTTAAAAATATGCAAAAACCTCACATCTTGGAAAATAGTCTTTCAAATAACTATCCTACTTTTAAATAACATGTTTTCACTATCAATATCCAAAATTTTGTTTTGATCAAAACTAAAGATTGGGAAAATATTCTTTACCGTTCATTCACACATTTTGAAGTAAAAACCCAATTTATTTTATTCAAATAACTCTCACATCCAAGTGAAAACTTACTTTCAAACATTGTTGAATAATGCTAAAAACGTCTCTTTTAAAATCATGCATAGTGATCTCATATTTGTCATCTATATTTATATAAATGACACTTATAAGTGAACTAAATCAAATCAAGAGGACCATGGTTTGTTCATTAAGACTTTGTTTGTAACAAGTCTAGAAATACATGCTATCATAACTACCCACTTATTGCACATTGATACACATTAGGATTAATCCTCATTGTTATGTAGTTATGAAATACTTGATGTTGCTTATTGTTTCCTAGCACTTATATTTTACTTGCTTGATGAGTATGTTTGCATGCTAGATGAAATTGCTTGTTTACTTAATCTCCTTGGTTAACATGCTTTGGCTACATAATTAGTATATGCTTGATTGCCTCAAAGAGTTGGACTTGTTTGAAACCAAAAACACAACCTTTCTGCAATTCACTACCAAAAACCCTTTTCTGGCAATCTGGGAATCACCAGATGGGCGGCCCCCTTAAATCATAAGGCGGCCCCCTTAATTATTAAGGGGACCGGCCTCCAATTAAGGGGACCGGCCATCTGATGGTCGAAGGTGTTGTTCCCCTTTTCTATTTTTTTAGCCCATTTCATCCTACACTTCCCAAAATTCACAAACCTATTTTATCCTAAACCTTCCATCAATGTTTATCCATCCTTGATCCCACCAATCCTACATTATAAACACTCTCATTCCTCTCAATCTCCACTCATCTCATCATTTCCTCTCCCATCAAACCAAAACCACCAAGAAACTTGTTTGGAGAAGAAAGCCTAACTTCCTTTAAAATTCCGTCAAATCAAATGACGTTGTCAAACATTCAACACCAAATTCCTCCTATGTTTTCAAACATTACTTACCTAACACCTCACTTTCCTTCTCACAAACATTACATATCAAAAACCTTTACTCACCCATATCCTTCTACATTACACTCAAACCTCATAATCTTTTCACAACTCAAGCGATGTTGTTCATAATCAACCAACACCTAAACCTCACTCTCACACAAATGATCCATTTAACAACAAATCATCCATTCGTGCTTCGACTAATGCTCCTTCTTATGATGAGCATGCACAATCCCAAAACAATAATCCCAACCTCATTACCAACACTTTACATGTTGCTCATTCAACAAAAACACCATCCACTCATGAAGGATATCTTCCACCCATATCATGCTTTCATGATTATCCAAGCTCAAACATGTCTCCACCACCAAGAGTATCACCACCACATCCTACAACTTCACATGCCATTCCTATGTTGCATGTTCAAACCATCACCCAATACAACTATCATGCTCCACCACCATCACCTTCCTCCGAACACTTGAAGTTCGTTGAGGCGCTAAAAGAAGCCCATGAGCTTAGTGCTCTTTTAGCCTTACATCTTGCTCAACGCAATTTGAATCTACCTTCATCTAGATCACCCTCATCACCACACAACATAAATCAACTTGAGAAGCATGTCAACAATTGACCTTGTTGCATCTTTCTCCTAAAAACCATTGCATTCAATGAACACTTGGATTAAATATCTTCTCACTAGATCACATCCAATACCCTCACTTGAACAACATCCAAAACCTCAATCAACCTCTTCCGCTACAAACTCTCCACCACCAAACAATCCAACATTCATGACCCGATCATATACCTCCATTAATCCAACAACCTCCATTAATCCAACAACCTTATCATGATTTTCACTTTCAAATACGAATCAACCAACCTTTTTGTTACAAGCAAGTCCGATGGCTCTCTTTGGCAAATTAGGATCTTTTAACATAATCACTTTGAATTAATTGTTATGTATCCTTAATATTTGTTTACTATGCTTGTTAGTTGTATATTGCATATTCTTCTATATATGCTTGTGCTTCTAATATTTTTCTTGCGAGCATTCCATTTCTCGATCCCTTGGTGCCATCGAACAAGGGGGAGCACACATCAAGGGGGAGCTTTTATCCCGTCTAACTTCATTTACGAAGCTAGTCGACCGAACCTTTTTGATTTTACAAAAAGGGGGAGAAGTGAATATTAAACTCTAATACTTGTCTAAAAATTAATTTTTAGGTTTAAAGAGTTTAAGGTTTTGTAATCATCAAAAAGGGGGAGATTGTTGACATAAATTAATAATGTCTAAAAACATTGTTAACATATTAACAATGTCTCTATGTTTTGATAATTACAAAGCATAAACTCATTAATCTAAAACTTATGACGTAAACAAGTTTTTAGTGCTTAACATTTGTCTTTACATCCAAATCACTTAAGGTATGAATAAACAAAGTGTTTATTGCATTCTATGATCAAAGGAACAATTTTCTTAAACACTAGACTTTTTATAAAATGTCACAAAACATTTTATATCTTCTACAAAACATTTTTGGAATTAAAGGAATATGTTTAATTCATTATAAATATATGAATTCAAATTTCCAACAAAAAATGGCAAATCTAATCCAGAAAAACCTTCCTCACAAAAAGACAAATAAACCCAACGTTCTGGAGGGGCGGCCCCCTTAATTCCCTAGGCGGCCCCCTTAATTATTAAGGGGACCGGCCCCTAATTAAGGGGATCGGCCACGCTCCAGAACAATATTTTTTCTCCCTATAAATACTGGTTCATCCCACAGAATTTTCTCACCTTTTGCACTCCTAAACTTTCTGTTCTAGATCCCCATTTCTATTCTCTAAATCCTTTGATCATAAATACATAATCCTTTGTTTCAAAGTGATTCTTACATCATCCTCTCAAGTGCAAGAGAAGAATACTTCTATCCTCCAAGACAAGAAGTATTACAACTTGTTGTGACCTCCACATCCAAGTTATTGGTGCATCATCAAGAATATTTACATATATCTTTGTGTAGTGTGTTGTGAATATTTGATTGTAGATAGTTGTGTTAGGAATATAGATAGTGTGATTGGCTAGTAGATTGTAGTAAAGATAGTTGGTGTGAAGTAGTTGTGAAGATAGGTGTGTAGTAGATTGGTGTGAAGTAGTTGTGAAGAAGGTGTGAAGACGGTGTGAAGTCTTGAAAAAGGTGTGAAGGTGTGATTAAGGTGTGAAGATCACGTGGTGTGATATTTGGTGTGAGATTGGTTCTAGCTACGATTAGAAGTCGACATTTAGCTTAGTGTCGTTAACTTGTGTAAGCCAAGGTGTGTAAGGTTTTCTCCGCCATAAGGGAGCTTGTTGACATAGTGAAGAAAACTCTCGAGTAGGTGACTCGAGGAGTGGAGTAGGGCAAGGAAGGTGTCCTTGTAGCCGAACCACTATAAATCCTTTGTCTCGCGGTTAGATCTTTCCATACCTTACTTATTATCTTGCTTATATCGTTATTACTTTTGTAGACGTAGACGTATATATATAGTTGCTCATATAGTGCTAGTATTGATTTTACGTAAAGATCAAACGAAAGTTTTATTCACAAAATAAAGTTTTTACAATCAAACTAAAAAGGCTACATACATATAATTGATCATTTCGATCAAGTATAGTTTTCATACACAATACAACTAAGGATTATAAAATAAACGATTACGTACTTATCTCTCGTATATAGCTACAATTGTTTATATTATGCATGTGTTGATTTCACATACTTAGCATACATTATTATTATTGTTTATACTTAGACATACTTGTTCATATTGTTCAAGATTTGAGTTCACATAAGATTGAATCAAAGTTTTAAAAGCAAACAAGGTTTTAAAACTAAACTAAGTTTTCAAAATAAAATTAAAAAGACGTAAAACTATTCAACCCCCCCTTCTAGTTTTCCACATAGGTCTCACGCACAACTTAATTAAGTCGTCTACCTTAGAAACTGTAAAATTACAATTATGGTCTCACGCGTTAAAAGAATTTTACCTTGTTATAGTAATTTAGCCTAGGTCTCACGTTTACTAAATTAAAATTCCAAGTGTTCCTTATAGGTAGATGGCACGTAACTTAAATTTTTAAGGGTATTAATTTTTGATATGTCAATCAAAATTATGTACAAAGATGCATGCACTCATCTTTATAACATAAGTTTTCATAAAAACTTTTTATGTCCGATTCCTGAAATTAATACACAAAGTTTTACTTGAGGTTTATGCCAAAACCCTAAGATGACTTTCTACAGTATATGATTTTAAAAGTAATTCGTTTAAGACATATTCAAGATTGTGATAACCAAGGCAGACTCTAAGGCTCTTTTCTAAGCCTTCAAATCACGGTTATGAATATCATCTTAAAAGACTTAATTTTAAAAGCATATTTGCACAAAACATCATTCAAGCAAAAGTTTATGGATTCAATCTCAAAATAGTAATAAAGTTTGAATTTTGCTAGTCTCGCCTGGGAGCTGATTACCGTGCGAATCGGACCACGATTGGCAATAAGACCTTTGCAAGATTCTTACTTTATCACTTTAGGGTTTCACAATTATTAGTCCGTATTAATTTTCTTTATGAAAACAACCCTTTTATTGCTTACAACAAGTCCAACTAAAAACAATAAAACAAGTATCAAAGAAAATCAAAACAACCACTAATAAATAAGTGAAACAATTAGCCACATGTAATCCGTATTAGAAAAGATCCTAATAAAATCAATTCTAGGTATAATAATGCATGTAATCAACTAAGGCCTTCCCCTCTTGATGGAGGTGAGTCACATACATTGACGAATCAATTGCGTAGGCCAAAGCTAAAAACACACCACATAGCATATAAAATTGATTTTAATATATATTGGAGTCTTCCCCAATTTAAGATCTATCTAAACATGTGAAAATAAAACAAGATCCATGACAAACATGCATGTAAGTCACGGATTAAAACCTAACAATTAGCAATTAGGTCACAAGATACGTTCAATTAACCGGTTAATGACCTAGAGTTTCTAGTGATTACACATAATCAAGAAAACCACAAAACCCTAATTAGGGTTTCATTGGAAAATCGACCCCCCCCCCCCCCCAAAAAAAAATTAGGGTTAGGGTTTCGAAATTTTTTAGAAAAAAAATAGGAAAAAAAAACCCTAGATCAAAAAAAACATGTATCTAAAACAATTAAAAATCCAGTTTTTATTACGTTTTAGTAATCAATTACATGTTATACATGGCTCGTGATGCCACTGTTAGAGTTTGACAATCAAATAACACATATTGCGGAAGCTAGGATCAAGTATAACACATAAATATTAACTAAAACATAAATAGTAAACGTACCCGATGCACTTCAAATAAACCTTGATTCTTGTACAATTAGATCAATGATAAACCCCTTACCGTTTTGTTTATCGATCTCTTGATAATTACTAAAGTAAGTAATTACCTCGTTCTTGTACACACAAACTACCAACGAATAAAGGTTTGTTGCAAGTAAACAAAACACTTATTTTTATGCTTGACAAAAATCGACCCAAGATCCCTTGGAGAGGGGTGGACGATCGGCCAAGAAAAGAAAAGAAAGAAAACAAGTTTTAGGGTTAGAGTGTGTGCACAAAAGATGTGAAAGTCTAACCCTTGACCTTGTATATATACTAGAGGATTTCTTGGTGACCAAGCAAACATGGGTTGGGCTTGACCCACCCTTGTTCGACCGGCCTAGCATCCCCAAGGGGATTCTAGATCCTTCTTGACACCCAAGTTTCACTCTAGTCCTTATCTTTCTTATTTAACGATAGTTAGTCCATACGGTTAATAACTAACGACCGTTTAGTCCATTAAGTGTTATAAATATATATATATTCCATACATTTAATATATATATATATATATATATATATATATATATATATATATATATATATATATATATATATATGTATATATATATATATATATATATATATATATATATATATATTTATTTATTTTACATTATTCTTGTTTGTAAAGTGTGCAATCCCGAGGTCTCGGGTTCGATATTAGACATTTACCTATTAATGTTTATACGTAACATTTAACACTTGTGAAGGCGTTGAAGTTACCAACCGAGCAACATCCTAATCCATATAAGTTAGGATGGATAAAGAAAGGTCCCGAAGTGAAGGTGAATGAGGTTTCAAGGTTCCAATTGCTATTGGAAATTCTTATCGTGATGAGGTGTCATGTGATGTCATGGACTTGGGTGCTAGTCATGTTTTACTAGGAAGACCGTGGCAACATGATATGGATGCAATACATAGGGGTAAGAATAATTTTTATGTGATTAAGTGGTATGGAAAGAAGATAGCTATTCTTCCCAATGGTATGCGACCACCGGATTTGAAGGCATTGGCGGCTGAAAAATGCAAGAACTTGAGGACGAATTCTTCTAAAGTGAGGGAGAATGATGAGGATAAGATTCAAGGCCGAGCAATGTAGGTGTTGTTTAAACTACAACGTAAGCTCGAAGCCTTAATTACGCCGTAATCTATCTATCGTTAAGTTTCTTTTAGTAGTCTTTTTTAGTTACAACGTAACGACGTAACTGGTTTTTCCAATTACGCCGCAACTTGTCTTATTTTTCATATTAGCTACGGAGTCCAAGTTATGCCGTAACTGGTTTTACCACTTACGCCGTAACTCAAGTCGAGGGTCAGTTTCCTTATTATGTTTAAGTCAGTTCTAGACGATTCTAGGTTACTTTATCCCCAAGTTTGGCTTCCCTATAAATATAGGGCTTGGGTTTATTGTTTTGTGTTCCTGGAAATCATTAATAAATTGTGTTTTAGAGTCTATCTTTTGTTTTGGGTTTTATTCTCTTGAGGTGCGTCTCGTATATCACCCTTGGATTAGGGTTTATGTAAATTCGCTTTCGCGCGTCCTGCGTCATATTCTGTTAGTTATTTAACGATGGAAATTATAAGTGTTAATTTTGTCACTTTATTTTTCCATTTTCCTCTGGTTTATTTTTAAGAATAATATATTTCTTACTCTTTAATATCAATGGCATACAAATTAGAACAATAAGAATCATACAATATTAAGATAAGTTACTCCAAAATGAAAAAAATGTATGTTTAGTTCGTCAAAAACACAAGAATGAGATGTCATTTTATTTAGTTCCATAGAGGCATCGAAATTATACTTTAGTTTCATAGTGCTTGTAAGTGTCTTGAGTGGTTCTTTATAGTAAACATCATTCACCTCATCATCTTTAAACTATGAACTCCTCAACTCGGGAGTGAATGACCACAAACATACTCGTTTTTTTTTTTTTTTTTTTTTTTTTTTTTTTTTTTTTTTTTTTTGTCGTCTAAACATATTAATATAGTCATAATCTCGATATTGGGTTATTGATCCCCTCACTAAGACATCAGCTTAATGTAGCCTAAATGTTAAAAAATCGTATCAAAACACTTTGGCCTCAAAAAAAAAAATAAAATATATATATATATATATATATATATATATATATATATATATATATATATATATATATATATATATATAGAAGTGAAATATGATGAAAGATATTTTAACCATCGAGACATTGCTCGAATGATATCACTCTCCTAACACAAACGTCAGTTAATATATAAACACTGATTTCTGGGAAATAGTTTATAGGTTGAAATGTTGAATAGTAACTTCTATCTAAAAGTTACTGAAATCCTTAAAATAAAGTGCTTAAAAAATGGTATACGAGTAGGAGTGGACCTAGGAGGTTCACACGAACTCGACGGATATATGCCGCCTAGTGTAATTTTTGTTAAAAATCTGATTTATAGAGAAATTTTGTGTCACATAACACATGCATATACTTTTTAATTCTTTTTTATTTCTTAATCCCGATTAACAATCTTTTATTATGTCAAGTTTCCTTGTGCACTACGGGTGTCAAATTCCTTGTGCACCACGGGTAGTATAATATAACCCGCAACAAATTCCAAACAATAAATCTGACAATTATACCCCTACAACTTCCCCAAATCCCCAATCCAACCCACCCACCCTCCCCTTCATATAAATTACCCTAATCCATAAAGACACCCACTTACTACATTACACTTTTGAGCCGCCGTTTACCATAAACCCTAAAAAAAGAAGAATGGCGGAACCATCAGATAATTCCAAAACCGTCAATGTCCCAGTTGAAGGAGAAACCATAAGCAAAAAGTAATTCTTAAACTTTTATTTCATTTCATTTGAGTGAAATTAGGGTTTTAATTAATTAATTTATTAACCTTTTTTTTTTTTTTTTCAAGTGCATTGAAGAAGGAGATGAGGAACAAGAAGAAAGAAGAAGAGAGGCGTTTAAAAGAAGAAGAGAAAGCTAAGAAGGTTTTTTTTTTTTTTTTTTTTTTTTTTTTTTTTTTTTTTAAATTATTATTTAAAATTAGGGTTTGTTGAATTTGAATGTAGAGGTGGAAGTTAGTTTAAGTGGTTGATAATGTTTGTTGGTTGTAGAATAGATGTAGAATAGGAGCGGTTAGCGTTTAAAATCGAAAGCTCGTTACTCGAAGAAGCGTTTTTAGCGTTAGAATTTACGTCATTTTACACTTTATAATCACTCACATTGCCAAACACTTTAATACAACTACTGCTATATGCTACCACTAGTTTCGCCAAACTTACCCTTGGTGAATTTAGGCTGTTTAGTGGTTTGTGATTGCTTATTTTTAAGCTAAAGCGGTTTTCTGTTATCCAATTTGCTTTTCATTTCTGCTTATTTTGAAATAAATTAAGCAGATTTCGAGAAGCTGCTTATTTCAAAGTGTTTTTCTGAGTCGTAATTGCAAAAACTTTTTATATACTGATTTGACTGAGTTCTCCACAAATAAGTATTATTTCAGGGTACTGTTACATTTTTTTTTACAAAGTAAGCAAATCCAAATACTATTTTCAAAAGCGCTTATTTTTAAACACATTGTAAGTACTTGTTTATAAGACGGGGGTCTTTTTGGAAGCAGTCTTTTTACCCTCAGGTAGGGGTGTGATTGATGATACTTGCTGTTGTTGTTGTTGTTTTAAGTGCTTATTTATAAGCAGAAGCATAACCAGAATTGTAAGAAATCGTGAACACCTCTTTAATTTGATACAGTACTTGTTAAGGATTGGATCTAGATTTTGATTTGAAGAAGGATTCTTTGACTTTTATGCTCCGATGATGCTGTTAAGAACACCATAACTTGTGTGATCAATCAATAAATTTAAGTATTGTACTAATATCTTTCTTGGAGTAATGTGTTGGTGGTTTTCTGAATAGGATAGGCATTTGTATGGTGTCATTAGTTTTTGTCATATAATGGAAGTGGCTGTGTGGTTTGCATTAGAGCGTTATCGTAATTGAGAAAATAATAGCAAGTATTGTGTTTGATTGTTACTCTAAAACCTGAGTATCGACATGACATTGAGCTTTTTTTCTTTCAGGCTGCTGCCATGCCAAAGTCAGCAGAGAAGCAGTCTGCTGCCGATGACGAGGATATGGATCCAACGGTATAATTTTTTGTCTTGTGTCTGTAATATATTCAAGAGTAAATATAACCGTTTTGTTATTAGAGCTTTGAAAAGTGGCAGTTATTATGTCAAAACTTGCAAAGGCTCACAAGTGCAAATCATTACTGTCTACAGGGTTATGCTAGGTTTATTTAACTATCTTAGAAGGTTGTTTAATATTTAATAAATAAAACATGAATATTGGTGGTACAACTTAATCAATGTTTAATAGTATTTTATAATCGTCATAGGCAGTTATAAATTATTGTACATGTCTCTTGCTTGCAGCAATACTTTAACAATCGGCTGAGCACACTTGCTGCTCAAAAGACAACAGGATTAAATCCGTATCCTCACAAGTTCCAAACCACAAGCTCCATTTTGGAATATATACAGAAGTATGAAAGTTTAGAAAGTGGGGAGCATCGAGAAGGAGAACAAGAATCGTTGGCTGGTAAGCAGAATTGGGTACATGATTTTGTACCTTAGGTAGGTTCCTTCTATTATAATGTTGTTGATAATTGCATTATTTTCAGGGAGACTGATGAACAAACGGTCTTCTTCGTCAAAGCTCTTCTTTTATGATTTGCATGGTCCTGAGGGCAAAGTACAGGTCATGGCGGATCTAAGGTAACTATACGCTCCTTTTTCATATTAACTGGTTACAAGATGTGTGGGCTGGATAACGGGTTGAGACTGGCCGGATCATGTTTCTGCAGACACTTTAGCTGATCTACATTGTTTTTATAAATATTGTTTTTCAGCCGTACACCATTGAACTAATGGTTTTGACTTTTGTCTAGTTTACGCTGCATCAAATGAAAGAGAGGTTAACAATATAACTACAGTAGCAACCTGGATTTTTTAATAGAACTCTTTACAAGCTTGTAATTTTGTATTCATAAAATGTTAAAGTTTCGTTTTTTAGCCAAATTTATATTTTTGACTCGTTTGGCGTTAAACACAACCCAAATTGTCTGCAATTAGGAAACGGGTTGAATTTCCCGTCATTATAGGCACTGTTCATTCATTGGCATATGCGTCTCTTCTATTAAGGAGAGTCAGATTGTATCTTATGTACCTAAATGTTCAGGCTCAGCTATTGTTTTGTTAATAACATTAGCATGCTCTTAACTCTGCCTGTTGATGTTATTTATGAAGTTATTTGATGCAATATTTTTTTACGAGTATACACTTACTAATGTACAGATGTAACATGTTTTTGCAGGAATTCTGAGCTGGATGAAGCTGAATTTTCTAAGTTACATAATGGTGTGAAACGTGGAGATATAGTTGGTATTGTCGGGTTTCCAGGTGTGTAATTTGAATTTGCATTTTAGCTTTGTTGGGTATTTGTGCATCTTTTCAGTGATCTAACAATGAAGTAGCAGATGAAATATTGTTTTTGATGTTGTTGGAATGCCTGTGTTAACTTTAATTTATATGTGAACCATTTGTCATTTTCGCCTTATTTTCATTTTTTACCATGGATTCAAGGTAATTTGAATTATAGTTCTATGTTTTCTCATTTTTCTTTCTTATGACAGGAAAAAGCAAAAGGGGAGAGTTGAGTATTTTCCCAAAATCGTTCACTGTTTTGTCACATTGTCTCCATATGCTTCCTAGGCAAAAAAGTGCTGCTGTTGCGGAAAATCCCAATGCAAAGGTGAGTTATTTTCATATTATCTTTGGCTGATTTGGTCTCTCTAGTGACTTGAAGTCTTGAACTTATATTTCTTAATCCACAGAAAATTGATGCTTGGACTCCAGGAATTGGTAGAAATCCTGAAGCATACACATTGAAAGATCAGGTATTTGATATTGGCTACTGCTGTGTGTTTTTTCTGTCTCTGTTGTCGGGTGTTTTTGGTCTATATATATATATATTTAACGAATAAGGGTTTGGTCATTCTATTACAGTGGTAATCTTTAAATTGGAATAAAGGCATTTAGGGGGTTGTCTGCATTAAAAATTGGGCCGCTTGTGCCCAAACAAATGTGATCAGATGGATCAAAATTGCTATATCTGTGGTTATACCTTAACCCTATTAATACATTTATTTTGTGGCAGGAAACGCGATACCGTCAGCGTTATCTAGATCTGATGGTAAACTCAGAAGTTAGAAAAATTTTCAAGACTCGTGCAAAGGTTGTATCTTTTATCAGAAGTTTTCTAGACAAACTTGATTTCTTGGAGGTAAACCCGCAAAACTTGATTCTTCTTTCTCATGTTTGTTTCATCCCTTCTATTGTTGATGATGTTTTATTCTTATTTAAGGTTGAAACTCCTATGATGAACATGATTGCTGGTGGAGCAGCAGCACGTCCATTTGTGACACATCACAACGACCTTAACATGAGATTATTTATGAGGATTGCACCTGAGCTTTTTCTGAAGGAGCTTGTTGTTGGTGGACTTGAGCGAGTGTATGAGATTGGGAAACAGTTTAGGAATGAGGGGATTGATTTGACTCATAACCCTGAGTTCACAACGTGCGAGTTTTATATGGCCTATGCTGACTACAATGACATTATGAAGCTGACTGAAGATATGTTGAGTCGTAAGTCATCCATTTTGTTTGAACTAGAGTTTGACCAAAACTATCGAACATTGAGGGGTGGACAACTCTAAATACAATTACTTTTTGTCAAAAATTCCAGTTATTGGAAACGATTTGGTCACTTATGAATTAAGGATTATATATGCCCGTCATTAAATATTAGGTATACAATGATTTCGGCTGTTTTTATGAATTAATAACAATTAACAAACATCAGCTGACTTTTTGTAAGTGTTTTGGCTAGTTTGACTTTGATCACTTTTTTATGCTACATGTTCAATATTTACCCGTTTGAGATAATATTTTAAGTGGGTCAAAAATAATCGTTGACCAGTTATCCTTAAGTTCAACTGGTTAGTATTCTCTTAAAAATATCCTAATTAAACCCATTTCTAAGTAAAAGGGACAAAATTATCACTTCTAGTTTTACGCCTGCTTGTGTTGCTGGCTATGCTTACTAAAATAAAATGAAACAGAAATGGTGAAGGAGCTGACCGGTGGCTACAAGATCAAATATCATGCAAATGGGTTGGATAATGAAGCAATTGAGATTGACTTCACTCCTCCTTTCAGGTCATTTGCTTACTTACACATAAGTTTCATTATAATTTTCTCTACGGTCATTACATGTGAACACAACTGTTTTACTAACTGGATTTAAATGTTTTCAGAAGGATTGATATGATTGCTGGGTTGGAGGAGATGGCAAAGCTTAGCATACCCAAAGATCTTGCTAGTGAGGAGGCCAATAAGTATCTTGCTGATGCATGCTTAAAATTTGATGTCAAATGTCCACCGCCTCAAACAACAGCACGATTGCTGGATAAAGTATTACTTTTGTCTTTGAATAATATCCAAGCACTCACTATTATAAATATAAAATGAGAATGCTAAATAACTTGAGAACAAAAACACTTCTGAGCCCTTAGATACAAAAATCAAGGATTAAGTGTTCACATGTGAATAAAAAACATATTTACATTTGAATTATCACTATATAAGTTTGCTCTTCTGTTCTCAAGCCGATTGTTAAAAGTTTGATTTTTTTATTTTAATTTTGAGATTTTGTGTAACTTTTTTGAAAACATTTTACGAATTGTTACAGCAGTAAGTTAAAGTGAAGTTATATTATCTTCGCTGTAAATTCGAAACCTTACAGAAAATGTGTTAATTCATAAAAATTATTTGCGTACAGCTTGTGGGACACTTTTTGGAAGAGACTTGTGTCAATCCTACTTTTATCATCAACCATCCTGAAATAATGAGCCCGCTTGCAAAATGGCATAGATCCATACCAGGATTAACTGAACGTTTTGAATTGTTCGTCAACAAGCACGAGGTATGTACCTAATTTATTGTTACTTTAATGGTCTCAAATTGTTTTTAGTTATCTTAACCTTACTGACCATTGTTCTATTTTTTCTCTCTCAGCTCGCCAATGCATACACCGAACTTAATGATCCAGTGGTACAACGACAGAGATTTGCTGAACAACTCAAGGTATCACACATCTTATAAGATAGACATCGTTATTGTGTAAATGGATTATCTGAGGTCACCATTGGCACCGGTTTTGGTTGATCTGGTTCTTAGTTATTTTGAGTCAAATGACATATACGTAATTGCCTAAAAGGAAATGGTCAAACAAATCAACATTAGTCTAAGTGAATTGTTTTTATAAAGAAAATGATGGTTATTATTGGTTATTTCTAAAAACCATACACGCTCACAGAAAATGTGGTTCCATCTTTTAACTTAAGTTATTTTTTTGTGATGGTTTAAAATCTCAAAGTAGTTATTATTAATCAAGTGCCACAATATCTAAAGGACCCAGATAATTGCAAAATTAGTTTTTAGGGATAAACTGTATTTTCAGTGAAATTATCAAGTATGTCTGCTTTTATCGTTCTTGTGTGTCGGGTAAACTTATCCTGTATAAACCATTACTCAACCCGTTAATTTTATCTACAATTTCAGGATCGGCAGTCAGGTGATGATGAGGCAATGGCTTTGGATGAAACGTTTATAACAGCTCTTGAATATGGGTTGCCACCAACTGGTGGTTGGGGTTTGGGTATCGATAGACTTGCTATGTTGCTCACCGATTCACAAAACATCAAGGTTTGTACATTTGTTTTTAATTTCTGTAATATTTTCTTTATTAGTTACGAATGTTTTTGGGTTGTCAAGTGATTAACTTTATTCTTCTTTATGGTAAACAGGAAGTTCTACTTTTTCCTGCAATGAAGCCACAGGATGAACTACCTGTCAAAGGTAACTATTTTTCGTGCATAAATTTGGATTAATTATACTTTTTGATGAACTAACAATTATAATGATTTGCAGCTGTAGAAAATTTGAAGATTTGAGCTCATACATGCATGTTCAGTTTTGCGGGTCCAAGAATGTGAGGTGGTACCAGATTTTTTAAACAGAAAAACTTATGATGGATCGATTGTTGAAACTTATGACGAATAGCTTAGCATTAGATTTTGGTTGTTACTATATGGCGTGCTTCGATCTTATTTTGCTACTATGAAAATACATTGTCTCTTGACCGTGAAGTTGTATGCAAAGAATTTTAATTGATACGACAGCAGTCTTTGTGTTTCGTTTTAAAACTTATATCTTGAATTTGTCAATCTGATATAGATTGTCGTATGGGGTAGATAATTGTTCTTAGAATATTGTGTGAATTCTGAATTTTAACTCAGTAACGGAGAAATTGTAAGACTATAAAAAATGTGGTCTATCAGTTATAAAAAATTCTGACTTCAATACCTGCAGTTGCTTGGTGCGAAACACATAACTGTCTTCTTTTTAAGAAAAGAGAATCACGGTTTATGATCGATCTAGTAACTAGCATAATCGGTTTAACTGTATCGTTAAAAGGAACACAAAAACTCAGAAGTAAGTTAATTCACTGGATGTGAAGATCTGTAACATAGAACTTTTGTATGTCAAATTTTCATACGTTGTTCTCTTTAATAAAAATAAGATTGCAATAACGGGTATAATAAAAATAAGATTGCAATAACGGGTATCTTTCTTTTTATTTCTGCGTGAAAGCGCCACGAACTGTCATCACCACGGCTGCAGGCCGCTAAGTCTGACTGTAACCGCATAGTCTTTGATATCTACAAATTCAAGAATTCCACCACCTCCGCCGACCAAGTATGGTCTAATCTCTGCAAGAATCTGCAGATTTAAGACATTCAGTTGAGTTCAATGAAGTGACTTTTGAGGTCAACACAGTACTTGATGAGTTAATGTGATAAGAATCTATCGTTCAAGGATTTTGATATTTTGAAATCCATACCTTTTCATCATTTTCCTCGTTCAACTCGAGCCTGGTTTCCGTATCAAGAATCTGTTCAACATCTGTGATTTCAGGAATTTTATCTCTAAGTCGAGTCTCGATTCCCATTTTTAGTGTCATTGTGGAACTTGGACATGACGTATAAGGATAATCTCAAAGTTAACATGTAAGCTTGTTGGCCCACCAAGTTTATATGTTAACTTTGCGATAGGGTTTGCACACCCAACACTATATAAAATAAATAAATATTGGGGCTCTTTCTAATAAGAGAATATTGCAACCCTTCGTCCCATAATAATAGTCCACATTTCTATTTTGTGATATCCCAAAATAAGCGTCTATTTTATTTTCAACCAATCAAAAGAGACTTTAGTTGGTAACAATGCTATTTTATTGGTAGAGAGTAGAGTTAGCGAGAATTTCTTAAACTGCATTTTCAAAGTGTACATTTATTGTGGGACTGAGGAAGAATAAAAATACCTATTTGTCTAAAGTGACCCAGTAACTCACATAAACGACTTTCGTAGTATAGCTAAAAACAAGGCACGGAAGCTTGAAACGATGCAATTTACTGGACATGAAAATCTCAATATATGAAACAAAAACATTATAATTATCTCAAAAAGTTAAGAACTATCATAAATCTCTCATCTGTCAAATTTACAATAGATATATGCTGTTCTTACAGGGTATTTGTTACTCTATTAACTGAACAGCTGCAATAACGGGTATTTTTTCTCTTAATTTCTGTGTCAATGCAACACGAACGGTCATCACCCCTGCGGCAGGGCCACTTAGTCGGACTTTAACTGTATAGTCCTTGATCTCGACAAACTCAAGAATCCCACCACCTGTGCCAACCAAGTATGGCCTAATCTCTGCAAGAATCTGCAGTATAAAGGCATTGTTAAGGAGTCAAATTTCTGAAATTGACTTATGAGGTCAACATAGTCTATATGAAATGAGATATGATAAGTATTTTGATCTTCAGAGATCCATACCTTTTCAACATTTTCCTCATTTAACTCGAGCCCGGTTTCTGTATCAAGAATCTGTTCGACATCCATTATTTCAGGAATTTTATCTCTAAGTCGAGTCTCGATTCCCATTTTTAGTGTCATTGTGGAACTTGGACACGACCCACATGCTCCCATTAGTTTTAACACGACAACAAGACCATCAATCTCATGTAAGGCAACATTGCCTCCATCAGCCATAAGTCCAGGCCGAACCTCATCCAATACCTTCTCCACGTTCTCTTCGGTTAATGGAAGAACACATCTTGGTGATATTATCACACCTATAAGTCATATCAATAGACACTAAAGGTCATTGTCAAATCCTGATTTCATATCGGCCTCTGAAGCTTTTGAGACTAAAGATTGACACCCAAAATCAAGATTTATAATACACATAAAATACAAAGTGATGTTCTAGGATTTGTATAAAATTCTTGATCATTTCTTAAAACCGACATTTTGACCTTAAAAGGCAGAGGGCTTTAATTCATATCAATAGAAAGTATTCCATGTAGGACTGAGGCGACTGAAACTCAAAATTTATTCAATGACCAGTTCATATGTTAGTTTTCGACATATGTACCACTAACCAATGATACACTTTACTAATCCAATACATTAAATCAATCTGTAAGTTCATAGAGCAATCGGTATACCTGCACGCTTTCTTAATCTTAATCGCCTCGTAGAATCTAATCTAAGAAATTGCTTTACTTGGAATTCGCCACCCAAAAACGACTTCTGCAATAACCAAAATTTCGCGAGTCATAAGAATATGTTTAATCCATTATATACATCCTTGTCTTAACTTTGAATTTGCTATATGTGCATATGTCTCTCTAGCTATACTGTTTTAGACATAAGATTCATTTTTCAAAAGATACATACCATCATATTTTCCATTTTTATTAGACTATGAAATGAGCTAGTAAATATGAACCCTTAAGTGTTTTGAAAGGAGAAAACATGATATTATGCACTTTTAATGATATAAATGGTTACCTTTTTAGAGAGGATAACATGTGAAGGAGAAGGCTTATCATCAGAAGAATAGCAACAAATTGATGTTGAACATGAAGAACAAGAAGATGGCATTGAATTTATATATCTTGTTTGGGTTGCAATTGAACCCATTTCAAATTTGTATCAATCAGTATAATGGGAACATGGGTTTTGATTGTGTGAGAAATTTTGATATTATGATAAAATTATGTTGGAAAATTTTGAGAGGCTTAAATATATGTGGACAGAAACTAAAGCTTCATATTTTAGCTTCTTTTCTGTTATGGACAAAGGATAGGATACGTGGTAGTTATATTTGCATTCATTAAATGACCTTTTTACCCTTGGTTCTGTTCAATGTTTTAAAAATATTTTTTTTGATCGACCTGCCCAAGCTACCAGTTTGCGGTTCAACCGGTTTTTTTCTCAAAACCAGCTTCCGATTAACCAACGAGTTCACGGTTCAACCGGCCAGGTCAACCGGGTTTTAAAACACTGGTTGTGTTATAAGGTGCAGTTTCAACAAATTCCAAAAAAAAAAAAAAAAAAAAAAAAAAAAAAAAAAAAAAAAAAAAAAAAGTTAATTCGAGTTCTTTTGTTACTAAATGAAGTTAAGTGTCAAATGGGTAAAACTGAAATATTTAGTAAGGATTGAGATTCTCTCAAGTTCATATGGATGATGTTCTCTTTCACAAACAAAAAGAAAATTGGGTCCCTCAGTAGGCCCTACTGTTATGTTTGTAAGAGAACATTACTGGTCATGTTTATATAAACTTGAGAGGATGTCAGTCCATTTAGTATAAAAACATTTTAAAATGTGTCAAAGGGTCTTAAGTTGCCTGGAAATTATTCATAATAGACAAGATTTCTAAAGCTATTTTATTTAAGAAGTTACATTATATGTAAAATTATTTGATTTTTGTAATCATCTTTTCATCTAGTATGCATTTGTCGAAAAACATACAACTTAGACAAAAAGTGTTCATGACCATAGCGATACAAAACTGTGTGACAAATTAATCCCCAAACCAAAGCAAAACTGGTATAAATAATCACACTTCTTTATCGACTGTTGATTGGTTTTTTGACACTCCGAGTGTCCTATACACATTTCTATCCACATTATACAATACATACAATTGAAATAATGTTTGCATTAGCAAATGCAATTATCCAAATGCCTGTGGTCTCTGTTGAGACAGATAATTATACAACAAAATGACAAAAAGAAACAAAAATGCAAGCTCCCAACTGACCACATGAATGAAATGATGAAATTTGGTATTTTTGACTCTTGTATTAACCGGAAACAAGCTAATATGCACTGATGGTCTGATTTTCTCCTTCATCTTATGTTCAAGTTGCTGCGGTTGGCTCAAAATAGCTGAAGTGCCATTTTCATTTTGTTTTGTTTCCATTTTGGCAGCTTGTAGAAAGCCTTCTTAGGCATTCCAAATTTTGTTCGGAACTCAGCTGAGGACAGATATGTCTGCACAAAAACTTTCACAATTAACCGGAATGTACCATGACATAAATTTACTTTCTTTATTTTTGACTCTTAACTTTTGAAGAAAAATGGTACCTCTCGCTTTAGTATATCAATATCAGAAGCAGGATCAGTGGATGATGTTGTAAGCCGTTCATAGGGGTATAATATTAGACCTTCTTCATCTTCAACTTCACCCTCTTTCGTATCTTCTTGTATGGTTAGAGTCTCTACTTTACTGCTCGATGAATTCCCGTCGGATTTTGGCTCAGATTTTGCTGGTGACTCTGGTGTCACAATATATAATAATGCGTGTCAGTAACTCATAAAAATATAATCTTATAAGTCTTCTTTTTCATTATTATAATCCTCTCCAAGATAAATAAAACTGTTTTGTCTCTACGGATTTCTATAAACTGTTACTAGTAATAAAATATTTTGAGTTAATGACAAGGAGAATGCAGTTAAAAATGGCGAATCACGTTTACCTTTTACTGAACGGGGTGCAACTTTTTCTTGTAGAGTTTGTTCAAAAGAGGCAGACAACGATGCAATAGCGGATGACCTTGATGCTGGTGCTGATGAATCCGAGCCATTAGATTTTGGATAAACCTTTTTTGCAAGTGGTGGCGGAGTTGACAGATTTCTTGGACTTGGGTTCTCAAATGTGGAAGCAAGAGCAGCAAAGGCTGGAGATTTGCCCCTCACACGAACACGCTCAGGACTAAAAGTTACACTTCTCGAACGTTGAGGTTTTTCGACTGCTGCAGACCTTCCTCCATTTGAGACGGGTGCTCTTCGTTTCGGTTTCTAATAATTAGTATATAACAAAAATCAGATAATTAGATGGCATAAATACGAGTTGTAGGAGACAGTGTCTGGAAGTACTTACGATAGATACACATTTTAGAAAATAGCGTGTAGTAATCAGGTAATAAGATGTTTGAGTATTCGATAAATTCTGATAATTAGATGTATCAGTAGATAAAATGTTACTTACACTGTTCGATGTTGGACGACCTCCATTCTTTAGTATGGATAGTTTCCTTTCGAATGAGTTTCCATTAATCTACATCAATAACAGAGAGTAAAGTCATCAGGAAGTTCTTTAATACATGGTCATACTTATGATAATTACTACAAGATCACTTACAGCAGATTTGGATGAATCCCAAGTAAAAAAACGCGTGAAAAACTGTGGCTCACTTGCTTCCATTATTATATAACACGGAGCTCGGTAAGATAACTTCTCAAGAAGAAAATCACATTGTACAAATTTCTGTTCATTCAATGTCCCCGATAAGCATGTACGTATGGTATATCAATTTATGTATGTGTGTATGGTAGCTAAGTCATACCTCTCCAATAGCTAGCGCTTGTGTTCTGATCTTTGAATCAACCTCTTGCCCTACCCAAACAAAGATGCTGGAATGACAATCAAGGATATATATATCTTCAGTCATCAAATCGTCCTGGGTGAAGTTGTATATTTCCGACACCTAAAATAGCAACAAAAATCAGTCTGTTGAAGTAACAATACCGCACCCTAATCATAAAATGCAATCTAGTAATAGAGTCCAAGTGTTCCTTCAACGTATATATGTTAGTATACTACATTGTTATCATCAATCCAAAGAGCATAGTATGTGCAATATTTATAACATCTTTGACCCTATGCCTAAAGGTGGCAATTTCAGCCCACTTATGAATGGGTGAATTTTATCTCTTACGGGTCAAATGAGTAAATACTAGAAAATGGTCTCAAAAGAAAAAGGTCCATATGCAAATTCAATTCCATTGTAAACAAAAAGAATTATTTTTGAGAAATTACACACCTTAAGATTTCCTGAACAGCATAAGTTCCAGCAACGAGCAATAAGAAAAGAAATAAATTAGCATTTTTATAGCAAAAGTCTAACAAATGAATCTGGCATGGGAATTAGGTGTCTTTAAGTATTGATTCAACCTTTTGAAAATGTGCAAGAGAATAAATGTGGATCACTCTCAGTAGCCTTTGTGGTTTTCTGACTCGGGTATTCAGATTTTCCACCTAAAAGTTTCCAAAACTGTTCAGATTCCGAGCCTTCCTTCTGTTGTTTGGACTGCATATTTGGCTGCACGTACAATAAGAATCGGATTTAAACTCTACTATATAACAGTGTCAATTTACAATGTGAAATCACGTTCCATGATATTAGAATTTATATGTAGCAATTTCTACCTATATGGGTCAATTTGGGTTATGTTTTATCTCTATCAGGCCAAACAGGTAAAATATAAAATTTTGGATGTAAAGAAAAACGAGTCAAATGGGTAAAAAGTTGGCCAGAGTAGCTTTAGTGCATAGTTTGTGTGACGACATTTAAATGCTCACTATGTATAAAATAGAAAATCAATCTAGGACAAATAAGTTTCAGGTCAACCCAACCCGACCTGTTTGAACACGAATATTAAGAACTACCTGTTTGACCCAAATCATCACCCAACGTGCCTGCCCGACCATTTTGCACCCTCTACATGAAATTATCATACAGACAATATTCTCACACAAGAGTAGCATATTAAGCAAACAAGATGTTAATACTGTATTCCTAGAGGAAACAATGCAAACCACTAGGTATGCATGTTAGTGCAGATATATATAATGACTGAACCATTGATGTTAACCTATTTCTGCTTATTATTCCCAACACTATGTGGATATATTGGACATACACGGAGCAGATTTTTTATGTGAATGTGTGTTTTATTCAATAGGGGGGAAATTTTCTTTATGTCTATATGTGATACATGCATATAGAGTGATGAAATTGCTGGAAAAGGAGGGAAATCTCTGCAGTTTGATCATAAGATCATCCTAAGGAGAAATATTAGATATACAGACTATAAAGGATGTCTGAAGAGGGAAAACATGTGATGTCAATATTATTGGCAAGACTATCAAACCTTTATGACATCCAGTTGCCTCTCGACAAGTTCCTGGTCCTCAGGAGCCGCGAGATTGCCAATCCATGTGAAGACAGAAGAACCACTATGTAAGATGTAACAGTATGAGGAGTTCAAAGATGAAGCCACCTGAGTCAATAAAAAAGCAAATGACATACTTTCTTTGTCATAAAGGTAAGCTTCTTTACTAGGAAAAAGATGAAAAAATGAGTATTTAAATTTATATATACAAATATGATGATGGGAGACAATGATCGAAAACGCTTGGAGCAAGGATAGCAATGGCGTAGCCACCATGAGTTATCAGTAGCTTCAGCAAATCTCAGGTTTAACAGAAATGGTTCAAAAATGGCCCTACGACTTGGTCCGGATCAAAACCAGAAACAAAGCAGTCTTTTTTCGAACTTTAAATAATGATTTACATAGTAGTTGATGAGATTCAAGTTTTCTATTCTAATAAATCAAGTTTAGTAAGGTGTCGATTAGGGTGTGTATATTATGGATGAGGATTTCTTTTCAAAGCAAATGCAAACTGTGTTTAGTACGATGATTTGTTTCACCATAATAAGTTAGCTGTGCTGTGGTCTTGGTTTCAGAATTTGACGGTACAGATTTCATTAAAATTTTGAAAATCTTTTAACGGAAAATAGTTTTGAATGTCAGACATCCATATAAAATTCACTGAAATGATATTACGACTCAAAACATATTACATCTCAAATGTTCATATATGGACTTACAGGTTCAAGTTGGATTGCTTGCATGTTTTCTGGTCCGGAGCCTTGAACTCGGAATAGTGCTACTTCTTCCTCTGTGCAAGTTCCATCGGGAAGTTCCTTCTCTGGCATAGCATTCTTATATCCATCACTGAGACCACCCTGAGAAATCCATATAATAAAATGAACTGTTTGAGATAAATGAACATCCCAAATGGGCCCATTCATAAGTGCATAGCTCATTTGTGGAAGATTGATTTGAGAAAAAAAAAAGTATACTGTTTGTTC
This sequence comes from Artemisia argyi, assembly GCA_030686995.1. Classification (NCBI taxonomy): domain Eukaryota; kingdom Viridiplantae; phylum Streptophyta; class Magnoliopsida; order Asterales; family Asteraceae; genus Artemisia; species Artemisia argyi. The sequence goes on from CM060708.1 coordinate 29,703,100, forward strand.
TTTTTTCTAGAATCTAATACGAGCGCACCTTAAGAACCATAAAGCTCTGGAAGATGGCGAAGAAAAGGGTAGGCTCACTTCCTTCATAAACACGTGACTGAAAATAAAAGAAATGAAGTATCAGCTTAAACATATTATATCAGAAATTTCATACTAACCATTTCAACAAGTTTAGCACTTAACCTGAGCAGCTAAAAACTTTTGCGCCTCAACCATCTTGTATGCCTGTGATGTAGCTGAAATTCTGTCTTCCTGCATCACATTTTATAAATTAATAATGTGCCTCATATTGGCTTGAGGCCATTATGACAAAAATTTCAAATGAATCAATGTATATTTTCTATTATATGTACCTCGATACTTTGATTTCCAAACCATGTCCCTATAAGGCATTCCTCTTGATCTTCTCCAGGGTACAAATACTGATAGATATAGCAATCACCAGTGTAGAATTTGGACTGGTCGGAGAGTGGAAGAAGAATTTTTTCTTGACCATTCACACGCCAAACCTGAGTGTATACATTAATAGGAGAACAATGCAGTTAATATTGTTAGATTTATAAATGGGTCAATTTGGGTTATGCTTTATATCTAACGGGTCAAATGCATAGATACATGTTGTCTCTTAAATTAACTTTCTTATGACCAGGACATATGCATAAAATTTATTATACAAAACCTGCAAATTTCCAGTGCAGTCAATGTATGGTTGAGGATCCTCCTTGGTGGGAGCAGCTTTAAGTAGACCATTCACGTCAATCCCTTGACGTTTTAGAAGTGCTACAAAATCATCAATAAGGAGCATTAGAAAATAGTAACAAGAACTACTTCTCATGGATTCTTGCTATATCTCAAGAGTAAAAGACTAAAAGGTTAGCATATAGTCACTAACCAGCCACCTTGCCTCTACCCTCCTCCGAGACTGCTGCAGCAGTTGACTGAGGCCAAGAGTCAAACTTGGATCGGAATGTTACAGTCTCAAAATTTTCAATCACTTGAATTATATGAGATTTTTGTCTATCCTGGCTACGTACATATTCCTATAAAATTGAGATTGACAACAATAAGTGGAGATAATTTAAGAACATTAGCAAAATACATTCAATAAATATATTACTTCCGTGGCTCCACTTGCAGCTTTTCTTCCTTCTAGAGAAGTATTTCTCCCCAACCATACATATATTTCTTGCCCGCAGTCCAAAATATAGCATTTATATGTGTCTAGCAACTCTCTTGTCAAGGGATCAGCATCAACAGGTTCTGCCTGCCCCTTTTTAACACTTGAATAACAAACACGAATTTTATCAGAAATGCCTGTAATGAGTATTCGGAAATTTGTATACAAACACAAAGCATCTAAGTCACTAAATGTATAAATTTAGTGATAATTAAACTCGTCTTCAGGTTGTCCAATAAATAAGAATAAGAGTTAAGTACTTTGCACATATTGTTGATATATTCTCTTTCTTCCGATCTTAGCTACTGACCAATTTCCATGTAGGATAATAGTAAATATACGTGCATAAGGAATATATTACCAAAATAGCTTAGTAGGAAGTTCTTTAGTACTTAAAGCATCATCCGTTGCAGCTTTCCTGGGAAGTGGAGCAAAGCCACCAAAAAAGCTCCAAAACTCTCCAGTTTCGGCATCAGACATCATCCTTCCATCCTCTGCCCATTAAAAACCAGAAATAAGACTTCAATATTTTCAGGCGATTATTACTCGGTATAACATTCACTTACCAATACTAGCTATTTCACACTTCCCATCATGATAAGTATCTTTGATATGCTGCACAACTTCAAGTGCCTTAGCTCTTTCTTGAATGCATGAATTGGACCCGTTAAACTGGAATATCTTGTTTGCAGTATCCAAGATAAAGATGTCATCGTGATTAAGTGAGGATCGAGCATAAGGAACCTGTCCCCAATAAACTAAAGTGAGTAAATATAGACAAAGTGCCAGTAAAAAATAGCACAAAAGAAAAGAAACCGGTCAAATAGTCGAAGGTGACCAAAATTGTTTATTACTTTATTTAGTGCATTAAGTGTTGGACAAAAAGCGCTTTTCAAAAAAAAAGTTTTGGACAAAAAGTGTCCGGGATAACCCATCCTTACCCATTTTGGCTTGTAATAAAGAATTACCAGTTTTGACCCGTTACCTAACGTGTCCGCCCCATCCCCATCCGTAGTTCCACCAATCCACATTAATAAACATCTTATGGTAAAAATATGTAGATATTGGGTAGTAAGAAAAAAAACTTGCCTCTTTTACATGAACAACGTGTTTCCCTTGGCAAATGAACATGCGGATCTTATGCTCTTCAGCTTCAGCATGAGTAAAACCAGATGCAACACCACCTGCTTGAGGTATAATGCATGGTTTAAAATAAGAAAGAAACCTCTCTGTTTCATGTCCTTGCACTTCACGATACTGAACAGCACGTCCTCCAAGAGTTGCATCAAGTTCAATAGTCTTTATGGCAGCAGTGCCAGCTTCATCCTGTATCAAAATATTTGACATATGAGAGGTCTACGTATCAACTATTGTTTATGGCAAGATGGAGTAATTACTATAAACTATACGTGTACAGCTCACCTGACTTGTATCTTTACCAATCCAATAATGGATGTCATGACGTAAGGCACCGCTCTTCAAAACATTTGTCTGTAACAGAAATGCAAAATGCATGCGTTAGTTGACATAATAGATTAAAAAAAAAATACTAATAAAAAAAAAAACCAAAAAATCAAAAGATTAACTAAGCTTCAGTATATGCAGTAAAAAACTTTACCTTCAAAATAACATAGGAGTCCCCTGTAAAAAATTTACCATAAGAAGACTGTGGGACAGGAACCGGCGCAAAATTTTCAATGCGCCATACTTCAATTCCTCTGTATATTGTTAAGGAGATCATAAAATGTGAACATTTCCAAAAGAATATACTTTACCCCTTGTGCAGACTCAGAATTGGTTGCTTTAGATTTACATGATATTAACACGCGTACCCTTATTCAACCAATGCTAAATGATGCGAAAAATCATAAGCATATACATATCACAGTATAAATAAACAATACGGTCCTACACCAATAAAGTTGTAACATGATATACTAAAAGACAAAGGATACGCTTTCTGTCCAGCTCCTTGAAAGGCTGGATCCAAATCTCTCATCGAAACAGACATGCTGCTTCTGACTTCAGTTTCGTTTCTTCTTTAAGGCCTGAACCTGAATATTAGGACGAAATACCAAGAAATCATCAAATGTTTACTATAAGTTAGTGAAGATGCTATCATAACAGCCATTAGAGCAAAGCATTTATTAGCAGGCATGGTATATAGTAGATACAACATTGGGTTCTGTGTTCGGTTTTGATCTCATACAATATCAACCGCAAAGGATGCACAAGTTCAAACTGTTTTAATGGTCTTGAAACCTGCACTAAGTGCAAGGTTTGGATAACTTCCTATAAGTTTTGAGCATCTGCTGTTAGCAGGTATTTCATACACCAGCAAAAAGAATGATTCAGTAACTACATGAGGTGAGCGAATAGAGTATTGATACTTAACTTTATAAGTATTCATACGGGTTTTTGTTATCGTCATAAGCCAGGCATAAACTATACACAAAAAAGTCAAAATATGTAGAGTCCTAATTCAATATGGTTCAGCTCATGACCAGAATCACCTCTGAGTCTCGAGAATCATATTTCTCTTTGAATAGATGTCTCCATTTTGTATGCTTCGGATCTGGCTTTGTGCCTTATATGCTAACTCTTTCAGATACAACACAACATTTGATATTGTTTCTCCAATACGAATGTCTATGGTCTTCTTGCACGACCGCCAATATGAACACCATCTAATTCTTCCTAACAATACAAGTAAATAATACGGACTTACAGATAACTCCACTTTCATCAACGCATACTTGTGATCCCGAATCCACGAATAGTCATACGTATGGAACTTTACTTTCTTCTGTACTTTGTTCACTATGTCGTAATTCTGACTTGTTTTGCCAAGAAAGGTGACAGAACAAACTTTAGTTCTAATGACTTTCTGGGCACATTCCTCCCTCTTAAAAATTTCCTTGATTCAAAAAACCCTTGATACTTAAACTCAAACAATATAATCACAATGGTTTTGTATCTTAAAGGTGCAATGGTTCATTTACTAGCTAATAAGACCATATGTCGAAAAAATTCAGACAATTTCATAACAGTTTGTATAAAGCATGCAAAACAAACAAACAATAAACATAACAAAACATCACTAGCTAGCAACATCATTTCATATCACCTAATGCACTTAAATGCATGATCAAATAAACATACGTAACGAAAACTATGAAACAACATATAACGGAAAATTAAACGAAATCAGTCACTAGTGAGTAAATGCAACATTACCTGGGTGGATTGCTTACTTGCAAAACAAGTAATGTGAAGATCCAAATTTGAGTGCTGAAAATGAGTTTTAGAAAATAAAGTTGAAAAGAAGATAGAGGGAGTTGGAGGGAATGATATAAAAGACGTGCTTGTCACTAATTTGAACCTCAAAAAGCCCACGACATAACACGCACATAATCATTGCCTTAATTATTTTTTTACTATATATGAGACCCTTTATTAAATTCAATAAATTATTTAAGGTATATCTGGAAAGAATCATAGTATTATTTCTACTGAAAATCTGCAAGAAAATGCAACTTTAGTGACAGTACGTATAGGGATTTAAATTTTGCGGTTATAATTTATTTGTTTATTATAGTATAAAACTTTTGGAATAACCAAATTTAAGTTTTTGTTCAAAGCTTGTTTAAATCACATTAAAATATAATATAATTACATACCAATTTGAACAAATACAGCCTTAAAACCACTAATTTATTCTATCGAAAAGTCAATAAACATTTGAAATTCTTATTCAAACTGTGTCCATATGTTAAAAAGCTATTTTTTATGTTTATTAAATATAATATTTTTTTTTATTTTTATTAAATATAAATAATTTAATTTATTATATTGTGTGTAATGAGTCGAATTTACATTTAAACGAATAATCATTTAAAAATATATCAAATTTGTAACTATAAATATAACTAGTTATAACACCTGTACACGCACAGGATTTTTAATTTTTTTAATGTATTATCATCGTTTAAGAAATGAATCATTTAACATGTTTTAAATAGTTTTACTTGATGGACTAAACATAAAAAACTACATGTATATATATGTTATAATCTTTTTTTTTTTTTTTTTTTTTTTTTTTGAACGGCGGGTTAGTTGTTAGATGTTAGTTGTTGGCTCGAGTTTAAAAAACTACATGTATATATATATATATATATATATATATATATATATATATATATATATATATATATATATATATATATATATATATATATATGTTATAATCTACCTATTATTTTAGGAGAATGCTTTTGGATTAAAAATAATATTTCATTATTCAAGCAAAATCACATGATAATACTTGACTTACATAAGATGTTAGTGATCTATGCTTTTAGTTTTGCCAACCCGTGCTATTAACGATATGTTTTGTAATTGTGGTATTTCTTTTACTAATATTTTCGTTAAAATATGTAGCATATTTAAATAGCTTTGAAGATTGGTTCATTTTTTTGATTATGAATAACCATCATACCATATTTACCAATATACCTTTTTGTTTGAAAAATAGTATTTTCATAAGTTTGTGTTATTTACTTCTCATGTTTGATCATAAAATTATCAAATTAACATAGATGCTTACACTATAGCCTCTTTATTACCTAAAGAGAAACAAAAAAAGGCGTAATGGTAGAATACGTTTATGTATAATGTATAAAAATAATTTTTCTCTGAGAGCGAAATATATAAGGAAATTATTATTACTTGTATAAGTAAATTATAAATGCATTAAAAAAAATGACAAAGAGTACATTCGCAAGTCTTTTAAGATTGTTTGAATCCTTACTGACCTTTCACTTTAGTGCAACTTTTTTCACAACTGGCCTAAATCATCAAGGTAAAACACACCCACATTTTATACCGTTGGTTGACACCCATAGCATTAAGACACCCATATTTCATTAACTCATTCAAAGATACCTGCTAAGAATTCTTACCATAAAATTCTTCATATAAGCACTAATACACATCTTTGGTACATTAAAATACATTCATGTATTATCAAAATCAGCAACTAAACTTAATTATACATTCATACCTTGAGCAGGCGTAGAAAATCCTTCCACGACAATCATGTATTGATATTTAATCCTCCTCTAAAAAACGTACACAATAAATTGCATTACATTTCAGTGTGTGCTATAAGATCATAAAACTGCAAACACCACCAACATGTTGCAATATAGTGAGGATAACAACAAAGTTAGTCCTAACATCAAATAAGAAAACTTCATATTAGAACTAAAGGGGTGTTTGGTTATGCTTATTAAATATGCTTATTGGCTTATTCTATTACCATAACACAATAAGTTTATGATAAAACTATAAGCTTAATAAAAAAACCTCTTAACTCACAACTAATTCTATCATAGCTTAGTTTGTTTATATTAAAAACACAAATATTAAGTGCAGAAGTTTTCAATAAAACATTAAAAAAAAAGTTACTAAAAGTTGGTGTGTATAAAAAAAAGTTACTAAAAACTATCAGCTAGATAAAACATAAGCCAAAGTTATATTGAGGTCTCTTTTGGTTTCTATCCAGAAACAAAAAGAGGTTAACACATAAATCATAAGTATAGAAGAATGGTTGTATCTCACATCCGTGATTTCCAACTCAATAACATTATCGCAGTATAGTAACGTAATAACCTGATTAAAAACTATATATTCTTGCTTAATAATTCTCATGTACATACTTTAATTCCTTTCCAACGGCCAATTATTATTTTATTTTATTTTTTTATTTTTTGTTTTTTTTAAAACATCACGTCAATGAATAAAATTAGGTTATCACCTACGTAGTTTTTCTTTTTTTGATTTAGAAGGTGATTGTTATCAAATAAAGATTGTGATGCGTGAACTTTTTATTATTATTTTATTTATTTATTTTTTTAAATTTAAGAAAAACACCTTCTAAATTAAACAATGACTATCTAACCTTTTTTTTTTTTTTTTTTTTTTTTTTAATAATCAGCTTTGTATAATGTTTTTAACTGACGTGTTGAGGTTGATGTTGATGTTATTGTTTAATTTTAACTATTGATATCATGTTGTACAAAATGTGCGAGTTTACATAATGAGCGTTAATGAAGTTAAAATATACTCCGTAAAGTTTTTAAAATGTTTTTATGTATATTCATATATAAATTTTAAATAACAATTTCATGAGTTGTTGTTATAAATAGAATAGCGTATGTTTATTTTTATATCACCGTAACTCGTGCTTACCATTTGATATTTATATTATCGTTACTAATAATTTAGCCATATTTAATATTCAAACCCGTGTACGCATAAAGTAAACTTTTAAATAAAATAACATGAGTCCTTATTTAGAAATATATTCTAATGGATGAAAGTCTAAAAATTAATACTAATACTCATATTTTAAACAAAGTTAATATGATAAGGTATAAGGGTATAAAGTGTAAGGGGTTATTTGTGTTTTTTCTAAAGTTATTAAAAAAATATGAAAATTTATAATTTTACACTTAGCTCTACATAATTTATTTAAAATTCAACCACTAAAGATTTACTAATTACTTCATCTTTTTTTAAGTTTTTGTTTTCATAAATTTGACACCGATATTTTTATGTATTTTTTTATTAACAAAATTTTTCCATCAAATTTATTAAGTTTGACCAAAATCAATTTTGTTAATACAAATATCGCCTAAAAACGTTATTTATATTTTACGATCTTCGTTAAGTTTTGTTAACGACAAAATGTAAACTTTAGTTTCTAAGCAAAACATAATCTTAGTTTTTAAGACTTGCATAAACTAGACTTTTGCTACATTTTACATTTCATAAAACACAATACAAGTTTATTTCTAAAATTAGAAATTGTCACATCACATTTATGGCAAGTTTTGTCATTATGCATTTATGAAAAGAAATGTGTTTGACTAACTTTGTTGTTGCTTGCAAGCTTTTGTAGTTGACTTGATTTAAGTGATGTGACATTGTTTGGTTGCTAGGAGTTATGAGACAATACCTTGTTTGGTTTGAAAAGTTATTGCAAAAACCTACTGCAGACCCGGCGGTACCCTGGGGGTACACGGGCGGAACCCTCTGATCCGCCAAGCATGCAGTGTGGTGTGCTATAAATACCAAGTCATAACTTGATTTTTGGCTAACCTCTTGAGATCATATTTTACACACACACTCATCTTTTCTTCTAACCTCTTAACATTGTAAATGTGAAGTTTCCTTTTGTAGCAAAGAAGCTCACAAGGTCATCAAAAGTTACAAGTTTCCAACACAACGTTGCAAGACTTGTTAGCTTAGTATTGTGTGAACTCTTATTGTTTACACGTCATTTGTTTGTGTATATTCTGTAGTGAGTAGTTAGTATTTTAGTTCTCAAAATACAAAGAGTGTTGGGAGTTGTTGTACCCTAGTAAAAGAACTAACGGGAGTGGTTGTGCCCTTGTAAAAGAACTCGACATTTAGCTTTGTGTCGGTAAAAGTATAAGCGACGTGTAAGGTTTTCTCCGCCGGTGAAAGGAGCTTGTTGACTAGTGAAAGAAACTCTCGAGTTGGATACTCGGGGCGTGGACGTAGGGCAAGGAAAAAGAGTCCTTGTAGCCGAACCACGATAAATACTCGTGTTGTGGTTTGATCGTTTCTTTCATTTACTTGCATGTTATATATTGTGTTTGTGCATATATCTTTGATCAAACGGAAAGTTTCAAAGCTAACTTAACAAGTTAAAAAGATTTTAATCGGTAAACTATTCAACCCCCCTTCTAGTTTTCCACAATTGGCATCAAGAGCTACGTTACTCAAGCTTTTAAAATATATTGCGTTTTAAAACTTGAAACGATCCATGGATTTTGAAAATTACAAAGAAGGGCAATCTATGCAAAGACCACCACTCTTTGAAGCAAATGGTTTTATATATTGGAAAAACCGTTTTGAAACTTACGTGAAATCTAAAGATATAGATTTGTGGTATATAATTATTGATGGTGATAACGTAGTTACTAACATCAAAGATGATGATCAAAAGAAATTAATAGGTAAAAATAATGAAGCTAAAATGATGCTTTATAATGCTTTGCCTAAGAAAGAATATGAAAGAGTCTTTTTGTGTAAAACCGCCAAAGATATTTGGCAATCTTTAATTGTCACTCATCAAGGAAACTCACAAGTTAAAGATAACAAAATTGATCTTCTTGTTCAACAATATGAACAATTTGTTATTTCCGAAGATGAGATTATTGATAATGCTTTTGCTAGATTTAATACCATTATTACTTCACTTAAAGCACTTGACGAGTCTTTTTGTAGTAAGAACTTTGTCAGGAAATTTCTTAGAGCACTCTATCCGAAGTGGAGAGCAAAAGTGACGGCAATTGAAGAATCCAAAGATCTTTCAAGCATGTCACTTGATGAGCTAATTGGAAACCTCAAAGTTCACGAAATGGTAATGGAAAAATATTCGGAACTAGTTAGAGGCAAGAAAGAAAAAGTTAACTCCATTGCCTTGAAAGCTAGAGTCCAATCAAGTGATGATGAAGAATCTACTTCGGATAGTGATGACGAGGAATATGCTATGGCCATGAGAGACTTCAAGAAGTTCTTTCGTAGGCGAGGGAAGTTTGTAAGGCAACCTAAAGATGACAAGAAAACCTTCCGGAAAGATCGTGATGATCGAAAAGGAAAAGTTGAAAGAAAATGTTATAGGTGTGGAGACATAAGTCATCTTGTAGGAGAATGTCCAAAACCACCCAAGAGCAAACCTCAACAAGCTTTTGTGGGTGGTGCTTGGAGTGACTATGAAGGAGATGATGATGAGCCAAAGAATGATGATATTGCTCTCATGGCTCACAACTCAAATGAGGTACTCTCCGACTCATCTTACTCCTCTATTGATGATGATACTTTACAAAATGAATATAACAAACTTTGTGAGTTAAGCTTAAAAATCATAAACAAAAATAAATTTTTGAAAACTAAAAAGGAGTTTTTAGAAAATGAAGTTTATGAGTTAAAAGAAAAAGCTAAGAGATTAGAAAAGGGTAAAGGTATTGACACATCATGCAAATCATGTGAAGAACTTAAACTTGAAGTTGAGAAACTTAAAATTACTCAAAATGATCTAATCAAACAAACCATAAAGTTCAAAAAGTTCGATAAGAGCATTTCGTGTGCGGATGAAATTATGAAACTTCAAAAGTCACCCTTTGATAAAACAGGTCTAGGGTTCAGGAAAGTAAAAACCGTTAAGGGTCAAACGAAACAAGAAAAGAATGCACATGAAACAAACAAAACTGTTACAGCAACCTGTGGATCAGACGGAACCCAAAATAGGGTTCCGCCCGTTGGTCCCGAAGGTTCCGCCAGGTCTGCTGCAGCAGTAACTCCATCCACTTCGGATCGTTCAAACTTTGTTAAAGTTACATACAAAAATGGAACAAAACCTGTGTTTAAAACTGAAGTAGGATTTAGTAAAAATGTATTTAGAGCTAAAACTACTCAACCAAGACCTAAGAATCCTATTCCCAAACGTCCCTTTCCAAAGAGCAACTTCAACGCTCGACCAAACTACCCACATGTTTGGAACCAAAACACTCCTAGACATTACCAAACTCAAAACCACATGCCATGGAACCCTTATGCTCTATTTTCATACTTGGAACAAATTAATGGCATGCTTAACCAAAATGGACCCATGAGAAATTGGGGACCAAATGTTTGAGTGTTTTTCATAAAATAGGTATGCCTTAAAGTTTGTTTGGAACCGGATGAATGGATTAAAGATAGCGGTTGTTCAAGGCACATGACGGGTAATAAAAGCCTCTTCTCAACATATCTAAAATGTGATGGAGGTAATGTTACGTTTGGTAGTAATGCTAAGAGCAAAATCATCGGAAAAGGTACAACCTCTCATGACTCCCTTTCTATAGATGATGTTGCTCATGTTGATAACTTAGGATTTAATCTTCTTAGTATTAGTCAACTTTGTCGTAATAAGTATAATGTCCTTTTTAGTGAAAACGGTAGTAAAATTCTTAAAGATGGTATAACCGTAGCCAAAGGTGTCCTTAAGAACAACGTATACGTCATGAAGTTGGATTCAACATCTAGAGACAAACTTTGTCTTACCTCATTAGATGAATCTTCAACTTTATGGCATAGACGTTTAGGACACGCTAACATGAGACTAATCCAAAACCTCTCCTCCAAAGACTTAGTTCGAAACCTACCCAAGTTGAAATATGACCAACACTTTTGTGATGCTTGCAAAGTCGGTAAACAAGTCCATAGTAGCCATAAGGCTAAAAACATGGTGTCTACATCTAGGTGTCTAGAACTTTTGCATATGGATTTATTTGGTCCATCCGCTATACAAAGTTATGGAAGTAACTTCTATACTTTGGTCATAGTAGATGATTACTCACGTTATACTTGGACAAAGTTTTTGAAAAATAAAAATGAAGCTTTTGATAAATTTGAGATTCTAAGTAAGAAAATTCAAAATCAAGTAGGGTCTAATATAGTGTCTATTAGAACGGATCACGGTCGTGAATTTGATAATGAATTTCAATTTGGAAACTTTTGTGATAAAAATGGAATTACTCATAACTTTTCGGCTCCACGTACTCCTCAATCTAATGGTGTAGTAGAACGTAAAAACCGGACATTACAAGAGATGAGTAGAACAATGCTTAATGAACAAACTATTCCACAAAAGTTTTGGTGTAATGCCGTTGACACATCAACGTACATTCTTAATCGAGTCCTAATTAGACGATTTTTGAATAAAACTCCTTATGAACTTTATAGAGGTAAAAAGCCTACATTAGGATACTTTAGAGTGTTTGGGAGTAAATGCTTCATTCTTAACACCAAGGATTATCTCACCAAATTTGACCCAAAGTCTTATGAAGGTGTATTTCTTGGATATTCACAAAATAGTAAAGCTTACATTGTTTTGAACAAAGAAACCTTAAGAGTCGAGGAATCGTTAAACGTAACATTTGACGAAAGTCCACCTCCCTCTAAGACATCACCTTTGGTAGATGATGACTTAGTTGAAAGCCAAGCAATTGAATGTCAAGAAATCTTAGGTAATGACAAGGAAGATGAACTATTAAACAAAGAACTTGTCAATGTCAAAGAATCTAAAAGTCATCCATTAGACGGTGTCATAGGCAACATTAACGAAAGAACACTTAGATCAAAAGTTCAAAATGAAAGCAACTACTTTTGTTTCGTGTCAACCATTGAACCGAAAAACATTAATGAAGCCATTAAAGATGAATCTTGGGTAATTGCAATGCAAGAAGAATTAAACCAATTTGTTAGGAATGATGTATGGACATTAGTTCCTCAACCAAAGAGTCAAACAATAATTGGAACGAAATGGGTCTTTTGTAATAAAATGGATGAAAATGGAATTGTGTCTAGAAACAAAGCTAGGCTAGTAGCACAAGGATATAATCAACAAGAAGGCATTGATTACGATGAAACTTTTGCTCCGGTAGCTAGGCTCGAGTCAATTAGAATATTACTTGCTTATGCGTGTGCACATAATTTTAAACTCTTTCAAATGGACGTCAAAAGTGCATTTCTAAACGGAGTCATTAATGAAGAAGTGTATGTTGCTCAACCACCGGGCTTCATCGATTTTGAAAAACCAAATCATGTTTACAAACTTAAAAAGGCTCTTTACGGACTTAAGCAAGCTCCAAAAGCATGGTATGATCGACTTAAAACATTCCTAGTTGACCATAAGTATACCATGGGCTTAGTTGATAATACTCTCTTCACTAAGAAGAAATATTCACATATTATCATAGTCCAAATCTATGTTGATGACATTATATTCGGATCAACTTGTCAAGAACTATGTGTGGATTTCTCAAAAATCATGCATGACGAGTTTGAAATGAGTATGATGGGAGAACTCAACTTTTTCTTAGGACTCCAAATCAAACAACTAGAAGATGGTATCTTCTTTAATCAATCTAAATATATTAAGGACATGCTTAAGAAATTTGGACTAGAAGATTCGAAACCTATCAAAACTCCCATGTCCACGGAAACTAAACTCACCAAGGATGAGGAAAGTGAATCCGTAGATAGCACTAAATATAGAGGTATGATTGGTAGTCTACTTTACCTAACGGCTAGTAGACCCGCCATTATGTTTAGTGTTTGTCTATGTGCTCATTTTCAAGAAGATCCTAAAACTACCCATCTTGAAGCCGTCAAAAGAATTTTTAGGTATATTAAGGGCACTACATATTTAGGTTTATGGTATCCCAAAGGAACGGGAATAGACACCATAGTGTATGCCGACTCGGATCATGCCGGTGACTATGTTGATAGAAAAAGCACAAGTGGTATTTGTACTTTTGTTGGACATTGTCTCACCTCATGGTTCTCTAAGAAGCAAACGGCTCTTGCTATCTCAACAACGGAAGCCGAGTACGTTTCGGCCGAAAAGGCATGTCAACAAGCTCTTTGGATGAAGCAAGCTCTTGTCGACTACGGAATTCAACTCAACGACATCACAATTCTTTATGACAACAAAGGTGCCATTGATCTTAGCAAAAACCCGGTTCAACACGCTCGTACCAAACATATTGAAATCCGTCATCATTTCCTTCGTGACAACGTCCAAAAAGGAAATATCTCAATTGAGAAAGTTTCTTCCGAAGATAACATAGCCGACATTCTCACAAAACCTCTTAAACGTGAACCTTTTAATCTTCTTAGGCTAGGCTTAGGACTCATGGAACCTACATTGTAGTTCTGGACATTAGACAAAAATCACAAAAATCAAAACAAATCCAAAACCATTTTTCTCAGCAGGTTCGGCGGAACCCTCAGCCATAACGGACGAAACCCAACCCAAAGTTCCGCCGTGTCCGTCGACCTGCAAAATCATTTTCTTTGTTTATATTAAACCAAACACCCATTATTTCATACCACCACTTCAAGGCTGCTACTATTCACTTCACCACTCATCCACACCTACGAATTCTTGGTCCTCCATTCATTTACATTGCAAATCAATCATCATTTTAAGTATTCTTAACATGATTACAATCCTGATCTAAGTCTAGGAATTCTATTTCTTGCACAAAAACAAAAACTTGGGGTTATGCACTAACTTGAAAAACTCATACATTAGATTAGGTGTTTAATAAAACTAATTATGTTTCCCATAGTTAGGAATTGCATCTTTAATTAGTATAAACATGTTTGCTAAAACACCCCATGTCAAATCTTTCCAAAAATTTCTCACAAGTAGGACAAATATTTTTTCGTCTCACATTGAGAATACAAAATCAAAACGTTATTTTTAAAACATCACTTGCATAATGTCTCTTGAATGCTAAAGGGAATACATAACCAATATGTATTTTCGGGTACATTCAAACGAAGCTACATTGAACTAGGAGTGTTTGGGTTATCTTTTGTTTTATAACAAAACTTGCATAAAACGATTTTGAAGCATCAAAATGAGTCAAGATAACCGCACCTCCACATTGTTTTCATATAGGCACACACTAGAACTTCCACATTATAATAGTGGTTTACGTAAACTAAAATATGAAATTTTGTTGTTTTAGGAATCATCATGCCTCCTCTAACCCACTACGACCACAATGACACCATTAAGTACCTACTAAAACACCACAAAACCAAAGGCCTTACCGCAAATCAAGTAAACATTTTCAAAGCCCTAGAAAAACACTATGTCCATGAGGGTAGAACCATAGACCCATCTTTCTTAGAAGGCACAAACCTTTACGCCGATTTTGCCACAATAAACTTTGAGTGTCTTTTGAATATCGACGAGCCTATTTGTCCTAGGTTCATTCTAGAGTTCTATGCATCATGCGTCCTCTCAATGGATGATTATGGTCATATGTCTATCCACTTTAGGGTTAGCGGTCACCAATACTCCTTCACTCTTGAGGAGTTTGCTCAAATCTTAGGTGTTCTAAACCATGGTACATGCCTCTATTCCGACTTGCACTCCCTCTCAACTCTTGACAACCTTCAAGACCGTATCCACCCTTATGACACACCTCTTGTCTCAAAAGACGTTCTCCGTGACCACCTCTTTGTTAGGACCACCACCACTAGGAGAACCCGTTCGGGGAATGAGGTCGATAAGGACCCATATGGAATGGAAATGAACGAACTCAAACCCCAATTCAAGAAATGGGAGGAAGTCCTTAGAGCCAATGTCATTAGCACAATAGGGAACCGTGACCATATCAACCTTTGCCTTTGCTACATGCTCTACTCCTTGTCCGTTAGGCAACCCTTCAACCTTGCCTACTACATGGCCAAGAGAATGGCCGACATTCCTGTGCATGGCACAACGGCTATGCCATATGAAATGCTCTTGACCCATCTCTTTAGGTTCATCTCACCCATTCCACCAACTTCAAATGGTCTTCGTCTTGACTACACTCTAATTCCACACACCTTTGTTCCACTTAGTGACAAGAGAGTTTACAAAGCCCAAGGAAAACGCCCACATCCTCCTACCTCATCATCTTCTTCCTCAATGAGTGAAGATGACAATTTGCCAAACTCTAGGCTCCCACCTCTAGAATACCTTTCTCAACTTCCATATATTCCAAATGAGTCGGAGGAGTTCAAGCAAACAAAGGGGATGTTCAAAAACATCGGGAGATTCCTCGGGAAGATGAAGAAGAAGATGGACCGTCAATGAGTGCGGGTGTGTTAGGAGTGTTTGGCACAAGGTGCTATTGGAACAATTTGGTAGTTTAAACAATATTTGTGATGTATTTGTGTGTTAATACAATGTTTGATACACTTTGGAACATGTTTCAACTAACAATGTTGCAGGAAGACAACTTTTGGCAAGTTGTCAAATTTTCATGGTTATGATATTTTCACTAAGTATGGTGAAATTCTCGACCTCAAGGTCAAACTCCTATGATATGTGTGTTTAGGTGTCTAATTTTTGCATTGCCTAACCAGAAATGAAGTATCTCTTTGATTTTAAGAGTTTTCGAAAATTTTGAAAATCGTTTCGCGGGTAAAAAACGCGGACTGTGAACTTTTTCAGCCCTGGTGGATCAGGCGGATCCCAAATTTGGGTTCCGCCAGTACAAATTCTGGGTAACCCAGAATTTGCCCAACGGACCAGACGGCACCCTAATTTGGGTTCCGCCTGTGTCTTCTGAGGGTGCCGCCAGTAGCCTGCAGATTTTTTGTTTTCTTTTTCGCCAATTCAACATTGAAACACCAAAATCCAATCCTTTTAGGTAGAAACCCATTACTTGCAATGTGTTTAGCATAATAGGATACTCCTTCTTCCATGAACTTAACCAAAACTAATTCCCGCCAAAATTCAAATTTAACCATAACAACCTCAAGGACCCCTCAAACATAAAGGAAGGAACCCTTTTAAGGGATCCTTGAAATCCCTGAGATTTATACTACCACAAATCCACCAAAACCACTATGAATTTAGTGCAAAACTTGTCTTCTCACTTCACCATTTTCATTGGATTGACTTCCATGATTTGACAACCCACAATTAGTTTTCCAAATCATTAGAAACCTCCATTTTTGTATGGACTAACATCAAATCCAAACACTCCTTTCCCTAATCCATCAACACTATAAATTAAGCCATCCTAAACACCATCAAATCACACCTTCTTCATCAAAATTTCTGAAACTTTAAACCATTTTAACCATGACCAAGTCAACAAACACCTCTCAACCATCACGACCCATCCGGAAAACCGCCCGGATAAGTGTGAAACCACTATGGTGTAATCAACCCATCAACCTAAGCTCCTCATCCTCGGATGAATTTACATCACCTATCAAAAATGAACATTTTTTGAACCTTGCATCTCCATCACCATCACCCAATGAACCAAATGAGCTCACTCCACCACCAACTAAATCACCTATTGACCCAACTCTACCAAGTGCTCCAACTCAACCATCCAAAACTTCATCACCATCACCATTACCCAAAATTGAGCCAATGGAACTATTTGGGTCTCCTCCCACATCACCACATCCATTTGTCCAAGATCTTAATGATCTTCCACCAAGACCTACACAACTACCACCTTTTGCAAATGAATCACCAAGGTCAATTCTTGACCAAGATAACCTTTTTAACCACATTCAACCACCACAACAAGTGTACCATCAACCTAAACCATTATTGTTTCACCCCATCTACCATGACATCCATGGTCCTCTATATGGAGAACCAAACTTTGAAAACAATGATCACCCAAATCCACCACATTCTCAAGCCCAAACCTTTGAGACTTTCTTTCCCTCATATGAGAAAATCCAAAGCATGGTTGAGAACCACCTTCATCAACCAATGAAATTTCAAACCACCTTGCTCGACTCAATACCAAATCCATCATCCACCCAAGAACCAAAAACCAACCAACCTTCAAACCATGAAATCAAAACCAACCCATTTCAACCTACTCATCCCCATGCTTGCTCAAATTTTGAGCAAATGAGTGAAACCATCAAAACATTGCTTAACCAATTCCAAAATGAAACCCGTTTTGCCTTCCAACACGTCATAGAACGTTTGGATGCACTTTCCCACCCCAACAAATCCTAGACAACCTATAGAGGCCATTTGCCCCACTCTAGGAATGTAGGATTTTATTTTATTTTCTTGGTTATTTTTTTTGTTTTTGTGTACAAGTAGAAGAATAAGTCCACATTTCTTGTCTTTTGACTTTTATAAGTCAAAATTTTACTTGGAATGATATTTCTTTCTACTTACTTTTGTGCATTGTTGGTTGATCAATCTTTGATTTGTCAATGTGGTTGCAATGTGTGTGGTAACTACATCCTTGACTATATATATCACCAACTAACCATTTTTTTGTAGGGTCTCAAAATCCATGTTTCCCATATTGGTACTCCATTTAGGGGGAGTATCGATCAAGGGGGAGTATGACCATTATTCCGCTTCGCTACTCTACTTTTTGTTTCGACAAAAAGGGGGAGAAATATATTAAACCTTCAAATACTTGATATGCTTTTTCGTCTCTTAAGTAAAACAAGGTTAATATAATTTTTTTAAGTCTTGAAAACCAAGATTTTGCGTGTTACTTAAAAACAAAGTTTATGTTTTGTCATCAACAAAAAGGGGGAGATTGTTAATACAAATATTGCCTAAAAACGTTATTTATATTTTATGATCTTTGCTAAGTTTTGTTAACGACAAAATGTAAACTTTAGTTTCTAAGCAAAACATAATCTTAGTTTTTAAGACTTGCATAAACTAGACTTTTGCTACATTTTACATTTCATAAAACACAACACAAGTTTATTTCTTAAATTAGAAATTGTCACATCACATTTATGGCAAGTTTTGTCATTATGCATTTATGGAAAGAAATGTGTTTGACTAACTTTGTTGTTGCTTGCAAGCTTTTGTAGTTGACTTGATTTAAGTGATGTGACATTGTTTGGTTGCTAGGAGTTATGAGACAAGACCTTGTTTGGTTTGAAAAGTTATTGCAAAAACCTACTGCAGACCCGGCGGTACCCTGGGGTACACGGGCGGAACCCTCTGATCCGCCAAGCATGCAGTGTGGTGTGCTATAAGCCTATAAATACCAAGCCATAACTTGATTTTTGGCTAACCTCTTGAGATCATATTTTACACACACACTCATCTTTTCTTCTAACCTCTTAACATTGTAAATGTGAAGTTTCCTTTTGTAGCAAAGAAGCTCACAAGGTCATCAAAAGTTACAAGTTTCCAACACAACGTTGCAAGACTTGTTAGCTTAGTATTGTGTGAACTCTTATTGTTTACACGTCATTTGTTTGTGTATATTCTGTAGTGAGTGGTTAGTATTTTAGTCCTCAAAATACAAAGAGTGTTGGGAGTTGTTGTACCCTAGTAAAAGAACTAACGGGAGTGGTTGTGCCCTTGTAAAAGAACTCGACATTTAGCTTTGTGTCGGTAAAAGTATAAGCGACGTGTAAGGTTTTCTCCGCCGGTGAAAGGAGCTTGTTGACTAGTGAAAGAAACTATCGAGATGGATACTCGGGGCGTGGACGTAGGGCAAGGAAAAAGAGTCCTTGTAGCCGAACCACGATAAATACTCATGTTGTGGTTTGATCGTTTCTTTCATTTACTTGCATGTTATATATTGTGTTTGTGCATATATCTTTGATCAAACGGAAAGTTTCAAAGCTAACTTAACAAGTTAAAAAGATTTTAATCGGTAAACTATTCAACCCCCTTTCTAGTTTTCCACAAATTTAATTTTGACTTTTTATTGACCAATCACGTTGCTCGATTTCGCCTACGTGACAAAATCGAGCTCTACTATTGGTCCAATTTTTTTTAATGAGAAGGGATTTGCAAAAACACTCTAAAATGATGTAATTCTTTTATTATATAAAAGATAAGATAAATTAGAAATTTATACATACATCAAGTAAAAAACAAAGTTCTATACATTCTCTACTACATTATCGCTATGTCATTCAATATTCAAGTGTCAACTATATAAGAAACAAGACATTTTAATTTCCATTTTCCTAATACTAAATTAAAAGTGAAAGCATATTAAAGAGGACTGCTGAGACTATAAAAAAAGATGGTGGTCCGGTAAGGCTGTGTTATTACTTTCTAAAAATAGGAGGTCTAAATTAATGGCAGTCACCGGCCACAAGTCATGTAATCACATTATAACTTATGAGTGATTGAGTGTTTCACCTTTTTCTTAAAAAGGTTGTACTTTTCATATGTTAGATGATGCCAACTTGGCAAAAGTAACATATTAAGTTAAGTTTTTTTTTTTTTTTTTTTTTTTACTCGTATTATTATTATTATTATTATTATTATTATTATTATTATTATTATTATTATTATTATTATTATTTTATTTCAATAAATTAAATGGATAAACGAACGAGGTTATTGTTTTGGTGATTGGGGAAGGTTGAGTCTTTGACTCAACTCGAGGTATCGTGTTCTTTCCGACTATTATTATTATTATTATTATTATTATTATTATTATTATTATTATTTCAATAAATTAAATGGATAAACGAACGAGGTTATTGTTTTGGTGATCGGGGAAGGTTGAGTCTTTGACTCAACTCGAGGTATCGTGTTCTTTCTGACCCTTTCTATGAGCACCTCAAAATACGTACCTAATGAGTTTTAAACACGATATCTATTGCGATGGTTTGTTGTCCCTAAATTCTATGTAGTAAAATATGCAACATTAGTGTTAGAATGAGTTAATGCCAAAAGGTTTACAATGTGTTTACAGTTTTATTACAAAAACTAGTCTAGTTCTAACTTATGGAGATAAATGGATGTCTTTCATCATAATAAACAATTTGACTGCAAAAATGTTTTTCAGATTTTTAAATTATCGAAAAGACAATGACACATTGTATTTATCGTATATTTAAGTTTTCTTTTGTTCTTTTTTGGAGTTTTTATTTGAAGTCACATGGAAAATATTGGCCCATTTTTGCTTTGTTCTTATTCTATAGAACATGATTTTGTTTCATAATTTGTCAAACAAAAAGATAACTATAAGCATGCACAGTAATATAATTCTTCACCATGTGCCCTGTTTTATTGCGAATGATTATGAGAACTTGACAAAAACTGTTTTTTGTTTCATTAAAATGCATGTTACATATGAACTTTATTGTGAACTTACACAAAGCTATTATTAAGAGAAAATAATTGGAGGTCTAAAATATGTGACTAATTGTGTGCTTAATAGATGCGACAATAAATTATTGGTTTGTGAAGAAGTGGGTCTCCTGCCATCCCCAATAAGATGCTGACACATATGTTTAGACATATTATTAGGTATCCCAATCAATGCTCATTATTCAGCAATAACATATTTGGAAGAGAAATTGCAAAAATCGTCCCTATTGTTTGGTCAAATTGCAGGTTCAGTGCTTAACCTTTTGAAAATGCAACGATCATCCATGTGGGGAACTTTTTGTTGCATTCCAGTCCCTAGCCAAAATTAAATTATAAGAATGCCCTCGTCTTCACCCTTTAAATAGATGAAGGGTATTTTAGTCATTTAACTTTGGCTAGGAACTGAATATGCAACCCAAAGTTCCATAAAATGGCGGTCGTTGCAATTTTGAAAAGTCAGGGATTAAACCTGAAATTTGGCCAAACCACAGGGATGATTTTTGCAGTTTACTCTATTTGGAATCTTTGTTGCTATTTGCCTATTTTGTTAGTTAAGTATTTTTAAAAGAATTTTTTTTACTCACATTGTTAATGATTAGTTTTGAACTCACATTGCTAGTTAATAATAATAATAATAATAATAATAATAATAATAATAATAAAATAATAATAATAAATCAAACATTAGCACTTATAAATACACATATACGATATACACACGCGTTACAACGTACATGAGTAAAATACGTATAATATATAATCCTTTATTAGTTTTAAAATGGTTAAAAAAATCCCGGTACAGAGTTTCCTCGATTCTCCTTATTCATGACTATACACATATATTTTACAAACTCTTTCTATCAAAATACACTCAATTAAAAAATGTATAGAAACCATGAAACATTATTAAACATTCACCATTGTTTCTGAGAAGCTTTGGCTAGCATAAAATTCTCTTGAATTTGGAGGAGGTGTCAAAGAAGGCGATTCGCCTTCAAGATTTGAAGGAAAATCAGCCGAGATAGTTTCCCAAGAAGTCTTTTCATTTTTCCATCGATTTCTTCGATCCAAGAAAGTTGGTTTTGATGGTGATTTAACCATTTCGACTTTCCAAGTCAGCATTGCTACCACTTCTGACATTGGTGGCCTTGTGTTTGCATGAGCTTGAAGGCATAGTAAAGCCACATGAATTGTTTGCATGACTTCTTTTTCTATAAAACCTGCATTTCGCATTCTTGGATCCACAAGATCAATCAACTTTGACCGCTCGTATAACTTCCAAGCCTATTAGCATATTATAAAATACAAACTTAGTATTCGTCAAGCCAAAAAGTTCAGTGAAAAAATGTAGATGACCTACATATTCTGGGAGGTATTGCATTTCTGATGACAAATTAAGATTGGTATTTTTCCTGCAGCTAATGATTTCTAGCACAAGTACTCCAAAGCTATAGATATCAGCCTTTTCAGATAACTGTCCTCTAATAGCATATTCAGGTGCTGTATAGCCTCTACAAAAAACCAGAAAGACTGTCAAACATAGAAACTTTGTCTATATAATAACTGTGTATCAACGAACAAGATGAGTAAGGAGAGAGATATAGGAAAAATGGTTTGGGTCAAAACTGTCTTTTTATCTTATGTTAACGGTGGCCATTTCAACCCTTTATAGGTAAAACATGTCGATTTGGCTTATTTTTGCTTCTAACAAGTCAAATGGAAGTTTTTTTTTTTTTTTTTTTTTTTTTTTTTTTTTTTTTTTAAATAAAAGGACAAAATGTGTTTCTGTGACAGCCCGACCTTACCCTTCATGTTTTGACTTTGGACCTGACCCAATCCCATTCTGCCACATTTTGACCCTTTACTGAACAGCCCAACCAGCTAATTTTACCACATGTATCTTTACTGGGAGGAACACTTACAGTGTTCCAGCAAATGTTGTGCTAAGATAAGCTTGGTCCTCAGGGAAGAACCTAGCCAACCCAAAATCACCAATTCTTGGTTGAAGTTTGTCATCGAGGAGAATGTTACTAGCTTTGATATCTCTATGAACAATCCGGATGTGTGAATCTTCATGCAGGTACTGCAATCCCCTAGCAATGCCCAATATTATTTGGAAACGAGTGTTCCAGTTTAGGTACTGATCACTTTTCCCTGTTCAAGAAACAAACTGAATTAGAGAGACACAAAAAAAGTGATAAGAAGTGCCAAAAAATCTATGTCGTATACTTTATTATTACTTGAAACTTGAAAGGTTTGATTAAGCATATAGTATAGGGAAGTGTTTGACCAATTTCTGAATATCTGAAGTACCTTTCAACAATGAAAATTAAGGGAATTTTGTGACTAAAATCGATGTCATAAATTGTTTGTAATGATAACGATGAAAAGATTGGTAATTATAATTTTTGAAATCGAGATGACAACTCTGACCCATTCCTATGAATGGTTCAGTTCATGTTTTTTTTTTTATCTCTAATAAAAATTATTTTAAAAATAAAACGGGTCAAACACATTGAAAGTTGGCCAAAGTGTATCTTTGATGCACAAATCCTCTTATTTGGGCAAAAAGTGTCCCGGGTCAACCTGACCCATTTGACCTGTGCTAGAAACCTATCCGTTTTGACATGTTACCAATCCACCCGAGTACCCGACCCACCCATTTCCACCTATACTTTGAAAGTCATCACATACACCATAAATTTATTTAAGTGTATGGACATAGCTATGAAATTCTTTGACTACATATAAAATTTTAAAACAAAATGAGCGATGTACCATAAATAATGAGGTCCAAACTCCTGTTCTTCATGTATTCATACACAAGTAGCCTTTGTGGCCCTTCAGAACAACAACCAAGAAGTCGAACAAGGTTCTTGTGTTGTATGCTTGTGATCATCCTTACCTCTGCTAGAAACTCCGCCTCTCCTTGTTGCGATTTGTCAAGAGCCAATTTCTTTACAGCAACAAGCTGTCCATCTTCTAATTTACCCTATAAAAAGCACTTGAGGGTCATTTATCTCCAAATATGGATATTAATTAACTTCACAAATATATAGTGCAATGCCAATAACTCATAGCTCATGTAACAAATATGATGCACGAATTTTAGTAGGTGTTAGTGTTACAAAAGATGGTTTGCGGGACAAGTACCAGATAAACAGGCCCAAATCCACCTTTACCAAGAAGATTAGACTCATGGAAATTCTTAGTTGCCTTCTTTAGTGCTTGGAAGCTAAAATAGCTTATTGTTCTAAGATTTCCACTGAAATAAGATTTTGAATCTGCAATATAACGATTTGATAAATTCAGTATCGTCAACCATACGATTAATCTGAAACCATCACATATCATAAAATATACGACAAAAGGTTAGATGACAACCTTCGCTGCTGTTTCTATGCTTTCTTAACTTATTCAATTGTGCTGGGTTAATGTACTTCCGAAAGACAAAAACAATAACCAGCAAGATTAGAAGCACGATCAACCCTCCTAGGAAGAAGAATAAGGCCGATGAAGAGTGCTTCTCCAACGAGCTTTCTTCATTAAGGACTGACGACGTTGGAGATGTGGCTGCATTTGCATAGTCATGGTATACTTATTAAGCATTACATTCCACAAGAAACACCAGACATTAGATATTTTTATGTTTATAAAAAACCAACTCATTTTCAAGATAATACTATTCTAGTAGATACTCAGTTTTCTTACAATTTAAACGTGAGGAAAGATGGGAGAAAAAACAATTAGCTAACTTCTAATCTTGAAATCGAAAAAAAATAAGCAGTTTAAAACAAGCAATTTTAGATTCATCCTACAAATGTAAGCACATTTCTTCACTCTAAACTTTAAACAAAATAGTTAGAAACTTAGAATAAGCATTAAGCAATCCCAAACACCCAAACTCTAAAGATCCATGACATTTTTTTTGAACGGCGGATTTTATTAAGGTTTCTTGTAAGAAACTAGAACCAAAACGAAAGAATTACAAAGTTAATGTTAACTGCCTAATCATATCTTAACACAAATCACTAAAATGAATATTAAAAAAAAAAAAAAAAAAAAAAAAAAAAAAAAAAAAAAAAAAAAGCACCTTCACATAATCACACAAAAACACTATGAATAATAACTATCACAATAATATCAAACAATTACCTTCAAGTACACGACCCATTATCTTGTTTCAAACTTCACGATATCATCACTATTCACTATTCACCATTCATAAAAATGCTGCTTAATCAAAACAAAAAGGTGGGTATTCCGAGACAATGATCTAAACAAGACATCTGAGGTTACAAAGTGTTTTACAAATCCTATGTACAAAGAATAAAGAAATGCGAAATGTTTATCGTGTAGTTAAGTCGGCAATGTTGTTAGGATCAAGAAAGAATGATGAATGGTTTGTTGTGTTGTATGAAACTGATTGTGGAAACATACTTGTTTGTTGTTAATGTTTGTCTTAACTTGATGTTGTTAAGGAATCTTTGGGTTGGCGGGAAAGAGTGACCGTTGCCGATGAAAGATTCCATTTCACACTAATTTAGCAAAGTGGATTTATTTTATTTTATTTTATGTGTAAACCAAGATATCATGTGGGTCAAGTCCTATTAAAAACTAAAATAACAAAGTGCGATCTTCACCATCCGTCTCTTTTTTTTCACAAACGGTAAGAACCTCGTTATAAAGTGACATAAGTTACTTCTCAATTAAAAAACCAATTTATTTTCAAATTAAAATAACCGTTTTATCATCTAATTTCATTAAAAAAATTGTGCTCTTTAACTTAATATCCATTTTGATATATTTTTATAAATTTTTAGTTTTTTACACTTTTAGTGGCATTATTTTATTTTGATTCAATTTTTACAACTTTAATAATAATTTGAATCAATACAAACTTGTTCGTCAAAATTATATATTTTTTGATAGAGTGTTTGACGAGTAAGAGAGTTTGAGGGTTTTTGTACATGCGGGAATGATAATGTTAATATTGTGTTGCTGGAAAGCTACGTGAAGCCCAACAAACACATACAACCAACACATATATATTCGAGTGTTGTGAAACGAATTCACTAAGTGGGTATGAAATTGCAGAGAGAGTTGGGTTAATAATTTTTAATGGCTAAATGTTTACCTCAGTAAAATATATTAATCACAGAAAAGTTAAGTACAATGGAGTTGGGTTACAATTTATTCACTACATTTATAATGTAACTATATTTTTCACCGCTGTTATGCGCATATATCCAACTAGTAATATAAATAGTTAAAACTTAAAAGTAGAAATAGTTTATACAAATAGAAGGAACAATGGTCTAAAAATTATTATTATTATTATTATTATTATTTAGTTAGTATAAACTCCAATATATATGTTGTCGTTTGCTCATTTTCATACTATACGTCCTTGTCAAAAAACATAGGACATATACATCATTTTATTAATAAACATTAGACATTATACATCCTTAAGAACGAACAATGCAAACATTTTATTGTTATCTTCTAACGTGGATCTAACGTGAGGGGTATTTTCATCTTTTTGCTTATATAATAATATATTTTGCACTTTACATTTAGCGTTGTTATTGTTGTCGTCGTTGTCGGCGTTTTAATTTTCTCATCTATTTATCTCAGTTATTTTTAAACAATAGAAAACCTAAATCCCAACACCTCCTCACCACATCATTATCTTCGTCAACATCATTCTTCTATCAAGTATCAATTATTTAATTTCCTTCAATTAATTCAATCATCTCATTCTCCTTGTGTGTTAGTACTATTAATATAACTTCAGATAATTTCTCTAAAAAGAAGCACCAATAAACTGTAACTTGAATATTTGGTATCATTAGCAAGATATGCTTAATGGAGGAGCATATGACACTTCATGAACATGGGTGACATCTGGTTTGTAAAATAGACTGGAAACATGCTACTTTAAAAGACAAAACGAGAGAAATCGAGTGAAAACGCTACGCAAAAGACTTGCTGAAACCCATGTTTCAAAGGACATAGAAACCAATCCTCCTAGAGTGAGGTGCATTGATCCACCAATAAATGTTATTGGAGTGTGTCACCTCAGCAAATACTCAATAACATCATAAGAGCATTGGGTACCCTGGTGCCGTGGGGAAAAAGTGCTGTCACGTCAGCAAAAATCTCCATGGCATCACATTCTGGTTGTAATCTTTAGCACCAGAAAATGTGGTGCCGTTTTTTTTTTACGTAAAATAAAACATACACAATATTAACTAAAATAAACTTTATTAATTAAAAAAACACACTACATTAATACAAACTACGATACGATAATTAAATAAACTACGAATTAATAAAAGGAATCATCTGATTTCGCTTCTTGGCTTATTTGCCCTGATTCGTGCTTTTCGGGTAAGGGAAGAAGTCCACTTTCCCATCAACATGTTTTTGGCACGAATACGGTAGTTGCGCTTCTTGGCTTCCTTGTTGTATGCGTCGAGAACTTTATCCCAAAACGTATTCATTTGTTGATCCGCACTCGTATTTTGATTCTATGATATTTGAGTAAAACAGTCCTTCAAAAGATACTCCTCTTCTTGGCTCCAAAATCTACTCATTTGTTTGAAAAAATATTTTGAAAATGTGTGCGAGGTATGAAATAATAAGTTAAGAGGGTTAAAATTAAAATTTTTAATGTATAAAAAAAAAAAAAAAAAAAAAAAAAAACAATTTATTTTGGCCTACTAGCCGTTGGGTAACATCCTTATTCAAAAAAAAAAAAAAAAAAAAAAAAAAAAAAAAAAAAAAAAAACTGCGTGGGCTGGCCACCATGGCGCGAGCGGCTATAGCGCCACCCACGGTGTGGTGAGTCGTCGGAAAAAATGGGCTGGTAGCCATGACACCACCCATGGCTCATGCGTACCTCCTGCTCTAATAACTAAAACACTCTACCCAACAATAACTATTCCTAGTGCATTTGGGTCCCATAACACACCACCCAAAGTACCCCCACTTACTCACAAAATAAGAAAATAGAAAAAACCCAGCAACGCCCGTGATTTACCCAAAGGACCCAATGGTGGGCCAATGGGGCTAAGGCCGATGCAGTTTGGCCCCGCCGTTGGTGCACAAAATCGCCCAATGGCGTATTTTTGGTCTCTGCACCGTGTGCTCTAATATCAAACATCTTATTTTTATTCCTATACCCACAAACCAATTACATCCTTGGTATGCTCTAACTGGACAAATTCAAACTTTAATCCCTACTCCTACAGAAAACAATTCCCGTAAAAAGTATCTCACTTTAAATCTAACAATATTAATTCAGTCATCTATGTGAGTGTTTTGAGATGATTGAATTAATAGGGTTGAAAAAGATTGAGTGGTTGATAGTTCATAAAAGAATAATGTCGAAGAAAATGAAAATAGGGTAAGGAAGTGTTTGGATTTGGGTTTTCTATTGTTTGAAGAAAATGGAGATAAATGTGTGTTTGAGTTGGAACGTGTCATTGGCTAAGCTCGTGTGACGGATGAGTCGTTCATGCCAACATGAAGTACAATTCCCATCAAGTGGCTGGTAGTTTTGATGGCGACTTAAAACGCGACGGGGTATTGTAAGTGGCAGAGTGGCCTTGCTGCCATGATCCCCTAGATTCAGCCCTGCATCGCTAAGATTTCTTTAAATTTAACCATGTGTTAAACATGCCTTAACAATAAATAATTAAGTTCATGTTTAAGTTGGGGGCTCAGATAGTATCTCGGCTTCCCACTAATTTCTTATAAATCTTATAAATTTCTTATAAATTGATTAATAATAATAATAATAATAATAATAATAATAATAATAATAATAATAATAATAATAATAATAATAATAATAATAATAATAGAAGTAAAGGTACATCATTTTATAGGCAAAAAGACAAAAATACCCCTCATGTTAGATCCACGTTAGAAGATGACACAGGACGCGGAAGCGAATTTTGTTAACCCTAATTCAATAGTTGATAACGAGGATAAAAACTATACGGAATAAAAACCCTCACAAGAGATAAAACTCTAAACACAAAGTTTATTAATAATCAAAAGCTTCATTACAATGATAATAAACCCATATTTATAAGGAAGAGAAACAAGTAGAGAAAGTAACATAATTAAAATAAAGAAACTAATTTAAAAAATTCCCAAATAATAATTATCCTAAAAATGAATTAAAAATTAAAAGAAACATTTGGGAATCGATGTCTCTGTAGCGTAGGGAGATGTTTCCCTTTACGGTGTAGAGACTTTAAGTCTCGAATAAAATCTTATTCGCTAGCTCTACAACGTAGAGAGGAAAATACCCCTACGCTGGAGAGGCCACAACTTTTATGTTTTTGGGTCTTGAATATTGTCCCCATGATCCCCTTCCCCCTTGAAAAGAACTTGCCCTCGAGTTCTCACCATCAAGGGCTTCATCTACCTTAAACATCTTCTCATGACGAACCTTGTCTTTGGTAGTTTTACGCTTCACATTAACTGGGGAACTTTCATCTTTTTTGACACGCCTACCACACTCGTAACGATCAACCCATGACCATAAACAAGTTATGTACTCCTCATCAATGATCACCAACTCTTTAATTGCAATAAAGATAGTTTCTATGCTTGTCATTGAAAACTTGATTGGATTTATGACAATCAGCTTGAAAATTAACCAATAATAAAAATCACAAACCTTTATACCTTTAATACCTTCAGACTTGGTAGCTTTAGCTTCAAGATTTTTCAAAACCTTAGAATCCTGTCTTTTTCGGTACTTTAGTCAATACTTCAACACTAGTTATATTACATTGATTATCAAATTCAATAATGATATCGGGTTTCAACAACTTTTCTTCAATCTTGACTTCAGGCTTTGGTACATGTACTTGCTCTTCAAACACTTCAACCTTCATGCTCTTTTTTTCAAGTTTAACTTTAGGCTTTGGTAAGTGTGGTTTTACTTTGGATGGAACAATAGCAACTATCCTTCCTTCCCATTAGAAAATATAGAAATTTTGTTGAAGAACATACTTACCCTTAACCTCACATTGCCATGGTTTCCCAAGCAAAATGGCATTCATCAATATCATCCACAACACAAAGTACCCTTGTTTTATAAAACTTCTCGATGGTCACCGGAACCCAACAAACTTGGTAACCTTCAATCGGATAAATCTCCGTTGGTAATTTTAAGAAATCTACCAATTTTCTTGAAACCAAATACAACCATCAATATATAAAGAACATACCAAATTATTGATTAGAATTTTTAAACGAAAATACATGGTTGTAGGTAATCGATCCTCCATCTTCATCTTTTCTTCCCACTCATCAACCCTCCTAATGGGGATTGGTTGCTTGCATAATTGCCTCCAAAATCAGTAATAGTTGGATGAATTCTTGGACCTTCGTGTTTGCTACCCTCACGATTCTTATGAGTAATGCCCCCTGCGATCACATAACGTAGTTATTTCTAGCATAGTTTAACAGCTGTCAATTCTTTCAAGGATTTGGTAAAACCATGATCCATGTACTGTCCAGACCATACCCCACTAACAGTATGTGTTTTGAGAACATCTACACCATTCGTCATCCATGATACTAAAAAATTCTAGATGTCAGTTGATGCAATGCTAACAAGAGATAAAACTCTAAATACAAAGTTTATTAATAATCAAAAGTTTCGTTGCAATGATAAAAAGCCCTATATTTATAGGGAAGTGAAACATGTAGAGAAGGTAACCTAATTAAAATAAGGAACCTAATTTAAAACATTCCCAAATAATAATTATCCTAAAAATGACTTAAATAAAATAAAAGGAACATTCTGGAATCGATGACTCTACGGTGTATACAGATGTTTCCCTCTACAGCGTAGAGACTTTAAGCCTCAAATAAAATTTTATTTGAGAGCTCTACGGCTTAGAGAGGAAAATACCCATACGCCATTGAGGCCAAAACTTATACGTCTTTGGGTCTTGAATCTTGTGCCCATCAGAAGATAACAAGAAAACATTAGCATCATTCGTCCTCACGGATGTATGATGTCTAACGTTTATTCACGGAAGGATGTATATGTTTCAACTTTTCTGACGGAAATGTATGGTGTAAAAATGGACAAACCACAAGGATGTATTTTGGAGTTTACTCTTTTATCTATTTAAGATACGAAGTTAAAATTTTTCCTTACCGTGTGTACCATTACGAATAAGGTTTGATGCATTTGTAAATGATTATTCACGCAAATAGATCGAACTTTATCCGAAATAATGCACAAAAATAGAAAAATCGAAAGTCCAACGTTAAATTTAAAAGATAGTTTAATACAAACTGTAGAACCGTAGAGGGGGAGGGGTGAATATGGTCTTTTCGGCTTCTCCCAAGTTTATTGACTTCAAGCCTCAAAGATCAAGAAGTGGTTATACAACAAATACGACAACTACAATCACAACAAAAGTATATAAAGCAAGTAAGAAGACACCACGATGTATTCTGGTTCGGTATGGGGGGTTTATATGATCCGTACGTCCATTTGCGAATCCGCGACATGATACTATTACACTAAGTATAATCCTTTCGGTGGACAACAAACCGTTACAACTTCACTCCATCGATATGCACAAAGATCGGTGCTTTCTAAGAAGAGCTACTCTCAATGGTATTCCGCTCTCGAAAACCACCCAAAAGAATCTCGTGATTTGACTTCCCACAAAGACCACTAAAACTTCTCACCGGAAGTATCAACCCCAACTAGATCTCCAACGATCTAGGCTTGGTCACCAATACACAAGACTTCCCTTACAATCAAATTGAAAGAATAAGTTTTATTTTTCAAATCAAGCCCTAACCCAACCTATAGACTTGATTCCAATATAAATTGTATAAATAAGAAGACCCTCGACACAATCACAAGAGTGAATTAGGTTCTTGTGATTCTTCCCTTGTGGAGAATGCGTTCTTTCAAGAGATGATAAGAGAGAAAGATTAAGAACATTAGATCATAGAATTAGATGGTAGAGAGAAAAAGAATTAGAGAGAAAGAATGAATGACAAGGGGTTGAGGAATACAATAGGCAAGGTGGGATATTTATAGGCAAAAGTTCCCAAGTGAGTGAAAAACACTACGAGTTTGGCGCACTAGCCTCGTGCTGGAGCGCGACCAGCGTGCTAGGGTCCCGAAAGGTTTTTCCTCGGGACTTTGGCCTTTAACTATCTGACCTTGCTAAAACCCCAATTGTACTTCACACTTTGATATTTCCATTATTTATCCTTAAGGTCAACTAACTCAAATTTCCATTTGATAAAATCATTTGTGAAGTGTTTAAAAAAATGTTTGGGGTGTACCAATTATCAAATAAGGAAAGAGAGAAGGGATAATTGAATTGGGGTATATTAGGTATTCCTCACATGGCATATATAAGAGGGAAATAATATGCCATGGAAAATTCCTTTCTTGGAAAGGAAGTGTGAATGTTGAATTAGAGAGAGAGAGAGAGAGAGAGAGAGAGAGAGAGAGAGAGAGAGAGAGAGAGAGAGAGAGAAACAAAGTTTTGAATTTGAAATTCAAATTGTGTAAGAGAGAGAAGTGTATGAGATAAGTTAGGTTAGAAAAAAAACCATGGTTAGGTTAAGTGAGTTGAGATGAGATGTGATGAGTTGGAATGATGTGATAGGGATGAGCCTTTGGTTTGGAATTCAAATTTGAAATGTGGGAGGATAGAAGAGATAAGGAAGGTAGTATGTGAGTGAGGTGAGTTGTATGGATGTGAGAGTGATGTAATGGGGAGCCTTTGGCTTTGATTTAAATTTGAATGTTAGAGTGTGAGTGTGTGAGCTGACAAAGTGTGTAAGAGAAAGATTGGTTGTGTGTGTCTGTCTGTGTGTGTGTGAGAGAGAGAGAGAGAGTTTTGAATTTGAATTAGAGAGGGTGTGTGTGAGTGAGAGTGAGAGTGAGAGATAAGTGTATGATAGAATCTTTGAGTGCAAGGGTGGGTATGTGTGTTTCAAATTCAAAATAGAGAAGGAAGGAAATATGGTGATGTGTTTGAATTGTAGTGTTTAGAGATAATGTGGTGAAAAATATGCTTTGTGGAGAATTTGGGAATATTGGGAGAAAATAAGTACAATCAAGTACAATGGGTGTAAGGGAATATTAAGAGAATGTTGGGGATAAGATTTGGAAGGATTTTGAAATGGTTTAAAGGTTTATTTGGTGAAGGTGTTAATCAAAGGATTGATTAAGGTTTAATCACATTGCCATTAAGAAAGGAAAGATTAGAAAATGATGATTATGGAATGTGTTTTGGATAAGAAAATCAAAGGATAATCATAAGTTCAAATAACTCAATGTCAAGTATTCACAATCTCATAATTCGTGATTAACCACAACTTAACGTAATCAATAATCATCTTGATAAAAACAAGCTAAGTGCTTTGCATCATAGTAAAGCATATCCTATAACGGGAAAGGATGCGTTTACGCAAAGAGACCTTTGAGTTTGTTTGACCAATAAGGGAGTAAACCCGTTACGTGATTAGAGAAGACGTAAACATGGATTATGGTCATATGAATACTTTCATTTGATGTTATGCAAAAGATATGAGTCTTATAGATTTAGAAAAGCCTTGGCTATAGGTGTTTAATAAAATACTTGAGCTGGCGTTTTGTCAAAAATGGGGGGTTGTGATTTTGAGTCCTTCTAAGTCTAAAACCCATTTTGAGTGTTTATAATAACTCTATTATCATGTACATACCTTTTATGAAAAATCCACATTTATCGAGTAAAGGGAAAGCCGACTTTCAAAAACTGAAACGCCAAATAACCCGAGGCTGATGCGTAGGCCACGCGCTGGAGCACCGGGAGCGCGCTAAACCCAGTTATTGGGTCGTTTTGTTTTTTGGCTAACGTTTGTGATTTTACATGTTGCGAATGTTTATTTGTAATCATTAAAACATAAAGAGACTTAATCAATGTTGCCCCAATACAGACTAAAGAATAAAGTAGTGAATGTCTTAGATGGATATGTTTTCATAAAGACTAATAAATTATAAGCAAAGCAAAGCATAGCTTATAGCAAGTCCGGGTATGTAGTAATCATGATTACCTTTTCCACATATGACTATTTAATTATTAGGACTTCAGATTGCGACGCATCAAAACTTCCCTTAAGTGATGTTTGTGTTGACATGGTCATCTCCATCACCTCTAAAGCATAGTCGATGTCAATAGCCAATACTACTCTTACATAAATTCATTTAAGAATGACTATTTCATAAAAAAACCACGAAACAACTATTTGCTTTCGATATTTGAATCCTTGTACTATTTTATCTCAATGCGGGTGATACAAACTTAACATAATAACAAACATACACCAGTGATCATTATTCTCGTCATTAACACGTAAAAGCCCGGTGACCATCAAATTTCTCAATGACAAATCATTATAATGACCTAACCAATACCAAAAAGTCTAGCATACAGTGGCAATTTATGACCATTAAGGGTCTTGTTACTAAATTTTAGCATGTGACCAATGACACGATGACTTATTTTTGCCTCACTATATGGTCTAATTAGTGACGACATAAGTCATCACTATAAATTTGTTACTAAATGAGGATTTTTCTTTTGAATATACCATGAAAGTTTCCATTACAATATAACATTAGTTATCCTTTTTACCAAAAGAGCAAAGAAAAAAATTCACTCTTGATTCCATACAACTCATATGAGGAGACTCTCCCAAACACTCAATTATTTGCTATTAATCGGGCAAGACACATGTAATGCGTTATTTCTTGCATTCAGCACACAGTTTTAGCAAGAAACATGTTAATCAAAACAAAATAGAAAACTATATAAATGTGTTGCACGCTTAAGAGTTTTATTTAGGGTTAATGACATTTAAATGTATCATAGTTGTCATGAATTCGTTCTATATATATCGAACAAATATTTTTGCTATTATATGTACTAAACTTGATTTTATTGTATTTTTTGTACTTTATACCTATTTTGCCTCTCATTTTTTTTTTCTATTATATGTATCATAGTTGTCATAAAGTACACAAAAAGTACAATAAAATCAAGTTTAGTCAATAGAATAGCAAATCTATACACATAGAAAGAAATCATAACTATTATACATTATCGTGCTATTAGCCTTTTTATTTAATAATACATGTTGCATCATTTGAAATTGAGTAAATTACATGGATGGTCCATGTGGTTTGTCAAAATTTGCAACCTGCGTCCTTGGTAGTTTAAAGTTGCATGGATAGTCCATATCTTTGCAAAAAATAACACTCATGGTCCTTTTTTAACTCGTGTTAAGTGGATTATGTTATCATTTACATATTAGCCCTTTTTGCTAATGACTATTTGCATCGTCTATCTTTTACAATAACAACCGGTTATAATTTAAAGTTTTTCATTTGTTTTATACGCTTTCATATGTTTTTATACGTTTTCATCCGTTTTTATGCGATTTTGTCCGTACTTATATGGTTTCATCTATTTTTATATGTTTTCGTCCGGTTTTATATGTTTTCATTCGTTTTTATACGTTCTCGCCCGTTTTCTTACATTTCTTACATTATCATACATTTTTGTCCTTTTTACGCGTTTTCGTCCGTTTTTATACGTTTTTCTTACGTTTTTATACATTTTCTTACGTTTTCATAATGGTTTTATCCGTTTTCGCCCATTTATTACGTTTCTTTCATTTTCATACGTTTTTGTCCGTTTTAAACGTTTTCTTATGTTCTCATATGTTTTTATCAGTTTTCGTATGTTTTTATACGTTTTCATCCGCCTTGTATAAAACTAGAATGGGGGGGGGGGGGTGTGTTAAATAGTTTTACCAATTAAAATTACATTTTAAAATATTTAGTTTGACTTATGTCAATCTTTTTGATGTATTGATATTGATAGTAAGATATGGACAAAATATAATACGAGTTTGAGTAAAGAAGGATAAAACCGTGACACGAGTATTGATAACATCAAATAGTATCCATATTTTAGTGTAAATTTCTCCCTAGATTGCTCATATTTTATGTTAATATGTTAGGATATATACTCTTATTTGTTTATATTCTGTTTTCAGGGCAAAGATGAGCAAAGGAACGAAAAGACGTGGATTTGGAAGGTTTTATTCAAAAATCATTGAAGTATGCAGATTCTGCAGTAACTACGGCGTAGATGTTCCACCTACCTACGTCGTAGCACTCATCTATGAAGACTACGGCGTAGCCTCAACCTTAACTATGGCGTAGTAGCACATCAAAGGGTTCTACGGAGTAGCCTCTCTCCAACTACGGCGTAGACCTCAAAATCAAGCAGTAGAGAACTATTGAGGCCAAAGAAGAAGTTACGGCGTAGTTCCCAGTACAACTACGCCGTAGAAGTGACAGACTGACAGCTGAAGAAACTACGGCCGTAGCACTTGATCAAGCTACGGTGTAGATGATATTAACAAAGGCTACAGCGTAGCTAAAACCTAGAGCTACGACGTAGCAAAGTCAGGTCTATAAATACCAGCCCTAATTCCGAGTTTTTACATACACTTTTCACCACACAGAAGTCAGGAGGAATTCAGGGAACGAAGTTCTATCAGCATACAAGTCAATTCCAAGGGAGAATTCACGCCATAATCATAAGTTATTCATTCATTACATTTGTATTAATTCAATGTTTACATTTGTTATGTTAAACACTTGTTTTCCTGCATTTATGAACATGAGTGACAAACACCTCTTGGTGTTAGCCTTATTATTAAATTGTTATTAATATGATTTAGTTTTCTCGCATCTTTAGTTGTTTTATTTGTATACCTTCTTAGCTAGTCTTAGGACACTCTATGCTTTAGAGGGATTGATATTTGGTAGTCCTTTGAGGAGAATGTATGATGCGACCACCCGCATTTCATTAGAAGGTGTGACTTGGTGATAGAAATATCACCATACATGTGCGAATTGACCATAGGATCACCTACCAAATAAATATGATAAAGGAGTTAGAGGGGAGGTGTAAGTGACAACACATCCCGTTAGACTAGTCTAAGTTAGTAGAGGTGCTTAAGGACTCTTGCATTTCGCGCCAGCGAACTCTTTCAATCGATTTGGAAGAATAGGGCGAGATGTAGGATAGGATAGGCGATTTGACCATCTGAGTCTATTGAATCGAACCCCCAGATAAAACAATAGGATGCTTAATTAGAAAACTTGTCATGTTAATAACAAGAGTAGTAATTAGGTTAACACTACTTTCTCCTACTGATTTCCCTTTACTATTTATTTGCTTTTGTTTTATTTAGTTTAATTATTTAAATCATTAAAAAACCCCATTTATTTAGTGACATTAAAACTTAGATATTTTCTGCCCCTTAGCTCTTGGGACGACCTCGGCTTTACCATCTAGTTATACCTCACACAACTGGGTACACTGCCCAATAGTGCATAAGGTAGACCTTAGGTAGACGAGAGTATTATAAATATAAAACCTGGTCGGTAAATTCTGCATCAAGTATTTATAGTGGTTCGGCTACAAGGTCACTTTCTTTGCCCTAGTCCACTCCCCGAGTACCCAACTCGAGAGTTCGTAAACACTACACCCACAAGCTCCTTATCTTGGCGGAGAAGCCTTCACAACGTCGCTTACAATTTATCCGGTACAAAGCTAGATACCAGGTTCTTCCACAAGGTAGAACCAAACCTACGTCTCTTACACTTTATCCAATACAAAGCTAGATACCGGGTTCTTCCACAAGGTAGAACCAAACCTACGTCGCTACACTTTATCTGGTACAAAGCTAAATACCGAGTTCCTTTATAATGGAGGAACCACAACCCTTCAACACCAACTATCACAACACTTCTTATGACATACTTAGAATCAATCAACTACAAGTTACACTTCAGTGGTATTGTGATGATGACGAAGCCTAGTAACCCATATCTTCGAGCTTGCAAGTCTTCTATGCAAAACGTTGTGATCTCGCCTTTTAGAGGAACCTAGAGAATCACTAAAGAAAAACTACATGGATGATCCTTAGATTTGAGATTAGAGAGGTAAGAGTATAGAGAGAATATATATCATAAAGTAGTAAGAAGAAATGAAGAAATGGTTCACTCTTTATAGGCAAAAGATCCTCTGATCAGCCGAATCCGCCGGATCCCTTGGCAGAAGGATCCGGCCAGTGTTATCCAAGGGATCTAGCAGCTGAGTAAGTCCAGTCCGTATTTTGGGTTACAATTCCGGGTTTTGGGTTATGGGTCATGGACAATGGGTTATGGATACCCAACTGTAACCCCTGGTACTTTTCCTAAAACCTATTACTAGCCAAATACTTATTTTTCATACCTGAGACACATTAAAACTTTTATGCATGATTATTTGGGCTTGAGAAACGTGAGATATATCGGAAACGAGAACTTTATCCCTTGATTAACCCAGCACAACCTAGGAAACTCGAATCGTATTGTATTTGCCAAATTATTTGAATTATTTTGAGTTTGAGAAAAACTCTGAACTTTATGCTTGATTTTATTGGAAAAATTATTTCGTGAACAATGGCGCAAGTTTCGTAATTTTTCGAGTCCGTTTGCTATGTCGTTTGGACCCCAAAGCATTTATCGTGAGAAGTTTATTACTTTGGCAGTTTTGGTCCCTTAACTTACCCTTTTCATTCACCCTACACTTTCATTATATTCAAAAACCACCCTATCCTTTTATTTAATGTATATACCCCCATTACCCCTACTTTTCCTCATTTTTATTAATAAAAACACACACACTCCACACTAATTCTCTCTCTCTCTCTTGAATATCCGGCCGCCGCCGCCCCCTCGCTGGAGTAGCAGCAGTTTCCGGTGACCGCCACCGGAATATTTTCCGACCACCCATCTCTTTACACCATCTTGTAGATCGGGACATCCCCGACACCACCGTACCACCCCCGCGACCCCAATCACCCCGTACGCGCCCTCACGCGCCACCACCGAGAGCTACCACCACACCCCGCCACCTCCTACCGACGGTAACGCAACCCCACGCACCCCTTTTCTTATTTTTATTAAATATTTTTGAAACCCTAGTTTTCATTTTTATTTAAATCCGATTTTATTTGGTTTTTCTTTTATTAAAAATGATTTTGACATAAAAACTTTTGTGAGATTTCTTTGGTTCCCGTTTGGCCGCAACTCGGAATGGACTCACCGAGTCAACTCATGATTCGGTGAGGGTCTTGGTGTTATTATTGTTGTTGTTTGATGGTTAGTGACGAAGGGAGTATATATTTTGGGTTGTATGAAATTTTTGAGGGTCCGTCTGGTTTGGGTGCGTCTCGACAGCCGGCAGCCACCACCACCGAGACTCGGGTGATGGTGGAGATGATATTATATATTGTTGTTGTTGTTATTTTGAGTTTTTGGATTGGACTAGGTAGTGTTTGGATCGGATTTGGATTGGTTTTGGTTTGAGCCGAGAAGGATGAGGCTCGGTTTGGATTTGGTTTGGTTTCGAGTTGATTTAGTTTTGACTTGGGTTTGATTTGAGTCATTGTTATTGTTGTTGTGATTATTTTTGAGTATCGGTTAACTAGTCTCGGGATTTTTATGATTACTAGTTTAGAAACGGTAAAAATAATAATAAAACGAATTATAATAAATATGAAACCTAAAATCTATTGGTTATAGTTAAGTGGATTTGATAACGGACATGTTTTCGTATTATTGTATTGTGAGCTTGAATTGGACATATTGGATTTACGGCCTTGGTTATTTGGATATTATGGACCCTTTGTTACATGAGACGGTAGGGTACGTTAGGCCCATAAAGATCTTAACGTACCTGGAACCCGAACAAATACAAAATGGTCGATAAAACCTAAACAACTAATGGACTACGCGAATGATATATCCAATCATATTAATAATATATTAACGTTGTTTAAATAAAAGAGTCATTGACTCGGGAAAACATTATATAAACGGGCAGGTCATGCCGAAATTTTATAAAATTCTTTATAAACTTTAAATTATTTTACCAAACGTTATTATTTCAAAACCCTTTTCATTTCAACGTTACTTCGGGAAATGGGTAAATTCGAGACTTGTTGATAACGTGTTATTATTTATTTATTTGAGTGTATCTTTCATTTTCATTTCTTTTCTTTTCATTTCTTTTCGACGATTTTCTTCGAGGAGTTCTTTCGTCTCTTTTGGGTTTTCGTTCGTTTTCGCCGACGCATTCGTTTTCTAACTTTCTTGTCTCCCACACGAGACTTTTGGAAATCTATTTCTTTCAAATGCCATTGTTTTTATAAAAACCTTTGTTCAAGCATTGTTTATTGAGATATTCGAGTATAGTTATGCCATTTATATTGCTTAGGTTGTGCTGAGGTTCGTTTGCTGTGACGCATTATTGATTGGTTGCTATATCTCGTTTCCTGCTATTATTAAGGTGTGATTCATAGCCCCGCTTTTTATATTTTAAATGTTTATAAACCCATGGGGTGAGATACATGCTTTAAATGTTTTCTGAGCACAAGTATTTTTGGTATGCTTTTCCTGAATGATATACTTTCCTGACGATGTGCTAAGTAGCTTATCTTGCCTGACAAGACCCTCAGATCATGAGCCATTAATCACTTGCGAATGAGCGCGCATATAGGGATATAGGCCTATAGGAATTGACCCTCCCGCTCCTTTTGCCAGATAAGCAAATTGTGGTGTACTATATTCGATTTTGCTGGGTAATTGGCAAGTACCCGGCCTTGGGGGCACATTATATTATGAAATTCTGCGGTTATTGTTTATTCCAGTACAGAGTTTCTGATGATTGGTTTGGTTAACGTTTTGCGTGTCATGAGCTTAGCATCATCAACCGTATGTATGCACGTGTTGCCTCTACATATTGGGTGTTACCTTGATTACCCTGGTATTTGCATTTGTTGCTTATATCGTATGATTAAAACTTTGTGCTCAACTTTATTATTTAAACCTATGGATTACACTTAACCTTTGTGTTGACTTTTAAGCATGTGTTTCTCAGGTACTACTACTGCTATTAATAATAATTAGCTTTGGAGCTTTAAGGCTTGGGCGTGGTGGAGTGGCTTGGTCGAAGGAGGTTTCTGTCAAGGCAGCTTTATCATTTCTACTATCTTTATTTTCATGTCATTCGTAAAACCTTGGTGTGTCTTTAAATTTTGTTTACTTTTCCGCTGCTAAACTTATTTATTTTCCACTGCTAAACTTTGATACTTTTTCGATGCTAAACTTTGATAATTTTTCCGCTGCTAAACTCTTTTTATGATTCCGCTGCTATTTGACAAAAAGTCTATGTACTCTAAATGGTTTGTAATACGAATGATGTGTTTGAGACACTTTTAAACGTCCGGTGTTGTGGTCGTTAACTATAAAGGTGTCTGGTTTCCGCCTGCGTAACGCCCCCGGCCGTGTTGGCTGCCGTATATCTGGGGTGGGGGTGTTACACCAACATGGTGTCACGCATGATGCAAAACATACTTTGAGTCATGGGTTATAGACTTTGGGTCATGGGTCATGGACTTTATCTATTTTGATGTCATACATGATGTAATGTATATGGGCTATGGGTTATGGGTCATGGGTTTTGGCTATGGATCATGGATAACCCATTCTATTTTACTTACATGTTTATTAACTAGTTTAACTATGTATTTTATAAAAATGTAATTAACAAATGTTACTTACAAGTGTTTTATAAAATTGGTTTTGACTTTATGTAAACTAGAAATATTTGATAGTTTATTCGTTTAATCAAATGAGTTAAAAAGCTATTGGCTTGAAAACTTACGTATTTATTTATTTCCTTAAAATGATTTTACGATTGTTATCAACAAAACATAAAAACACCGTAAGAATAAATAAACGTTTTTACGGTTTATTTGTATTAACACGCTTTTATACGTTTCATACGCATTTATCCATTTTTATACGTTTTCGTCCGTTTTTATATGCATTGGTTTTTTATCCGTTTTCATCTGTTTTTCTTACGTTTTAATACGTTTTCTTACATTTTCATCCAGTTTTTTATGTTTTCATAAACGGTTGAAAACATTAAAAAAAAAACATATAAAACCGGATGAGAACGTATAAAAACAAATAAAAATGTATGAAAACGGATAAAAACACAAGAAATGCGTATAAAACGTAAGAAAAATGGGCAAAACGTATAAAACGGAAAATGTATAAAAACGGATAAAAAGTATGAAAACATATAAAAAATGGACAAAAACGTATAAAAACGAACGAAAACATATAAAACGGATGAAAACGTAAGAAAATAGATAAAACGTATAAAAACGGATGAAAACATATGAAAAAGTATAAAAACTTATGAAAATGTATGGATACTTATAAAAATGGACAACAACGTATAAAAACGGACGAAAACGTATGAAATTGTAAGAAAACTTATGAAAACGTATTAAAACGGATAAAAAAAACTTGTAAAAACGGATAAAAATTAAGAAAAACGTACAAAACGTATAAAAACGAACGATAACGTATAAAAACAGACGAAAACATATAAAAACGGACAAGAACATATGAAAACGTAAGAAAACGCATGAAAATGGTGAAAACGTATAAAAACGAACGAAAACGTATAAAAACGGACGAAAACGTATAAAAGCAGATGATAACGTATAAAAACGGATGAAAACGTATAAAAACAGACAAAAACGTATAAAACATACGAAAACGTATAGGACGGACATAAAACTTTAAATTATAAACGATCGTTATTAAAAAAGATAAACACTGCAAACAGTCGTTAGCCAAAAGGGTTAACGTGTAAATGATAACAGAATCTACTTAACACCAGTTAAAAAAAAAAAAAAAAAAAAAAAAAAAAAAAAAAAAAAAAAAAAACTAGTGTTATTCTTTGCAAAAATAGGGACTGTCCATACAACTTTAAACTATCAAGGATGAAAGTTGGAACTTTTGACAAACCACAAGAACTATCTTTACTCTTTGAAATTTATATCAAACCATGATACCAATCATTAAAGTGTCGACAAAATGCTAAAGTAAAAGGTAAAGTATAAATAGAAAAGCAGAACAAAACAAAAATAAAATAATCAAAAGATAACCTAACAAGGAAGAAAAGAACATCATATGTATATTTGAGAAGTAAAAAAAAAAAAAAAAAACTTTTTTTCTTAAATTTTTCCAATCAATAATATTCTAAGGAGTGCAATTATTCAATATATAATGAACAATGATTTTAAAGCTTATTTAGATGTACGTGAAATTTTTAAATTTAATAATAGAATATATGAAATTGACTCATATTTTAAAATATTTGTTATATGATTTTTAATCATTTTATCACTCATCTATTGTGATTTTTCTTTTTATTTATATTTTAGTCTTGTGTTGCAAGTGTATGTTCTTACCAAAGTGCGTCATGCCTTTCGTTCTTTTTGAATTTGTAGTAAATCGAGTCCTTTTATAGGATCACAACTTTTATATATATATATATATATATATATATATATATATATATATATATATATATATATATATATATATATATATATATATATGGTGAGGTTATTTTCAAAAGGGTCTTATAATAAAAAGTGTAGGAAGGATTGTGGGAGTGACATGTGTCACCTCCATGCCACATCATATGATACGTGTCACCCCCCCCCCCCCCCCCCCCCCCGGCCGAAAAAAAAAAATTTCCCGCCAAAAAAATTTTTTTTTTGGGCAAAATTTTTTTTTCCCGCCAAAAAATTTTACTGCATCACGGTTATAAAGTTACTGCATCACGTTTACTGCATCACGGTTACTGCATTCATGGTTTTAATGTTACTGCATCATGGTTATAAAGTTACTGCATCATGGTTATAAAGAAACTGAATTATCATAAGTTTTCTGCATCATATATGTATGTAACTGCATCACAATTAAAATACGATTCTTTTTTAAGTTTTGGTGCATCTTTATTATAAGTTACTGCATCATAGTTAATAGTTTAGTGCATCAACTATGTTGCAGTAACTTATAACCTTAATGCACTAAAATTTAAAACTGTGATGCAGTAACTTTTATAATTGTGATGCAGTAACTTTATAACTGTGATGCACTAAAAAATTTGGCGGGAAAAAATATATATTTTTTTGCGGGGGGGGGGGGGGGGGGGGGGGGGGTAGGGGTGGGGTGGGGTGACATGTGTCATATGATGTGGCATAGGGGTGACATATGTCGCCCTCACAATCCTTCCTACACTTTTTATTATAAAGCCCTTTTTATTTTAATCCATATATATATATATATATATATATATATATATATATATATATATATATATATATATATATATATATATATATAATATTATTAAACAATTTAATAAAAACATTAAATTTTATTCATAATTCATATAAAATTACATAATACTTAGGAAAAAAAAATAATTATTTCTAAAAATTGCAAGGCCATCCATATTTCGCCGCGTACTCACGTTTTGTTGCAATTGTAATCTCTCGCATAGCCGGATCAGCTATGTTATCGTGCGGGTCGTTGTAGAACTTCATCGCTCGTAAAAAAAGCCTTTTCTTCAACACCACGTTGTTGTGATCGAGAGCCCCGTCCTCGACCTTTGAATGAGGTTGAACCACGTTTTAATTTTTGTTGATCCATTCTTTTTATATGAAAGAAATAGTTGCAAGTGTGAAGTAGTGGAATAAGTAGGTAAATTTAAAATGAATGTGTGTATATTTAACATGTGAAAATGAGTATTTAAAGATTTTTTTTTTTTTTTACGTTCGATTGCATTTAATATGCAACGTTCATTTTTTTTTGGAATAGCCATACAGATTCACCGATTTGGTTACCAATTTTTGCTTACCGTTGCACTGGCATTCATGGTTGC
Source organism: Artemisia argyi (assembly GCA_030686995.1). Lineage (NCBI taxonomy): Eukaryota > Viridiplantae > Streptophyta > Magnoliopsida > Asterales > Asteraceae > Artemisia > Artemisia argyi. The sequence continues at coordinate 29,747,942 of CM060708.1, forward strand.
CGAACGGCATGCCTTGCCGAATGGAACAAACCACAAGGTTTGCCACCACCCTTATAGTTTAGCAGAAATAGTGATAATTAATTTCACTTATTATTAGTAAAGGATCAGATGACATGTAGATCATTTAAATTATAAAATCACATCCAATAATAAGGTGGTGTTTGTTTAAAGCTCAGAATTTGAATATAATTTGTACATTTGAATTTAAATCTGATGTGTAAATGTTTAATCTTAATAAAATAATATTTTTTGTTTTATTATAAACTATGTCTGGATGATTTAAATACTAAGCAATTTTATTCTTACGATTTATTAACGTTTATAAACATAACATGGAACAACTGAGTCATAAAAATGACACAACCTAGCAATGTGAAAATAAAATATGTTAAAACAAAATATTCAATGACATTGTGTCGAAACTTCACATGTGTCATATGATGTGGCATAGGGGTGACATATGTCGCCCTCACAATCCTTCCTACACTTTTTATTATAAAGCCCTTTTTATTTTAATCCATATATATATATATATATATATATATATATATATATATATATATATATATATATATATATATATATATATATATATAATATTATTAAACAATTTAATAAAAACATTAAATTTTATTCATAATTCATATAAAATTACATAATACTTAGGAAAAAAAAATAATTATTTCTAAAAATTGCAAGGCCATCCATATTTCGCCGCGTACTCACGTTTTGTTGCAATTGTAATCTCTCGCATAGCCGGATCAGCTATGTTATCGTGCGGGTCGTTGTAGAACTTCATCGCTCGTAAAAAAAGCCTTTTCTTCAACACCACGTTGTTGTGATCGAGAGCCCCGTCCTCGACCTTTGAATGAGGTTGAACCACGTTTTAATTTTTGTTGATCCATTCTTTTTATATGAAAGAAATAGTTGCAAGTGTGAAGTAGTGGAATAAGTAGGTAAATTTAAAATGAATGTGTGTATATTTAACATGTGAAAATGAGTATTTAAAGATTTTTTTTTTTTTTTACGTTCGATTGCATTTAATATGCAACGTTCATTTTTTTTTGGAATAGCCATACAGATTCACCGATTTGGTTACCAATTTTTGCTTACCGTTGCACTGGCATTCATGGTTGCCGAACGGCATGCCTTGCCGAATGGAACAAACCACAAGGTTTGCCACCACCCTTATAGTTTAGCAGAAATAGTGATAATTAATTTCACTTATTATTAGTAAAGGATCAGATGACATGTAGATCATTTAAATTATAAAATCACATCCAATAATAAGGTGGTGTTTGTTTAAAGCTCAGAATTTGAATATAATTTGTACATTTGAATTTAAATCTGATGTGTAAATGTTTAATCTTAATAAAATAATATTTTTTGTTTTATTATAAACTATGTCTGGATGATTTAAATACTAAGCAATTTTATTCTTACGATTTATTAACGTTTATAAACATAACATGGAACAACTGAGTCATAAAAATGACACAACCTAGCAATGTGAAAATAAAATATGTTAAAACAAAATATTCAATGACATTGTGTCGAAACTTGATCTCATAAAGTAGTTATATTGTTGATATATGATACTCTCATGTCGTTAAACATCTTCACCTATCAATTAAGTTACGATGATAAGATTGCGAAAAAAAAATTATAACATACTTAAGATTGTCAATTCTAACAATAAAAAAATATTTTCAAATTTATGCTCAAAATCCCCATGTCATAATTTGAATTCACAAACTAGTTATACATTATTGTTGTCTGAAAGAATCGTGTTTGAGCATTTTCGTTATCATCATATTATCATCTTTAATATTTTTCGTTTAGGAAAAAAATAAAATAAAAATAACGACGGTTATCTTTAAATGTATTATCAATACTAAGGAAAAGTCGATAAAATATATAATACAAAACGGAAAAAAAAAGTATAAAAGTAAAAGGAAAAAAAGAAAAAGAAAAAAGAGTTAAAAGATATTAAGAGATAGCACGACATACCCTCCATATTTTGTAGGGTAAAAGATTTGAGCCTTTGACAAAAAAAAAAAAAAAAAAAAAAAAAAAAAAAAAAAAAAAAAAAAAAAAAAACCATTTAATGACCCAAATATCTTTCCGCATTTAAATGAGTCGAACTAATAGACTTTAAATAAGCATCTTTTTAATAACAAAAGCTATCTAAATATAATAATAACCTTGGATGATTTACAATCCAAAACATTAATACTTAACTTAATTACTTAAAACTATTATCGATTTTATTACATTTAAGAATATTATAATCTCTAAGATGAAACTATGACATTTTCATAAAAGTGAAGTATTAGAGCGGGTACAGTGGTGTCGTAGGGCTCGTGCCATAGCCAAAAAGTGTTGTCACGTCATCAAAACTCTCTATGGCACCAAAAATTCTATGACACAACATTCTGACCGTTACCATTGGCTCCAGAGAAAATGTGGTGCCATAGGGGTTTTTTTTTTTCAAATATTTAAACAAAAATATAATCAAGAAAAAAATTTACAATACACACACAAACACACACTAAAAAAAAAAAAAAAAAAAAAAAAAAAAAAAAAAAAAAAAAAAAGAAAAGAAAAAAACTTTGTCATCTGTCCACCCACGTAACAGTGCGCCATCGTCATTTTTGGGCTGGTGGCCATGGCTCCTTTACTCTTAGCTATAATGTAGTTAAGAGTATTCAATATACGCAGACGTGACCTTTTACAAGAGCACAATAGTCAAGATACATATTTCCTAGTAGTATGCTTTCACAGTTATAAGTGCATTAAAGTTTAAAGGGTGCCTCATACAAAATATGCTTATCAAGTGTTGTCACTTTGTCTACTACACTACTCTTAATCCCGAAACAAAATTGATTTTAAGTCAGTAAATGATGCTCAATGGTGGAAGAAAAAGTCAGTAAGTATATAACAAACACGTTTCTTTGCTAACAAACATTTATACAAATGTTCTTTCTGTTCATTTTGTCGTGATTTTTCATTGTTGATCCTGATCCCTTATAGCTTTGCATTGTTATAATGAAAACTGACAGAGAATGCTTCTACATCTGTCAGTTTCCTATCATTTAAGCCATCACAACTGGATTACTATCTCTTATCGAGAAATGCCTTTGAAGTCATTGCCACTATAGAAACAAGTAAGAACCCGCCCAAGACCAATATAAAAACACTAAAGAAAATCCTTTCATCAGGTTTGAAAAATCTCTTTTTTGAACTTGGTACATGTTCAATAAGACCTCTAATGAAGAAGTATGCAAGCTCTTTGTAACTGAAACTTTTCTCTATAGCTCAAGTATGAAGAATTATGCTACATCTTGTAAAATAACATCATTGAAATTACTATCAGAACCAACTCTGCTGAGCAAATGACTGAATGTTGAAAGCTGGTGAGTCTTTATCCAGCCTTCAGTCCCGGATGGAAATGAAATTGCACCAACTAAACAAGCTTTTCGAAATGAATATTAACATCTTAGAATAATATAATCAATTATGTTCATGGAATTATTTAAAATAACACTCATATAAGACTCGTGGTTTGGTTGTGACCCAATACGAATATGTATGTCTACATCCGTTAAAAATACTCTAGTATTGGGATTGTATTTTCATCAACAATTAAGGGTTTTTTTTAGTACAACGAAATCATATATTGCTCCGAATAATTCATTAGCAACTTTTGAAAAATCAAACTATTGGTTGGTGATGTAATTAGATATAATTTAACAGATAAAAGCATTCACGAGTCACCACACAAGTTTAACAAGAAACGTTCTTAAGACAAAACAGGTAAAATGTGTTGGCATGCTAAAGAATTATACTCTATATAGCAGTACCCTGCATGTTGCATCAATCGAAATATGAATCATTTTACGATACGTTTAGTAGTGTAGACGAAATACTTATCAACTTATGTATTAGGAAAAGTATAAACGAGAAAAAGCAAGAACAAAACTAAAAAGAATTGAATCAAGGGATAAATGAAAAAAGAAAAAAAGAACATCCCCCTGTTTCCAAAGAATTGATACTTAACTTGTAATAACATTGGATGATTTAAAATCCAAAGAATTGATACTTAACTTGTAATATATAATCAGTCTTTTTTAAAGTTAGAATATTATAAACTCCAACATGAAGAAAGGAATGATTCCATAAAGTTTGATGTTGTATATATATAGTAGCTTACCCATTTCCAGTTTCACATACCTCCTCCTTGTCTTTTCATTTCCTAAATCATTTGCCCTTTGTGTCTTTCTTCTTCCCTTATTTATATCTTAAAAACAATACATAATGTTTGATCATGAACACCCATTGAGTCTCATAGAATTGTGGTCAAAAAATAAACACAATGAAGAAGAAACTGATGAAGATGATGTTGATGTTGATGACGATGACGGCGTGGATTACACAAAACAAAACTTCCGATGTCAATGTGATCAGTGTGACAAAGAAATCAACTGGTTTCATAGGTATTATTACAAGTGTGATCAGTGTCAATACTCCATCCACAAATTTTGTGCAGAGCTTCCAGAAACGTTGCAACACCCTTCCCACGTTTGTCGTCGTCGTCATCATCATCTTATTCTTCAACGATACGAATTAAGTAGGAGCTGGAACTGCAATATATGCGGAACCAGTCATAACCCATATGAGCTTTTATATCGTTGCCCTGAATGTTTCTTTTACATTGATTTGCATTGTGCTACGAGATATCTAAAAACCAACATCATTCATCACCCTAGCCACCTACACCCACTTGTTTGTTTAGTTGAAGAAATTTCATCCAAGTGTCATGCGTGTGGGAAGGAACATAAAGGGTTCTTTTATCAATGTGTTACTTGCCCATTCCCGTTACTGCACAGTGATTGTGCATTCCTACCCAAAAACTTGTCAATCCAACAAACTACAAATGATATTTTTTCTCATCCTCACCCCCTCACACTTGCTTATTCCTTTGTGATTGAAGATGATGTAGTTAGAGCGTGGACTAAGTGTAGGGTATGCTACCGTCTTTTTGATGAATATAATGGGTCACTATGGATTTATAAATGCGACAGGTGCAGATACTATGCGCATCTAGATTGTGCAACAGCTAGACATGAGCCGTCTCCCGGTAAGACTACTACTGTACACATCAAATTTAGACGTTATCACCGCATAAATGCATGCATAGTGACACTTATAGGGGTGTTAACCGGGTCGGGTTGGTCGGGTTCGGGTCAATTCAGGTCAGGTCAAAGTCGTGTCAAGGCTAAAAAATAACATGCCCGAACCCGACCCTATTTAAATTTGGATTAATCTGGTTCGGGTCAATTCGGGATAGGGTCTACCCGAATATGAGTAAAATGATACTCCCTCCGTCCCATATTAAGTGTCCATAATGAAATCTTTGGATGTCTCAAATAAGTGTCCACTTGTACCTTTCAACCAATAAGATGAGAGTTTAGCGGTTAAAAGTATTATTTAATTGGTGGAGAGTTTAGTTAGTGAAATCTCCTAAAACTTTGTGCATTATGAAAGTGGACACTTAATATGGGACGGAGGTAGTAATAAAATTGACTATTTTTACTAGTGCAAATAGATAATTTATAAAAATATATCCAAAAAATAAATAAATAACCTTATTTGGGTCAATCGGGTCGACCCCAACCCGAGTTAGCCAAACAGTTTTAACCCGATACGTGACCCTATTCAGTATTCGGGTTACTCAGGTTGACACGAATAAACCGAATAAAATCATTGACCCGAGTAACCCGACACGAATAGGCTTAATAGGGTTCGGGTTCGGGTTCGGGTCCGGGTCAGGTCGGCTTTTGGCTTTTTTAGACCCCTAGTGACACACATGCTAAAGAGTAGTAAAATGTCTTTTTTCTACTTTAACTTCTTAGAAAGTGCAAGAAAGACGAATAAGTTTGGATTTTGGCCGAATCCACTCAACAGCACTAAATTTGAACAATTTTTTCATTTAAGTCATTCAAGTTTCATATTACTAGAGACCTGTTACCACAGGTAACATTTACAGAAAAAGTTTACTTAATAACCACAAAGTTTAATAAGTGTTTCATTTAACTAACTCAGTTTGAATAGTTGTGGAAATTAAACTTGGTGCGGTAAATATATAGGAGTGAATGAGAGTTGAAAATTGGTTACTAGCTCCACGTTTCACGTTTTTTAATGAAAATTGTGTTACAAAAAAAAGTCAAAATTAAATATCGCACTCTTTGAATCCTGCAAACACTAATGACTAGGTATAAACACCTGCACTCCTTTAGTAAATAAGTTTTGAATTGTTGTGACACTTTTGGGTGTTTCCACCAAATGACAGTTTTGTTCGTGTATGAATTGCTTTCATATTAGAGGTGCTTTTATAATTCAGTGACTGAGTTTTATAATAATGGTTGATCAGGTATGGGAAGACTCCTCAAAAACTTCAAAGAAGATGATTATCCTCATCTTGTTCATCTTCCGTTTCCGGATCAAACCATGAACCTAATAAGACACTTATTTTCTAAACAAATTGAGTGTAGTACGTCAGAAACTGATGAAGTGAAGCAAACATACATTAGTCATCAGCATCCTCTAGTTCTCGTGTCCTCAACACTTTCATGTCATAACCCAATGAAAAAGGTTGAGCTTATATGCAACGGATGTGTGAGACCAATTATGGATTCGCCATTTTACACATGTGCCGATGAGGATGAGCATCATTGCAACTTTGCACTCCATGAATGGTGCACCCGACTGCCTTCTGAAATTAAAGACCACCCAGGTCACCCACAACATACCCTTGTTTTCATGCCAAAGGTTCCTTCTAAGCCTTTTGGCGTGTTCAACTGCGATGTTTGCGAATTCGATTGCAATGGATTTGCCTATTGTTGTGTCGAATGTAAATACAATGTTGATGTGTGTTGTGCGTTCATACCTGACAAGATCACTCATAAGGCCCACCAAAATCACCTCCTTTCAAGAGTACTTCCTAAAAGATTTCACCCCTATGGTTGTCGTTTGTGTTTCCGTACTATCTGGTCGGACGAGTTTACATTCAGTTGTGAAGATTGTGGTTTTCATATACATCCTTCTTGTGGTTTGTTAGTGAGCGAGACAATTAGACACAAGTACGACAAACACCCTTATAAGCTGAGTTACTTTCCAATTGAGAACCATAAGGGTGATTACTTTTGTGATATTTGCGAGGAGCAATTTTGGCCGGAGCGGGAGGGAAGTTTCTATCATTGTGAAAAGTGTGTCCACTCTATGCATCCTGCCTGCTCTATGCCGATATTTCGCCACAAAAATCCCATTCCTTCCTCGTATACATATTACAAAAATGCAGTTGTTCATAGGTATGTGAATATAAAGTTTGGGGGGCGACATAACATTGAAACACACGTGCACCCACACCCTCTTTCATTTGTTCAAGGGCTTAAGAGCCATGGTGAATGTAGTAGTGCTGAGTGTAGTCGTGATTTGGACTTTCAGATGATCTTAAAGTGTCTAGAATGTGAGTTTGCAATTCATTACGATTGTGTAGGTGAGTAGGTGTGTGGCGCCGCTTTTATCTTTTATTTATTTTGCTTTTGTGTTTTCATCTGTAATAATGTATCATAGCTGAAACCGAGTTAATATTATCGATAAGGATTTAGTAAACTTGTTTGTGTTGCTTCTAATTAAGAATGCTACATCTTTAAAAGTTCAATTATAATATTTGCAAAAATTGATTTTGGAATAAATGTGAATATAAAGTTTGGGGGCCACACCCTCTTTCATTTGTTCAATGACTTAGGAGTGATGGTCGATGTGCAAAATGTAATTATGATTTGGAGTACGACATGATCTTTAAGTGTCTGGTGTGAGTTTGGAATTCATTAATATTGCGTTTAAACTGATGGCTCCGCATAGATTAGGATCATGTCTAGCCCCGGTTGATGCTATATATCTTGTCAAGATGTTATGGCCCGGCTTGGATTGTAATGATGTATCATAACTGTTCCATGTTAATAATAGGCATTTTATTTTGCATACTCTTATTTTGGTGCATACCAATGGACAAATCTCCATCATCCATCTATTTTGATCTAATGGTGGGGATTAACCTAAGATTAAATTTTTATCTTTCATCTTTGATGCATCTATTAAATTGAGAGTCAACTATTAGTTGCTAATGTAACTGAGTTCTTTAGACTAAATCACGGTTAGAGCATCAAGTGCAGTGCCTTGAGCCAAAACCCAAAAATTATGTCACGTCATGTTACCTAAGCATTTTCTCTTTTCACTTCCCTTATCATGTGCACACACAAAACCCCCTCCCTAATAACTCAAGGCCAAAACACCAACTTACCATACCCAATTAAAACACAAAAAACCCAATTTAAATATATCTCTAACATGGTTGTTACTGTTACATGAGGTTAGTATATTTAACTGAATTTATGTTCTGCTATATAAAAAAATAAATAAATAAATAAATAAATAAATAAATAAATAAAGGAATATATGTAAGCTACAATACTAGTTATTTCACATTTACCATCTCAATTTTGGAGAGATGAAAGAAGCTGGTGTGCACATTTTTAGTCCTTAAGATTTATTTAGGCATAGTACAACACTGACCACTATTGTTCATGTGGTACGATAGTCGATAGATAAATTCGATCTGTCACACGCTTAAAATCTAAGTAACCAATCATTGTGCAAGCCTGTAATAAAAGACATTCAGATTCTATATATGTTGTTTTGTTCTCATGTAAGATATAATGCTTTACAACACAAACCACCACGTGCTTTTGTTAATTTTAAGAAAACTGGAACCTGTAAAATATAAACTGGACTGCTGGAGCCTTTAACTTTTGAAGGCTTGACTATTGGTTTCAAACTGGTTCCATCCCAAACCGTATTAATAGTGATTTACACCTAAACTTTCACTAAAACAATGTCTTTTGGAGGTAAAAAAAAAAGGAAAACCATGTTTAAACTTGACCGAAAACCAATTACCGAGTATAGTACAGGTTCAGTGCAATACGGTGCTAGCTCATTTTTTCCGAGCCCGGATTATTCATACTCCTATTAAACACTTCAACAGACCTAATCAGCCTAAGCAAGATCAGTACACCTGTCTGAACTCAACTGGGCCAAATTTTATGCATGTATCCAAGGAAAATTAATAGTAAAAAGCTGATAACATTTGGCATTTTTGTACCTCAGTCCCATAAGCATGGGCAAGGATGACTACACAGTTTTTCAGCCAATAATTGACTCAAACAACCCACCCCACCTCCATATATATATAGGGCAGGCATAATGTAATAACAGACACACTTCCCATAATTTTTAAGTTTGAGAGCATCCAATATTACATAATGAGACTTGCATACTCTATCCCCTTGTTCTTCATTTTTGCAACTCTAGGGGTCTGTTTTGTCTCCCAATTCACAAATTGCTCAACAAAAGATCCACTTATGTCGCTACAAGGAAGAAGAAGCCTAAGAACACTAGAAGACCTGAAACCTGATATTAACAAGGTAAGGCTAGACCAAAAATCAGCAATCTAGTTACGTTTATATTTTCATTTACATACACAACACACTGTCCAGTGATGGGCTGAATTGAGTTTCTCTGTGCACAAGCATTCTGATAATCGAATTATGTGGTGTCACATAATAGAAGTATTATTGTTTATCGATATACTTGTGAATGGGCTGAATTGAGATTTTTTATCTCTTAAAGAGTCGAATAAAATAACTAGCTAAGAAAACGGGTCCAAATGGGTCATTCAAACTGGAAGTCGCCAAGAACATATTTCTAATGCATACAACCTCTCAAATTGTTATATCAAACAGTTTAAAAAATTAAATGTTATAGTGTAGTTCTTGCAATCATTTTAACGTGCTCATCTATAAATAAACTGAAAATGACCAAAAAGAAGTGCCCGCCGGTCGACCTGACCTGCACTTAAAACTACCCTTTTTGACCTGCTGCCAGACTCCCATTTGTTCAGATGTGCAAACTAATAGTCTAAACTGTAAATTCATATTGCAGGTAGATGGAAATGCAAGGAGATCTATAAAGAAAGTAGATTTCACGCCGAAAGCATATGATGCAAATAATAATGAAGATGGAGAGATGGTTTACCACATTGATTATCAAGGAGTGAAAACTCACCCAAGTCCGACTCCCAAGCATCCATGAAAGTTGAGCCACAATGTACCATCTTTAGTCAAGCACACCACCAGTGCGCCCAAAATCTAGAATTTATTATACCATTGTACCATATAATAATTTTACAATATCAATATGACATACATTTCTGTATCCTCGGTTTTTCTTTGAGGTTCACCTTTCACCTTCTCTGCATAGAATAGGTTCAACAGAAGAAATACTGGTAATATAGATTATAAATATTTGTTACCACTAACTGCATAAAAAATAACCAACTTGGTTACAATTCTATGCAAAATAAAACTCAATAGAAAAGTTTCCTCTAGATTAAAATCAATTGCACAGCATAGACACGTACTGTTAAATGCAATTTAAAGCTAGCATCCCATTCATGTATTGTTTTCGTGTGGTCTTATATTTTTCTAGTAGCACATTATAATGATGTGCTATGTCGTCAAATACAACATCATTACAGAACTTAGACCTAACCTCCATGAAAGTAGCTTCAACTTTGTCCTTTTGGTGAATTAGTAGACGAAAGACGTCTTCCATCCCCATTGCGGACATTTTTTGGTCAAGATGACATACCCATCTGAATTTTTCAAAGAAATCTTCATTTTTACTAATAGCCATTTCTACATTGGAAATAACATCATTGAAATTACTATCAGAACTAACTCTGCTGAGCAAATGACTGAATGTTGAAAGCTGGTGAGTCTTTATCCAGCCTTCAGTCCCGGATGAAAATGAAATTGCACCAACTAAACAAGCTTTTCGAAAAATGGGATCCACATCACCAATCAGCTTGACTGCAATATGCATTAACTTTACAGCCACATCATGAAGATCCCAAGATGAAGATTCGTAAGGTATGTCATTAGAGAATTTATAATACTGACCCCAATGATGGAGTGCCACATGAAAAAAGCCTTCCCATCTGCATGTATATGAGACAGATATAGCAGTATAAGAACTTAGATTTTTCAACCTAATTTCAATTCAAACGAATATTAACATCTTAGAATAATATATGGTCATGGAAATATTTAAAATAACACTCATATAAGACTCGTGGTTGGTTGTGACACAATATGCATATGTATGTCTACATCCGTTAAAAATTACTCTACTATTGGGATTGTATTTTCATCAATAATTAAGAAGGGTTTTTTTAGTGCCACAAAATCATATATTGCTCCAAATAATTCATTCGCATCAAAGCTTAAACTACCAGGTAAATTCCTAGAACAGGGGTAAGAAAGATTAGTACATGCAAGACGTCATTTCAAAAGATAAGATTGATGTGTGTGTCTGGTCCACAGCACATGTTCATACTACGGACTATTGTGACAAATATTGACCAGTCCACATGCATCTCTGGGCTTTTTGTTTATAATTATAGTAGTGAACTTTCTAACAACATATACACAAGAACTAAGACTTGAGATATAAAAACAACAAAAGGAAGGATATGACATCATAAAAAGAGTCATTGTTTTAAACCAAATAATGAAGCTACCATCAAAATGCAGACACTTGCAACAAGCATATAAGTGAATAATTGTAGAGTATATTAATACAAAATAGAGACACTTGCAACAAGCATATAAGTGTAAATAATATCCCCATACCCCGCCCCGACGGGATTGGGTATGTTGTTGTAGAAAGGAAGAGACACTTGTAGAGTATATTAATGCAAAAAAGAGACACTTGCAACAAGCATATCAGTGTAAATAATATCCCCATACCCCGCCCCAACGGGATTGGGTATGTTGTTGTGGAAAGGAAGACAAAGATCATGCAAGAATGGTCAACAGTATTTGTCAATTATAACAAATTATTCGCCTAATAAAGACAACCTAACAATCACACGTTATCTGGGGTGGGACAAGTTTCATGCTTGTTTCCAATATATATCAATTTGACCATATTACATGTAAGAGTCTGCTGATACCATATTACAATACCATATCGTCTAAATATACACATACTTGAAGCACATGACCACAATCAACTAATTCAGTCAAGATAACTGGCATGTTGACCATGCAATAGGCATCGCATGCATGTTATCACCATGGGTCCAAGAGGAAAAGCAATTTGATGTAGATGATTATATAACGTTAAGGAATAAATGTCCTTTTCCTATTTCTTGTCTTTATACCTTTGCTGTCGAGCCTACTGGAAAGATATTTTATTGCAAATTCTTGTTCATGAGCTATCAGTCTATTATAGAAATGGAAACCAAATAACCCTGACATCAGCTATAAATGTATATCTAACCTGTCATACATGTTGCTAATGAAATTTTGCAAAAGTAATAGAAAGAAGAACTTGATTTTAGAAAGTGTCGTTAGACAAAATCATAGATAACATTTCATCAATTGATTAAATTCTGGTAAAAGAACATAAGACGTTAATGTTCTTATGATACTATTTAATCCAACAGATGACCCGATGTTACTTGTCAAACTCTCATATATGTTCCTCATTAGTAACATATGCTTTTTTTACTGTCACTGCTACCCAGTTCCTAATGGGACACCAAAATGCTCCTTTGTAGCATTATTTAGCATGAATCACTAGTTTAAGGGGACATGTGTTAGCTTATTTAAAATACACATAAAAGAAAGATCTGAGATATAATCATATCAAATAACCGCTTGCCTCATATACCCAGAGGCCTCAAAATAGTATAACATACTATTTTTTAATAAATGTAACTTTATGTAGAGTCTATCTTGATGGATTTATGCATAGTATAAGTAGGAACTTACTCAAATGGAGGTTCAATCTCAATAGCAAGAGTAAGATGCAATGAAAATTCTGAATTTCCATTTGTTGCAGAATCATCGATTATGGTACATGCCTCATGAGGGAAACCGCGAGGAATGTATAAGATGTCACCTTCTCTCAATAAGAACTCTTTGCATCCATCTATCATACCATTATCACCCTCGAATTCAAACAAGTCATTAACTTGTTCATATAAGCGAGGTAACCGCGCACATGGATTGGGAAATATCTTCCAACGTTTAACTCCTCTGATTTGGCACACAAGAACACAGTGGTCATCGCGATGACGAGCTAACCCTTGAGAATTTGGTGGTGTTAAGTACATATTTACCCCTGTTGACGGTTGACCAAAAAGAAAAGCCAGTCCTTCAGAAATAGCAGCAATATCTTTAAAATGGAATTCCATACCACGCAGTGCAAATGTGTAACCATCATTATATGCTTCTTCACATCTCAAAATATCGTCTTCCTTTAGAAAATAAGGAGAATCTGAAGAACCTTGGAAAAAATGTATCTCTTCCTTAGAATCCATAGTTTTAACGACACGAATATCTTGTTGGTAGATTATAGGACAACCTATATTTTCCCTTGCTTCCTTCAAAAAGCCAACTATATCTAACTCGTCTGAATTAATTGGTAGAGCAGAAGTAAGATTTTGAAGTAAAAACCCAAGAAATGAAGAGACTATCGCTTTGGACCTAAGAAATTGTGAAAAAGAACTTAAAACATTATTGTGTAATACGTCTTTTGAGGGTCTTTTAATAAGCAATGGTGATTGCTCCCAGTGGTTTACAATAAAAGATTCAAAGCTGTTATGACCCAAGTGAAAGATGCTCTTCTTAACCTCTTGGTACTTGGATGGTGTGGTTTGTGTTTCATCCATTGAGAATCTGAATAAGCTTTCTGCTAGATGATTAATTCTGATGTTGCTTAAATAGAAAAATCTCTCTGATTCGGGAACCATAGCTTTTAATTCATGTTTGTGTGCTTCTGCCCACAGCATTGCTAAATACGATGCGAATTTTTTGGAGAGTCCTCTATGGACCTTTTTCAGCTGCTCAAATGAGCAGTCGTTGATGAGAGTAATTGCAACATGAAGAAGTAACACAGGATATTCATCTTCCATGAATCCAATTCTGAAGAAAGTTTTATTATGTACTTCCTCCATAATTAGAGAGATTAAAGGTGTTGAAGATTTTGGGACCTGAAGGAAACAAAAACTAATGGATGTTAAGTCGAATACATACCAAAAATTCGCAAAATCAATACCAGTATAACATCTAGGAGGAATATCAATTGGTTAACTGAATGAATTATATGTGTAAATGCTTGATGATATACACTTGAAAATTCAGACTTAAAAAATGAGCAATCATAAGTGGGTTGAATTGAGGAGCTTTCTAGTTTCTACATATAATTGGGTTACTGAAACGAACTAATCCAAGGACTATTCTATTCCTTTGGGCTTATTAAAAAAATCAATCTGAACCAACTCCACAAAGGTTCTTTCCAAAAAGATTCATGTCACTTACGTGGATCCACTCCCCAATTGTGTACACTAAAGCAACAAACTAATCATATCTTACATAACTGGTTGACTTTCTATAGGCCTAGAATATATAATTGCCTTAGAGCCCACTGACACATACGCTAGCTGCAACGGTTACCCATGTTCCCTGGCACGCTGAGAACTGAACTTCCTGCCCCTGCTGGCGTGCTGTGTTATCCTACCTTTTGGGCACTTGTCTTAATGTTTCTTACACCACCAGTCCACAAATCTTTTTAAATAAGTAGGTGCCAAAACATACCAACACTAAAGACATATCACAGTTATGACAAACATGTGGCTTCATAAGGACCAGGGTGAATATAAGTTTCTTTTACCAAAACAGAACAAAAAACAGTGCTATGGGCTCTTTGGTTTGTCCCAAAATAAGAACAAGTAGTTTGTAAATAATAAGCTATGTTTAACTGATACATATAAAATTAGTCTACTGACATGCTAAACAGAGCTAGCTTTATAATTAAAAATTTTAATTTCACATAATTTAACACATGTTTGTTGGTTGTGAAATGTCTAATGTGATCTACTGATATACGTGGAACGTCTGAAGCAGTATGTATCTGAAATTAATAGGACTAACAGGTTACAAAAAGTCAAAAACCATATTTCTAAAGTTTATGGATATTTAGTGAATAATTCATATATAGGCGGTGTTCAATTTCGGGCCAAATAACCAGCAACATTAATTTCTGAAACCTTAATTCTTTCAAAGCTGGTACACAGGCAGGTGCAGAACGTTACGGTTGTACAAAACCGAAGTTGTAAGTGGAACAAATAAAGCCAATAGAATAGATTTTCTGAACAATCATGGCAGCAGTTAACTGATGGATTTCGTTTGACTGAATACAATTATAATAGCAATATCACTCAGCATATTACAAAGAAAAAGTAGGTAATGCTCACATAAGATTGTTAATGGCAGACAACTCCAGCAATTTAAACCGCCCAATAGACGTAGTAAACAAGTCAAGGATACCATTACAAGCAGCCATCGAGACACTCTTATTACAACTCCCAACCGCATTAATCAACCTCTTCACTGTATCCTCATCCAGAGCAATTTGTTCATTCATTTCAATCGAGAACAATGAAGCTGCACCCACAATCTCCAACCCACTACACACAATCTCCGAACATCTGTGAGGAAAAAAAAAAAAAAAATGGAACAGTTAATATGCTTTACTAATTATCATCCTAATCACCATACATAATTACATATAATATGCTAGTATAAAATATTCATTACTACAAATAAACAAAGGACCACAAAAACATTTAGTGTGAGTTATCAAAGAACCATCCAAACCTCCACATAACATATGGTATATACATTCTCTAGATAAAATAACCATCGCAACAAATAGCAATAAACAGACCACCAAAAAATGCAAATTTAAAGAGCGGACATTTTCATCAAACATTTAGTGTGCATTTCTAAACATATCATCATACTCCACATAGAACAATTGGTATGAAGTATGAACATTAGCTTACACCATAAAAAGACACATAATCAATAAGAACACCTAGAATAATAGAATATGTTTGTACAACTACAAAGCACAACAAAATGCCGACATTTAAAAAAGTGAGCATTTCATCAAAAATGGTGCGCATTACCAATAATAAATCACCTTAATCTCAATCAAACAGATAGTTACAATTATTGCATGGAAATTTGAGTAGCGGCCATTTCATCAAACAGTTGATATGTATTAAACAACTAGTATTCGGCTATTCGCAATAAAAAGAACAAATAATCATGAGCATCATTAGTATGAACTTAAGTATAACTCGAATCAAAGAGACGAAAGGGACATGCAGAAATTGTAGATCATGCAAATTGTGGGATTTAAATAAAAGTGAATGCTTTCTTGACAACTTATGACGTTGGGTTTTTTGTATGGTGATTGGAAATAGCTGCAAAGGTGATAGCGAATAGGTGATGAGAGACATAAAGTGATGGAAGAGGAAGAGAAGTATGTGATTCGAAGAGTGTGACTAGGCTCCAACAATATTTAAGACTAGGTGTAATAAGGAGACTCCAAGACCGTATTCACCACCGCACCTCAGTGCCACCTCAGCTTTCTATCTCTACAACCAACTTCACCACCAACTTAGTGTAAAAAGACCACCAATTTCACCACCAAAATATACCCACTTAAACACATATATAACACAAAAATTGGGAGCAATATAATCCTTACGTAAAAGCCATCCTATCCAACTTTTAGGCATTAAGATACGTTTCAAACGTGGATGATTATCATAGTAGATTCCCAACATATCATAAGATTCCCGTTCTTGAAAATCCATGCTTTTCCAAACCCAGAAAACAAACGGAATTCTAGGATCCCTCCTCAGGGCAAATACTTTTATGCAGACCTCTTCTGGTTGATCCACACCATACTCTATTCTAGTAAGATGATACACACTAGGTAATAGTCCGCCGGGTGCTACATCATAGGCACATTGTGAGCGGAGATAATTGTAACCATATACATATAAAATGACAGCAATGGAATGCCAATCCCCGAGCTTTATTTGTAAAGTCTATTCCTTGGTAATCAAAGCCCAAAGATCTATGAATTAGCGCATGCTTAACTAGCCAAGCAGACAAATTACCCTGCCTATTTTTTCTACACACACAAAGCACACACTCACAACTGGGCCTTGGCCAAGACCGAGTCTTACAATATATGCTATGGAAGACGCGTCCTACCACGGTCTCTGTAACAAGAATAACACGTCAAACTAGTGCCACCAAGAACGAAGACTTGGTCTTGATGGGCTTATTACGGATGGTGGTCTAAAAGGTGTTCTTTACTAAACAAATAAAGCATCCAAATACTCATATAGCAAATATTCTTACTATCTATACTACTATATAATGCTTTTGGGATTATTAGAAAGGCTTAAAATTCAGACTTTTACTTGCTTCTTATAGAAGGATTTCAAAATTAATTGGTTAGGAAGTTGGTTAGAAAGCAAGTTGGTTGTTCAAACTAAAATTAATTTGTTTAACTATCTCTACCATCTCTACTTATAAAGCATAAAAACAACCAAATGTGTAACCGAATAACCGAAAAACGAAATATAGTCACACGTACCCGCCGCCGCATTGCGCGGGTACGGTTCTAGTTTACATAATGTAAACAAAACGGATAAAAATGGTGTGCATTACCAAAAACATCAAATAACAACACATATAAAGTTTTAGAAAGTAATAATAATAATTACTTGGAACTGAGTATAACCGGGAGCAATGAAACCAAAGGAGCATGCAGAAACTGATGATCAAGCAAACTGTGGGATTTAGAGAGAAGTGAAAGAAGGATATGATCAAGTGCTTTTTGGAGAATTTGTTGTGATGTTGTTGGGTTATTTGAAATAGCTGCTGCTAGGGTGATTGGGAATAGGTGGTCTGGGTTTGAGTGGTGTAAAGTTATGGAACATGATGATGATGATGAGGAGGAGGTGGGGGAGGAGGAGGGTGAGTGGCGGCGGCGTTTGGACATCACGCGCTGGTGAGATGGAGAGAGTGTGATTATGGTAAGTGTTCAGCAATAGTTTGGAACTGGTTCATGTGTTCCAAGTAAGTTGACTAGGATTGTGTTTCTTCGGTCGTGTCTCGTGCGTGAGTGACTAGGGCGGGTCTAATATACAAATATTTTATTAAAATATTTAAAAATGGTATTAAGATAGATAAATTTTATTTTCTTCACTTAAGTTACTGAATTTATAAAATGTGATATTTTGAAGTCACTGCAATTATAAAAATACGACAATTATGTTGTTACTTTAACTTATTTAAAAATATACATTCAAAGTCACTTCAATTAACTGAAATTATAAAATATTATGCTTCATATAAGTTCAGTAACTCAAATGAATAAAATAAAGTTCGGTACTTTAAGCTCTCTTTTTTTCTTTTTTTTTTTTTTTTAAAAAAAAAAAGTTTAGTGGTCTATTAAACCTTTTGCAACTAAATGAACTTTGTTATAAAAAAAAAAAAAAAAAAAAAAAAAAAAAAAAAAAAAATTGTTGTAAATCATATTTGATTAGTCTATTATTTTTACTAAATAAATTTTGTGTGACTAAATGGCATTTTAAAATTTTGAGAAATGATTAAGATCATTAAAAATATGTGTAATTATATGATGATGGTACGTTGATCTATTGGTCCAGGATGAGGGTGACAATCACCAAGTGACCTGTTTCTTTGTATTAGACTTCAACGCTCAACTCAAATGACGTTGTAAATATGAATAAAAGGAAAATGTTGCAGTGAGATAAAGAGAGATATGGTTGTATTTGTTTTGTGTTTCGATAACTTATCAGTTTCCTGTTTATATAGAAGTAATGAATCCAATCTTTAGATCAGATAAAAACCAAATATTTTTGCAGTCGAATATATTCTCATATTCTCATGTTTAAATGCTAACACGTCAATTTAAGCATAAAATTAAGCATGTTTTAATCATATGAATTGAATTATTTTTCTAAATTCTTAATATAAAGTTTGTAATTTGTAGAAAAAGAATAGTTCTCCTGAAGATTATAAAAGTTTGTGATTATGTTACGTTCTTGGTACCAAAAGATTAGTTGGGTCGCAGTTAGATCGTCATATACACACCTTAATAAGAAATCGTAAGATTGTAACATGTGCTACAGGATTGTTTTGAACATGTCTAAACTTGTTTCTTAAACTTTTTCTAAATCGCAACACACACGAACAAAATTAAGCATTTGTGGTAGTATTTTACGATCTTAATTCAATCTTTTGATCTACTATATCTTCTCACCAAAAATCACTATAACAACCGAGCTAGGGACATACGTTAGTGATTGTTCTTGCTATGTTTTATGGTTTTGTAACAAACTCACTATCTGTTTTGCTACATGTAGCAAAATACTTTTTGTTGCCTAATTCGGGCTCATGATTAAAATAATTTTTAATGTCGAAAAAGAGAGTTTGTAAAGGCAGGGATGGAACCAGGGGAGTCTCGGGACCTCTATAGATTTTTTTTGATATAGTTTTAATTTTTCAAAAAAAAGATTGATTTTTTCTAAATACATCTAAAATGCACCCGGTCCATCGATTTAACTCTATTATATCACGGTTCAAAAAAATTTGTGCACCTTATCATATTTTGCTGTGGTTCCATCCCGGGAGTGAGCCACATTAGTGGTTGGGTTGGCCAAGGCCCACCCTTACATTTTCCAAATTGTATACTTCAGCTTAGAGCTGGCATAACAGGTCACACGAACCTGTTAAGACACGAACCTGTTAAGGTCAGACACGAACACGACCTGTTAGCTTATCGTGTCATTTTTCTCAAACACGAACACGACACGAAAATAAACAGGTTAACCTGTTAAGACCTGTTAAGGACCTGTTAACACTTGGCATGCATAGAACTATCAGCAGATCCACAGAACAGGAAACATACAATTTCAAAGAGCTGCAGCAGAGGTGCAGTATAACCAAAAGGACAGGAACTTTATCACATCACAACTATTAACTAATACATAATGATAATAATCCTTAACATTATTACAAAAGTTCATAAAACTCTTAATTAATACAAATATATATCAATCAGACAATCAAATATCAATTCCGAGTTTCCGACGCCTTTACTCGTATCTTCCATTTTAAACCTGAAAAGTCAAAAGAGTAAATATTAGAAAATGGGACAGAGAAAAGCAGTTCAAATAAGCCTAAAGCAATGAAATAAGCAAAAGGAAATTAGGCAGCTAGGGACAGACTAACATCAGCAGGATTCAAGCCTAAAATGAGCCAACCAAGAGCATAAACTGATGGTGCAGGGGTATGACAATCAGCCAAATAGGAAATACAAATAAGCCAACCAAATCACCTCAAATTGCAATCTAAGTTCAGAAACTAAAATCTAGTATTACAATCATGCTATAACACCAAAATTCGGTTAACCATGAACTAATTAGGGGCTTATGCAGGGCTGCAAAAGTGGCTTATTAAGTATCACAAACCTATTACCTATCTATTTATTAAGGTTATTGATAAAGAAAAAGGTCACTAACCACTAGACTGCCATCTTCAGTAACAGAAGTATAGCGCAACAACCAGAAGTCTCGAGCAGGAGCCAATGTTGTGGGGGGCATAAAGCTACAATATATTTGAATTCAAAATCAAAATCTGTGCAAGTCATGTGCCAATATTTGACCCAATTTCTTTTTAGCTAAAAACTACACAATTTTCCGAGTTTGGCCAGTTACCATTAAGTTCAATGGTTCCACCATTAGCAGTAGGTAGCACGTCGAGAACATCAACAGCTCGGCAGTCACGAAACCACGCGGGGCGATCCTTGAGGATCTCAGCAACCTGAAACAATCCATTTAGAAAATGAAACCATATGTTCACAATGTTGAATATATGAATTATAGTGACATGACATTAATAAATCACATCTAAACTACCTACCCTTGTAGGTTCAAGACTGACCAAGCCGCACGCTCGTGCTGCCACGCCAGTGCAACCATGAGAGATAGCAACGATTCCAATGGACCCACTCGACAGCGGTTCCAGTAGCCTTCGAAAGAAACTATGTTAAAGTTTCCTCTGCAATGGACAAAAGTCTACACACCAACAAAGAAATACACACATTAAACCAAAAAGCTTCAGCATGTACTAAAAATGTAACAATTTTTCACTCGCACAATTTTTTTTTTTTTTGTTGTAAAGTCACAAAAGCACACTTAGAGGGTGTTTCTTTAAGCTACTTTGTGAGCTAACCAGCTTGTTTGATTTCGGCTTGTGGGCTATTATTAGTTCCTTATATAGTTATATCATAATGAGCTTATCTAAACCAAGTCTCGAAATAAGCCAAAATTTTGAACTTCTAAAATAAACCCCGAAATCAAATAAGCTTGTAGGCCAACAATTAAGCTTAAACAAACACCCCATAATCTACTCTAAAATGGGTAAATTGAGGATATGGCCAACAAAACTGTACCAAACACCCCCTTATTACCTACTCATTTTGATATTAGTTGATGCTCAAAGACTAAATAAGCTATAAGTAATATGTTAAAGCTAAAATGATGCAGAGATGCAAATATGGCAGTTAAGAATAAGCTAATCCAACAGAACAAACAAGCAACAATATAAGTCAGTAACCATAACTAATAAGCACTAATATGAGCAGTATGAAAGTAATTGCATAAAATTAAGATTAAATAGAAACTTACTTGAGAATGAAGCATTCAGAAACCAGTAAGTCAGTAACCATAACCAATTAACCATACGGATATCTGTAATTTAAGTGAGTAGTTTAACCAATAATACAATATTAATTGTGACATCTAAACCCATCACCAACATCCAAACACATCACCACCGAGAGCCTATTCGAACCAAACCCGACACAAAACAAAACCCAAAACATAATACCAAACACTTTTATTCCTTTTTATTGTTATTATTCTCGTTATTATCATGGAACAAGGTGTTATTGACGGTCAAAAGGTGCGTATGATAGCTCAAAATGACGGGGAGGAAAAATGGTGAATGATGGTGGTGGAGGTGTAGATGGACGCGCGGTGGTGGAGGAGTAACGGCCGGAAAAGTGGCCGGTTTTTAGTGTGTGTTAAGTGTGTGTGTTTGTCGGCGAAGAGAGAGAGAGAGATATAAGAGAAGACCTAATTTATTAGTGTAGTGACTTTATATATATAGTATAATATTAACAGGTCACTAACAGGTCTTAACACGTCTAACCTGTTAAGACACGAAAATTAACAGGTCTTAACAGGTCTGACCTGTTAAGACACGAAACCTGTTAAGAACAGGTCGTGTCGTGTCGTGTTAACAGGTTTCGTGTCAAAATTGCCGGCCCTACTTCAGCTAGTATTTTGCTTCAAAATAGTTAATTTGATCATATCTACATGGACTTGGCCCACCTTATTCTTTCTCTTAAATTTATTAGACTCAGAGATGTCGTTTATATATATGGTTTAATAGAATTTCTGTGATAAGAGCACTTCCATTAGTAACGCACAAGGTGCATTAATGGACTTTTAACGTGCGTTAAGCGTAGGTTATTGTTGTGTGCTGTCGCGTTATTGGTGCGTTAACACGCCGGGTCATTCCATTAACCCGGCGTTAAAGTGGTTTTATTAAAAAAAAAAAAAAAAAAAAAAAAAAAAAAAAAAAAAAAAAAAAAAACTTTTTTTTGTCACTTTTGGCCCCTCTCAAATTTATAACATTTGGAATATAAGTTAATGCAAATTGCAAAACACCCCCCTTAGTTCAAATTCAAATTCAAGATTACACGATACGCAACATTACAACAATACGAAAAAGAAATACACACGATACGGAAAAGAAATACACACAATACGGAAATAGTTAACATAAAACACAACTACTCAACGTCTCTGTCTCATGCCCTTGTGTTTCTCAGAGCGAACCACACATGTTGATACTTAATCCCTTTCCCATAGCGTTCATAGTAAATACGGTTTGCATTGCTGAGACGACAAGGGTCATCACTTATTCGCAGCAACTCTTTGTAAATAGCAATATAGTTGTAACACCCCCAATTCATGGATGCAGCGGAATTCAAACTGGGTGTTACTCGACGGCACAATAGTCACAATAATAGAAAACGAACTCCAATTGAGTCGTTTTAAAAGATTTATCATTCAAATTGTATAAATATCAGAGATTACAAAATGAGGTCCCAAATGGTTTCATGTTTACAGTTTACATTAAATGAGTTTCGAATGATAATAAAATTTATAGCCCTCTTGAGTATCCGTGCCCTTCCGTGCCATCCTTGATCGTCATGAACCTGAAATACATGCTTGAGAGGTCAACACAAAGGTTGAGTGAAATTCATAGAGTTTGTTTAATGTTTGAACACAATATGTTGGTAGTGTGAGCTATAGACTCACACCAATGTTTGGAAAACAAAGATGGGCCACGTTGTTATACGCCCGGAACAATTATTATCAAATACTAAGCTTATGACACCAAAACGTTAATGGGTACCAATATCGATCGGCGGAGTTATCCCGGTAGGTACTTTGCCGTCATACCTAATGTCTCAAATATTAATGCATTTGTTTGAACTTAGTCAATACAAATGGGATTCGTCAATCCCAATAGGCCTATTCACAATATTCGCGCTCACTATTTCTAGTGATTAAATGGTTCATAATAAGGGATCTCGGTTTGGCAAGGATGGTACTTAGTGATAATAAAACAATTAGGCAAGCATACAATTAAAAACATTGTGCTCGGTTAAAAATAGCATGTATTCCCCCCAAGGGTTTGTAAAACAATTAAGTAATGGAAAGTGAGGCTATGAACTCACCTTGGGATGTAGTGACGTAATGAACACAACTGTGCCAAGGAGTATGGCAGAATAGTAACATAAGTGATGTCAATAATTAGAGCGCAACGATACAGAATCGGCATAACCTAATGAATATAAGCTTGTCTCAAAACATAATACGCAGAAAGTAATCGATACGTATGAGTTTCAAAAGGTAGAGTGTTGTAGTTTTCGTGGAATATTTGTATCAATGTTTGTAAAAAGTTTAGTATCCCATTCGTGTGGTGGTATAAAGTCATAGACTCAGACAAAACGCACGCCAAAGTACAAATCATATAGCATAAGTATGAAAGGTAATAAGCACGTATAAAAGAATAAACCAGTATGAACCAGATAAGCAGATATATAAATGAGATATATGGATTAGTTATGTTTAACTAATAAATAGTCATTAGAAATTCCAACTTGTATTTATTGGTTATTGGGTAGAAATCCAATAATAAACAAGTGACAGTCCGTGTAATAAAGTCCGGTAATAAGTGATTTGTTATTAAGTCGTAAGTCCATTAAGAGTGCAATACATTAATCCTAAACCCTTGTAAGATTATATATGTATTTGACATGGTACATGAGGTTTGTAACTTGAAGATTTGCTAAAACAAGCCCTATGTATGAGTTAGAAACTGAAATTCTAAAACAGTCCCAAAGATTGGAAAGTCTGCACAACTCAGTGAGTTATGGGCCTTAGGTAATTAGATAGGGTGATAGAGCTATGACTTGTGGTCGTTTCGCCGGGTGGCGCACCTCATAACTCATCCCGATGAGTAAATGAGAGCCAAAATGGCGAAAGGTGTCAAAATCTGCACACCAGATTTCAATCAGAAAAAGCTCATGGTTCTGGTCATTTCTGGAGTTCAGCCCAGTTTTATGAAATGTTGGTAAGACATAAACTTAAATGTAGCCGCAAACGGTGCATCAACCGGAGTTGTAGAACTCTAGATATCGCCAAAAAGGCGGGACTGCAGTGAGCTGTTCCAAACAGCTCATGTAAGCAGTAAATAGACAAACAAAACGCACCCATTTGGTGCAGAAAATCAGCACACGAATACTCCCATTTGGTGCAGAAAATCAGCACACAAACACCCCTATTTGGGGCTGTTTTGCAGCCAATAAACACCCTCGGTTGGGGTTGGTCTTGGGGCTGTTTTGGCAGCCAACAAACACCCGCAGTTGGGGCTGAAATAAGTATATCTAGACGCCCCTGATGAGCATAAAATAAGCATAACCAAATGCACCTTATTGGTGATGAAATGAGCAGGTCTAAACGCACCCTTTAGGGCTATTAGCGAACCGAGAAACCAAACCCCAACAGCACCCTTGGCGGGCTTGCGGTGTGGGCTGGAACAACAAAACAAACACACCCCTTGGGCTGTTAATACACACCAACAAACACCCCTGATGGGGCTGTTGTGACAGCAAACTACAAACACCCTTTGAAATCAACTTATACCACACGAAGATGAATATTAAAACATGTTTAATCCAGTTTTTACATCCACGAAAGATTATTAAATCGATTATTAATCTGTTTGTATATGATGTTTAAACAAAAGATAAACAAAATAGGTGGGTGTTTCGACATACCCACGAGAAGAAGATGGTGGTAACGGTTGGAGTGAAGCACGAACTGAACCCGATCAAAACCTGAACCGACCCCTTTGATTCTTCAATCTCCTTGTCCTTTTTGATCCTTGATGATAGAGGGATGGTGTGGCGTGGCTGCGTTGGTGGTCAGGTGGTGGTGTCAATCGGTGATATAGGAGGGAAGTGGAGAGAGTAATAATATGTGATTAATAGAGAGATGATATGATAAGATATATGATAAGATATGATCCATCTTCTATTATTAAAAGAGAGGGAGAGGCGGTGTAGTGAGAGAGATGAGGAAGAGATAGATAAGATCTGATTTTATCTTTCTCAATTAAAAGGCGGTGTAGTAGTAGTTTGCAAGAGATAGGTTTGTTTTATTATCATACCGTGCATCTCGTGTCCCGTTGAGCTAAAATGTAAACGCGATACCTCGGTTTGGTAAATGTGAAAAATATAATCCTGGAAGTGTTTTTATAATAGTAATATAAAAATTAAACTACTGATTCCGAATAGTAATTATCGAATGTAAACCATTATTATTACGGTATCGGTACGCAGGAAATGCAATATAACATCTCATTAAATAGACAAAGGTGAACGTAAACGTTCAGAGAGTAATAATTCGAAACAGAATGAATTATTTAACTTGGGAAGTTACCGGTTAACTACCGATTACAATAATTACTTTTACGTTACGGTAAAAGTCAAATAGTCAAAAGTTAAAGTCAAAAAGGCAAAATAGTCATTTTGATGTGTGAAAATTTACGGGTTGCTACAATAGTTACGACATTTAGCATTCATTTTACTCCATAGAGCCGTAATACTATTTTTATTACGGTGCGGACCATCACTTTGATTGTTGAACCTTTCTATAACTTGATTCCAAAAGGAACGTTCATTCACAACGTCTGTAGAATCGTGAACTTCAAGCCAAATGGTAGCTAGTACGTATTCTTCTTCCATTGACCAACGGTTTGTCATTGTAGAATGGTGTAAATATTGCAGTGTGTGTAAAATTGAATGATATTGCATGGTATGAATAGGGGTTTAATGGAAGCAGGATACATTTCAAATTTTGAATTCAAAACAGAGGGTGGGGTAATTTTAAATTTTGAATTCAAAACAGAGGGCGGGATAATTTGAAATTTTGAATTCAAACTTGAGAGCGGGATAATTTGAAATTTTGAATTCAAAGGAGAGGGCGGGATACTTCCACAAAGCATCCCTATTGGGGTGATGCTGAATGCACACACAATTCACACCCAAAACCTTTTGAATTCAAAGAATTATCTTTTGTTCTTCAAACAGAAGGTCTCAAAACGCATCACCTGAAAACAGATCGGTGTACAACACACCACCTGAAGACAATTCCCCACAAAACACACCGCCGGAAGATCTGTTTCCGGTGTTCCAATATGACAACCCACCACCTCCAACTCCGCCAGCAGTTATGTTTCCACCAAACAATCAACCACCAAACTTTCCACCTAAAAACCAACCCATCATTCGTCAGTTGAATGAGGAAGAACAATATCAACTGGATATGGAAGTGGTTTTGAAGTATGATGCTGAGCAAGCCCGTCAGGAAAGGGAGCGTGAGGCGTACCTCAAAGGGAAACAGGATCGGAAGAACAGACGAGCTGAATGGCGATGGGCTCAGGGACTTCCACCTGTGTCATCGAGTGAGGACGATTCAAGTGCCTCCTATTCAAGTCATGAGGGCTATGTGTCGGATGATTCGTTTTATTGATTCGTAGTTTTATGTTTAATTATCGTATGTTTATGTTTCATTATCGTAGGTTTATGTTTAATTATCGTATTTTATATTTCATGTATGTTTAAATTTTAAGTATTAATATAAGTTGTTTCTTAGTAGTTATTAAATGAAATATTAGTTTTAGTTGAGGGTTGAATTTGAAAATAGTTGAGTTAAAGCTGAGTTATTGTTGTGGGTGTTTTTTTCTGAGTTAAAGTTAATGTGTTAAACCTGATGTGGCGCTAACGTGGCACTGAGTTAAAGTTTAACCTGTGTTATTGATGGAAGTGCTCTAATAGTTTGAATATATGATCAAAATTTATAAATTGAGCTCTCTTTAGCACAGTGTCATATTTTTATTTATGTATGGTTTATCGGTTGGGTTAACAATTATTCATGAATAAAATCTAACGTAAATTTTACGAATTTCAATTTTATTTTAGTCTTTCGTACTTTACAATTATTAATGTGTATCTTTTTCGGCCCACCCGAAAATAATATCCTAGCTCCGTGTACATGTGGTTACTTTCTTATATGATTTTCATTAAAACGAAAATAGACTTTAAAATAATGAAGTGAAACATTAAAACATGATTCAATCTCGTACCAAATCTTATTTGAGTTATTTCTGCTGACAAGTATTTATCGTACTTAAAAGGTATAGTTCACTAACCAACATCCAACCACCATTGGTGTTACATCTTCACAACAACCAACCACCAGCATAATTCTCATAACAAGGACACCTTCTATTCATCAATCAATCAATGTCCAATGGCGTACGTTGAACACGCGTTTTCAATATCGGATGAAGACATTATGATGGACTCTGATGCTTCTTACACTTCACATAACCGTCCTCCTGTCAAAGAGATTGTTCTCGCAGTTTCTCTTCTCGTTTTTGGTATCGTTGCTATTGCATCTGGCGTCTTCATGTCTGTTAACCGCATTGGTGGTGATACTACTCATGGTAGTTGTTATAACTACTAGCTTTTTTTTTTTTTTTTTTTTTTTTCAAATAAGCTTATGTTTAATAGCACAGCTTAAGCAAATGCAAAACTTATCTCCTGCCCAGTATGTAATAATAATCACTTTTGTAAAAGATATATAGGTTGTTTAAGCTAGCTATGCCAAACAACCTGAAAAGGGGAAAGCAGCCGTACTCCGTAATAAAATTGCAACATACTTTCGTTTTCTCTTAAATGACAAAATGTATAATTTTTTTTGGTCTGATTAACCGTTTTAGAAGTTACTGAATAATACTGTATGATTTCAGGGATATTTTTTGTGATATTGGGGGCTGTGATATTCATACCCGGGTTCTACTATACGCGGATTGCTTACTATGCTTATAAGGGTTACAAAGGTTTTTCTTTCTCTAATATACCAACTGTTTAGGATATCACTATATTTGAACCTTTTTAACATTTCAATATGTACATATAATATTAGTTAGTATACTTCAGCTGGGTTTATATCTGTTAAAGAAGGACTGTTATATAAGAATTTGAATGTAATTAGCAACTATGAAATTTTCTATTTGGAATAAGAAATGTGATTTTTTGTTGAATGTATTTAGTGGCAATTGGCTTTGCTATGATAAGACCCCCACGGAATAACTAGTAATGATATGGATGCATTGCTTTGCACACTACTAATAAGGAAATGGACACAATGCTTTGCGTGTTATTATGGTATGATTCTAGAAATTTTGTTATTACAATATTAATCTAATAGTATAAAATATATGGATTTAAGACAATCCATAACCTAAATTAACCTATTTAAAAGTAAATGGGTCAAAATTGTCACCTTTACTACCTTCATTTGATCTTGTCTTACATGTAAACCGATGAGCAGAAAGCATACAGCTGAGCTGATATATATGTGTGTTTTAAACTCAAACAGTTTCCCATATGGGTCAAAACGCCAATTGTCTATATGTCATTATGTTGTTGTAACTAAATACATTGAACTCTAGCCCTTGTACTACATATATTGTTGTTTTCATGGCGTTTGATGTTTTCAAACTGTGTCATTACCAAATCTCACCTAAACTTAGATTGTTTCTCCTTGAATGACATCCATATTTCGTAAGTCCAAGTTTCTATTCACATTCGTTACATATATTTTTTGAGAAAAAATGGCGTGACTTAAGCAAAAATTGATACTTCTACGGTTCTACCTAAGATCTCTTTTTCATAAAAGGATGATCAAAATTACTTCATAATGTACTTTAGAAAACATTTACAATAAAAAATCAACTAAATATCTTTAGATTTTTTAATATAATCAACAAAACTAGAACATAACCTGAATTCGAAATGAACCTCTAGAATATTTCAAAGATTAATATGGAAAATTGACTTATCACTTTTGTCAACAAATGATCGGGAAACTAAGAACCAACTGGACTAATCAAATTTGTAAGTCGTTCAACAAATGTTGTTGACGTTTTTCAACTTAAACGTTACTACTTTTCCAGAATGACAGATGTAAAAGCGAAGACCACCAACATTATAATAAGATTTTTTAACTCGTAGCCATCATAGCCATTGACGAAGTCACGAGAAAACAATTTGTCAAAAGTCGCATTAAGAAACAGAATAAATTAAAACAAAGAATCCACTTGCAATTAAACAATCATTTCAATTACTTTATCGATATTAAAAAGACCAAGGAATCCATTGACTTGTTATGATGGCTACCCCCAACAAACGTCTCTTATACTTTATAAATATGTACTGTACTACATGACTTTAAAATATTTATGACTACTTTGGATGATCGCTGCAAACCAAATACTTACTTGAAAAGAATAAAGAATAACACCGTAGTAACGTTGATCCCTTGAAAGTTCAAACCAAATAATTTCAAAACAATACTCCGCTGATAAACAAAACTGGCCATACGCACAAAGTTACAAGGTTGAATTGGCTCATGTAAAGCATTTACATTGATAAAAGTAACAACTCCATTCAAAACGTTTAATTGAACGAGGTTTTCTTTCTTCAGATTACTCAGGAAGAGCGAGTTTTCAGCTATTTATGCGTCGCCTAACAGAAGTATTCGCTTGACCGTTTTCAACTTTTTCTTTGGCCATCATAAATATGCAATTTACCAATTTTCATTTGGATGAATAAAAGTAACAGATTACTAAGGGGGTATTTGTTTAAAGCTTATATACGGCTTATTAGCTTATATTTATGTGTCAAGTAAGCCACGGTTCATATTATATAAGCCGTTATTAGCTTATATTTATGTGTCAAGTAAGCCACGGTTCATATTATATAAGCCGAACACATATAAGCTAATAAGCCGTATATAAGCTTAAACAATCACCCCAAATCTTTTGATACTTAACGCAAAATGAACACAGAAAAAACAAATCATAAACAAAACCGAGGCATCTTTACATTTTACAATCTACACCCTTAAACTTCCCTCAAATATACATCTTACACCCTCAACTAAAGTAAATAAAGAAAAGTCATTGTCAATCCAACTAAACACTACTTGTTGACCGTAGAAAATTGTGCTAAAGTAATCAATCAATCAATAATGGACCACACATGTCCCTTCTCACTTTGACTTACACCACCACACCGGTCAAACTCATCGGTACAGGTGTCGGTCTCGGCGCGTGATGGTGACGATGTTCCCCGTCGTATGTCACCACAAGCATCTTCGAATCTTCTAGACTTAACTCCACGCGCTTCCTTGCGGGGCAACCTTTTCCGGTATTACACTTGTAATATACTCTGCACATTTACAAAACAAAAACAAATTTAGTTCTCTATAATACAAAGCTTGTTTAAGGGGTGTTTGTTTAAGCTTATATGATGGCTTATTTCTTATTAGCTTATTTGATTTAGGTTTATATTTCATAAGCCTTAATTTTTCGACTTATTTCGAGACTTGTGAAACTATATAAGTTTATTATAAAATAATAAACTTATTTAAACAAGTCTAAAAATAAGCCGAAAAACTAAGGCTTATAAAATATAAACCGAAATCAAATAAGCTAATAAGTAATAAGCTTGCATATTATGTCTTAGTTTGAAACTTTTCGGCTTATATAATTTATCAATTACCTAGGGTACATAGAGCCGTCAATTTTCTTTTCACCGTACTTTTTCCACGAGTAATCATCAGCGGGTATACTCGTAATTTTAGATCCAATAATCGGTACTCGTCTAATTTCACGTTTAGAACTCATTTTCCTGTAAATAAAAAATAAAAAAATATTAATATAAAAAAAATCACGGCGCACGATAGCTGGCGACTATAACAACTTGCTAAAATGAGCCGCCTACCTTCTTTTGCAACAATGACAACCGCTTCTCGAAACAGATCCAGATCTATTAATATCGGCGTTGCATCTTTTCCGGTGAGTCGATGGCAACGGCGGTTTTCTCGACGAAAACGTCGGTGCCGGAGCTACTATACCTAACGATTTACCGTTCGACGATGAGCTAGTAGACGGTGACGGTGACTGTGATTCCGTCGCTGTAACGGTAACTTTTTGCGTTTTAACATCATCCGATTGTGAAGAAGTTGAAGGTCCGTCGGAAAACACCGCCGGAGCACGGCGGAACCGCGCGTGACCGGTGCGTTTGACGGCGCGTGAGAGGTTGAAGTCGTGTCCTAATGAAAACTGAAACATTTGATGAAGATGATCTACTGTTTGTCCAACGCAATCGACCGCCATTGATGGAGATGTGTTTACACACAGTGAAGGTGTTTTGAGTGTGTGTTTTGTGTTTTGGTATTGAATGAAATGAAATGAATGAGGGATTTAAGGGTGGTTATATATTAGGATTGAGATTTTGATCGGACGGTTGAGATTGGTTTGACTTTATTTAGTGGGTAATAAATAGATGAGTGGAGGGAACTTGGTATAAAGTCAAACAATGAATATTGAATATTGAATGCTTTAGATCAGAAATAGTGAGAGTAATTTGCAAAAATAGTCCCTGTGGTTTGACTAAAATGTAGGTGTCGATTGTATACTTTAACATTGTGTTCTCAAGAAAAAAATTAGAATGCAAAGTAAAAAAAAAAAAAAAAGTATTAAATGAATTAAATTAGAAAAAACAAAGTGTTTAACTGGAAGAATAAAATGCTTACATATGCAGGAAGATTGCAACTGATTGCAGCTGTTCTTTCTTCAATACATGTATATTGGGCATCAGTTTTCATTATTCCTAAGATGATTGTGAAAGAAATTGACAAACTGCTTAAAGGATTTCTCTTGAGCCAAAGTGATAGTGCAAAAGGAAAAGCTAAAGTATCTTGGAAGCAGGTTTGTAAACCTAAATCTCAGGGTGGTCTTGGACTGAAGGAGTTAGGACAGTGGAATGAAATTCTTATGTCAAAGCATTTATGGAATATTGCAAGTAATAAAGAGTCAATTTGGGTTAAGTGGATCAATACTTTTAGGTTAAAAGGACAAAGTGTGTGGTCTGTGAAAGTTGATGCTAACTCTAAGTTGTGGTTGGAAGCAAATTTTGTCCCTAAGAGATGTTATTAGACCACATGTGTTCAAGAAATTAGGAAATGGCAACACAACATTCTTTTAGCATGACAAATGGAATGATCAAGGTCCTCAGAGTAATAGATGTGATTTGTTTAACATCATCCTCAACAGTGAAGACAATGTGGCAAAAGTAAATGATATGATATGTGATCAATGGTGGAAGTGGCCAAAGAGTTTAAGGGGCAATAACTTTTGTGAAACTGTGTCAGTGCCAAACATTAGTGATAGCATTAGAGACAGTTCTCTATGGATTACAAGGAATGGTTAGTATGTTCCTTTTTCCATTAGTAGAGTGTGGCAAGACATCAGGCACAATGATCAACAAACCATTTGGAGTGGACTTGTTTGGTATTCTCACTGCATTCCTAAACACTCCTTTATACTATGGCTTGCTATTCATGGAAGATTCGATACACAAGACATAGTGATTAAATGGTTTCCTAATCAAGAATTGAAGTGTTCTCTATGCAATGAATGTATTGATAGTCATAGTCACCTTTTCTTTGATTGCCCATATTCTAAAAAAGTGTGGAAGAAAATGTGCAGCATTTTAGATCAGGGAGAGTTTGGTTATGATTGGGAAGAAATTGTGATAAGCATGTGCTCAATGCAGTGCAACAAAAATATTGCCAGTATAGTCAGAAGATTTGTACTAGCAGCTAGTGTGTACCATATATGGCAAGAGAGAAATAAAAGGCTATTTTCTAATGTACAAAGAAGCTGGTTGGAAGTGGTTAAAGTAATTGTTAATGAGATAAGATTCAAGATGGCAAGTCTACATGTAAATCAGTATAAACAAGTTCAGGATATGGCTGAAAAATGGAAGGTAAAAATGTGTGTGAAACCTGGTGGTGATAATCTCATGGACAACATGGAAGTATAGTTTTGTTCTGATGTATAAAGGACTGTTTGGAATAAGCTTAGCCTGGACTGAAAGGAGGTTTGATAACATTGGTTCAGTATACTTAAGATTGTATGTTTCACTGCCTAAAAGGGTGTTTGGAAGCAGATTTAACAGCATGCTATAATTTCAAATGCTGTTAAACATAGTTATTACAGGCCATTATAAAGATGAGATATCTTGTACCTTGGAGTTCTAACTAGTAAGTTGTACCTATGATAACCTCATATCTTGTTCAGTTGGCCTTGGGGGGGGGGGGGGGGGGGGGGACTGAGCAGTTATGATTGGCTAAATAGGAGGCACATCTAGTATGAATGTACCATAAAGAAGGGTCTCTCTTTATGAAGGGTAAATGGCTTGGGTGGCCTATGTATGATGAGTGGAATAGCAATGAGTGAAAGATGAACCTGCTTGGTCCACTCAATACATAGGCATATGAGGAAATGGATGGTCATCATGGAGGGTGTGTGTTCCCAAGCAACTGAAGCCTTCCATTTGAGAGGGAAATGTAGGTTGCTTTGGTAGAGCCCGCCCCCCCCCCCCCCCCCCCCCAAATGGATGGGTTATGGGTTCCTAGTGATGCCCTCCTCCTTTTCTACCTTGTCTACTGTGGTGTCAGGTTGAGTGGCTTGGTAGAAAGGAGTGGAGGAAATGTAGCTAGATGGTAGGGGCATAAAAGGTGAATTTGAATATAAGTGAGTGGGCATGAAGATCCTGGTAAGTTATTTGTGGACAAAGTTGGGAAGAAATGCTCTGTTATAGACAGATCATGATGCATCAGATTTTAGTTTGTTTTAGTATCTCTGTTTTGTTGTTGTATGTTGTTTCTATTGTATAAAGATTTGGGTAATGTCCAAAATCTTTGATCCATTCTTAAGATGTACATTCATTTGGAAAGTTAATA
Source organism: Artemisia argyi (assembly GCA_030686995.1). Classification (NCBI taxonomy): domain Eukaryota; kingdom Viridiplantae; phylum Streptophyta; class Magnoliopsida; order Asterales; family Asteraceae; genus Artemisia; species Artemisia argyi. The sequence continues at coordinate 29,782,554 of CM060708.1, forward strand.
TATATTCACGTTGCACCCAAAAAAATTAGGAAAAAAAAAGTTGTGTATTCTTGAGTGTAAAAAGAAGAAAAGTGAAAGTATGTTGTTTTTAGAATTATAATTGCACCTTTAAATACAAATAAGGAACCAAAATTAATTTAAGAGTACATTGTCATTTAATTCATAACGGTACCTATTTCATCACATGAGATAGAAAGTATTCACAACAAAACCCCCACCACATTCATCCCTTTTACCTTTCATTTTTCACTTTCATCATCTTTAAATAACTAAAGAACATGACAATTATTAAGTTTCTTTCATTTTACTTTATTTTCATTTTAAAACCAAACTTGAGAATAGAGTGTAAGTGCAAGCATCGTTCTTTTGAAAAAATTTGTGTTGCAGTTTTTGTTCCTTGGTAAATGGGTTACAGTTTTAACAAAAACAATTTGGTCATTTTACTCTTGATAGGGACGAATACTGCAACCCAAAGTTCTTTACACGAATTATGCCTATTTTTTTGAAAGGCTAAGAATGAAATCTGCAATTTGGCCAAATGACAAGGACCATTTTGAAATTTTTCTCGAAATAATAATGAAATGAAATATTTAATGGGATTAAATGGTATGAATGTGTATGTAGCTGTATACCATGCGTTTTGAATGTCAAAGGGGCAAAAAATAATGAATGTCAAATGTAGGAACAAAATAGTGGTCTTGATAAAATAATGTTAGTGAGTTTTTAATATTGATTTGCAAGATTTGTAAGGGGATTTTATGGTGTTTTTAATTGTTGTGGGTCAAGTGTTTGATTAAATAGATTTTTTTGTTATTCGTGTGTGTTTGATGATGTATATGGACTTATGGAGGATCTGGAGTTAATTGATTAGAAAGAGGAGTTTGAAAATGGTCATGACTCATGAATGTATCTTGATGGAGCAATGTATATCTGAATTAAACATAAGCTTTCTCTAAACAGAGAAAATATGATGTTTGTTTGTTTAAATTATACGAATACCCGCGTAAAATAAAGGTGTATATCGACAGATAATTTTATTTGTGAAATCGTTATTTAGGTTCGACTTTGATGCAAAGCTTGTGTTTTTCAAAATTAATATTAATACGTGTTTTTGAAAAATTGTCAAATTTAGAATTGATCAGTAAAAAGACATAATTTAAGTTGTCAAGTTTAAAAGGTACTTAATGCTAATTTTGGCAAACTAAATTAATTAAGTTTCAAAATTAAATATTAATGTTTAAAAATTTTAAGAAAATACATAAACTCTTTATAAGTAGTAAAGACTACTTCCTTAAGGATCAATAACTACATTAGCTAAAATATTTATGATATAAAATACGAAGCGTATTAGATTAACTAACAATTTCATATAGAGAGTTGTCTACTTGTGTGACCAAAATTACAACTTTGAAGATGGACAAACAAACCTTGCAAACTACATGGATCCATGAACTTATACTAAGCAAGTGTTTAATACATTAAGATACTACGGGGTACTATTCTTTTCAAAAAAAAAAAAAAAAAAAAAAAAAAAAAAAAAAACGTATCATGCTTTTTTCATGAAAGTCAATATACTTACGTAATGACAACTTTTGATACTTGAAATTTAAGTTGAGGACATTTATCGTCATCCACCTACATGATTGTGTTTTCTATTTTTCAATTTAATAACAAATATGATCAATCACTTATTCACTTTGTGTCAACTTTCAAAAAAGAAAAAATATCAATGTCTTGCTTTTTATGGGATTTTCTAACTTGTGTTATGAGACACAAGTTTTTAATCATTAAACGAACTTAAATTATGATATTTACAAGTTGGTTGATATTAATAATTTCCTTAATTTGTTATGCTTGCCAAATTTATCATTGTGTTATATAAAAATAAATTTATTTAAAAGAATAAATGCATTTATTTAATGCACAAAACTTGTGTTATTATGGTACAAGTTAGAAAAACACTACATAAACATAGTAGCATTTTTGTTAAATTTAATGATTAAATTAAAGTTTAAGACCAATAACTAATATTGATAGTACTACTAAATAGAAAACGGTAACCACCGTGTGTTACTTTATATTTTTAATTTTTTTATGTTGCAATAAGTTTGAAAATTTTATAAATTAGAATTTATATATTTTGATTTATGCTTTTACATGATGTTTACATGTATAAATGTTTTATCACATTGTGATGACGTTTGAACATACATTTTTTATGTAAACAATAAGTATAGAAAGACAACATAGTAATTTGCATATTGTTTGAAACAGAGAGACTCACATGAGAGTCGGCTGTAGCATGAGCACGCTCAATTTTAGGTCATGAAGTATAAATTTTTTATAAAATATATTTTTTCTAAGCTCGTACAACACCTAATTTTATCTAATAAATTTTTTATCGGACAACTTTAGTACTTATAATTATAAAAAAAAAATTTATGCAACATTCTCTCAAAAATTTTGTATCCTTTCCTGAATGTTTAATTCTTATTTCATTAATTTACTTATTCAAAAATTTTAAAAAGTGAGAATCAATGTGCATGCAGACAATATAGGACTCCTAAGTCCGTAGTACCACGGCTTTTGACACACTGCGTTTATACCTGATTGGTAGCAAGACAAATCGTGTAACTTTCTTTCAGACATTTGGCGTGGCATGGACTTTGGGTTTGCGTGTATAGACTTTGTCTTGAGATTGGGAATCTTTTGGACGTTAATACAAAAGAAAACTAATTTAAAATGATTCCCTCTACTTTTTTGTACAAAAATCCAAACCCAGATCAAGGCTGCAAATTGTAAATTTCGTTGAGCAATATGGTTCACTATCAACCCCTTATAAAATGCGCATGTTATACTTTCTACCATGTTAATGTATAACCATACTTTTTACATATAGATTATACAATTTGTTATCTAGTAAACCATTTGTGAACAGTGTTTTTACCTGATATTTCCCTTAGGATTATATATAGTTTTGTTCACAACATCGTAGCAGTTGCATGTGATAATCTCTTCACTGTGTATGACTATCGATCGAATGAGATAAGTTATCAAATTTGTTGAGATTATATGTTTTGATGAACTTATTTCAACTGAAGGATGTTATGATGTTACATGTCATGTCTAGTATATCTAACTGCTACCTAAAAAAGTTAGATGAATGAAATTAATATAGACAAACAAAGCTATGTGCCTGAAGGTTAGCTAAAAGTTGTTACCATTAGGCTGTAACTACTCTTTAAGGTTAACACAAACTATTTGTCAAATCATATACAAGACACAATTCATGAATCATGATAGAATTTTCACATAAAATTCGCTATAGATGTTTTATGTGACTAATCATCCGGGGTACATGCAATACACATCTATTGGACAATAATGTTTAGAATGCATATTATAAGGGTTCAATTTGTAAACCATCCATCTTATTTTGGATTGACTTTATGAAGTTCCATGTAGTCAAGGGTCAAAGGCATGATGTTTTGACTGTTTGATATGGAATCCAACAATAACGTTAAAGTAAAGAAAAGCATCACTTAAAGGCAAAGACATCATACGCCTCGCTAAATTATGCCGATGTTATCATTCGGCCCTTAAAATTTGTATATATCTCAATATGGCCATTCGAATTCTTAAACATGTAAATTAGCCCTCAATCATTTGGTCCTTGCATTGTACTCCGTAAATGTGAAGTAGGGCTGAGCAAACAACTCGAACGGACCGAGACCGGACCGGACCGACCACATTTGGTCCGGTCCTCGGTCTTAGTTTTTTGGCTAATTTGGTCCTCGGTCCGGTCCGGACCACAAACCGATTATTTGGCCTTGTTGGACCGGACCGACCGACGGGTCGACCGAGACCGGACCGGACTGGACCGACCACATTCGGTCCGGTCCTCGGTCTTGGCTTTTTGACTAATTTGTCGGTCTGGTCGGTCCGGTCGATGCTCACCCTAGTGCTAAATCTTACATGTCAAAATTACATGAATTACAATTTACACCTTAAAATGTGAACATTCTACATTAATGACCTGTAAACTTATACATCGTGTTTTCAATTTAAACTTGTCACGTTTTATGGATATAATAACTTAGTACTCTTTTCGTCTCGAAAGTATTTATGCATTCTTTATGTCGTAAAATTTTCGTAAAAAGACGTTTACTTTATGAATAATTGTTTTTTGATATATAATCCAAGTTTATGTGTTTTAATTGTACCTCATATTGTGTGAAAATTTTATAGTCAAATTGTTATGGGTTCCTAAATATGATATGTGAGATAATTTTATTATGTATATGTTGTGAGACAGTTAATTGGGTTGATTTTTTTTTAATACATTGCATCACAAACAATTTAATCGCATATTTGTAAACATTGTGTGCAGTTCAAAACGGGAAAAATGGTAACTAACTAACTATACACCCGCGGATAGTGGGCTGGGTCGTGGGAAGCGGACCAAGAAAGCGTCGGGTCGGCATGAGGAGTTCGTAATGGGCTAGGACTTGTCTAACTCGTTTATCTATTTGTTTACGTTTATCTACTTGTTTAGGAATATCTTTGTGTTGTATTAGGAAAGTGTCATTGTCCTCGATATCTATCTTGTAATCGACTTGTGATACAAGTTAGAGTTTATTCGATATTTATATACCGCGTCATTCATAGATGAAAGGCGTGATTTGTCAAATAACTTTCTAGTCTTCTCTACATCAATATTCTTAAGGAGCTCGTGCGCTGCTTGAAGTGGTGTATACTATCGATACAACCTTAACGGGCCGTATCATTGGTGCTTTATTGAGAGTCCTCGTTGAGAGGGCTACCAAATTAGGGTTCCAATAAAATTAAAACTAGGTTACTATTCACGAGTATTGTTCGCAAAGTTACTTTTCATCGGTACTGTTCATCAATGAATGACGTGTGTCCTAGATATCTATCTTGTAATCGACTTGTGATACAAGTTAGGGTTTATTCGGTATTTATATACTGCGTCATTCATTAATGAAATTTATGATTTGTCAAATTACTTTCTAGTCTTCTCTACTGCAATATTCTTAAGGAGTTTGCGCCCGCTTGAGGTCAGAGGCGGAACCAGACAACAAAACGACCAGGTGCACTTAGAATAAACTAAACAATACTACAAATACAAGTTTAAGGGACCGGGTGCATTTAAGAAAAATCGATGTTTTTAACAAAATTAACACTACGCACCAAAAATCCATGGGTGTCCCGGGACACCCCTGTTCAATCACTGCCTGAGGTGGTGCATACCATCCATACAACGTTAACGGGTCGTATCACTGTTACTCGTATGCAATGCATGGCTTATGCAACTGTGTTTCTTCTACGTGAACAATTAATTTTAGAAGAAGATAAAATATTTACAAGAAGCATATAAGCCTAAATTTACAAGTCTGGGTCAAAAGTAAGATCAAAGAACAAGCAAACAAAACTACAAAAATACATTATCTAAATGAACAGATTAAGAGAAACAAGCTTGAACTAGCTTTACAAACATCAATTAATTAATCAATAAAAGAGATTCAGGTTAAACATGCCAATTTAGACTCACCTAATGCAAATTACTACTATATATTAGTTACTACAAAACTAAGTCAAAACTCAAAAGAATCATATAGAAGATCTTCCAGATCTCATGTCAACGACTATAAACTTTAAACATTTCCTTTAAACAAAAATAATACAAGTTGACCATTATTTATTTATTTTGGTTTACTACAAACGAAACAAATGGATCGACAACATAGTGCATAAACATGCCAGCAAACCCTTTGAATGTAACTGTACTTCATAATAAAATGTCAACTTAACGTTTGAATTGTATATTTTGGTGTCTTATTAGTTATTAGCCAAAGTCTTGCATCAAATATGAGTTGAATCATGAATGGTTGAACTTGACTATTAAACAATAGAGCAAGTGGTTGTACTTTGTTGTTGTTCACAACTCATATGTAAACATAAAAATATTTTTGGAGAATAGAAAATAATGTCAAAAGGAAGCTTCTAATTGGTCAATTATTTGAAGTATCATGTTTAACATGCCACTGGGTTTAGATTAATACTACCTGTTTGTGGACTTTGTAATGGACTAGTGGATTATGACTTTTAAGCATCAAGACTTTAAATATCTAAAATTAAAATATCTAATTTAAATATCTATTTTTAGTTAATTTAAATATATAATCAAAGCTAATTTAAATATCTTAAATTTTAGCTATCAAAAATCAAAACGAATAAGCAATAGAATATGTATACTTTTGTCTTCCCAACACTGTTGTTAACTAGATCCTGAGACACCTATGAATTGTTGTGTTGTAATGTTATTTTTCTCACAAAACCTTGATTTTTTTTTATAAATGCGCTCGGTCTCAAAAAATTATGTATTTTTTTTTTTTTTTTTTTTTTTTTTGATTTTTCATAAATGCATCCTGTTATCAACAAGTAGGGGCCGGCTGTTATAGACCGTGGGACGGATAAATCCGAGAAACTAGACCGAACTGGATCGATTGGACCGGATCAAAAGTATTTCGGTCTGGTCCTCCCACCATTTTAATTTTTGGTTGGTCTGGTCCGATCCGGTTCGGCCTTACACATAACAAGACATTATGTTTTGTTAAACCAGACCGAACCGACTTGGACAGTGGACCGAACATTTTGGTCCGGTTCTTGGTCTGATGTTTTGGACCAAATCAATTTGCGATCTACTCCAGTTTTAATCGGTCCGATCCGATCTTCGGACTGTGCTCCTACGTACAAGCAGGGGCGGTACTACAATGGGGGCAGTGTGGCCCCCACAAAGTTTCTAGTAGATGTTAAGACTTCTATCAATGTCGATTTTCTTTGGATGATTATGATGTGCAATTTTTGTTCTGCTCGTAAGAGAATAAATAGTACAATGGTTAAAGACATTATATACTTTCGGTGAGATCTAATGTTTGATTTTTGTGCTACCCCAAATTTTGTTATCTAAATTTGTTTTCACTTTCTCTATTCGTATTTATATCGATTAAGAAATGTAAGTATGTCCTAAATATTGTCCATATAATTACAACTAGTTTAGGTTCTATTTAAACAAGTTCACTTTCATTCAAAGTAAAGTCGTTGTCATTACATCAACAAAGACCGAGTTAGTAACATGACCCGACCTGACATTTACTCTCAACTTTTGTCATCTCTTAAAAGATTTTCTGATACCGCCCCTGCGTACAAGTTAAGATTTGCTAGAGCAAGTGCCAATAGATTAATGGATATTTTATACAAGTAAATGCTAAAATTAGGTCCAACCTGCGTACAAGTTAAGATTTGCTAGACCAAGTGCCAATAGATTAATGGATATCTTATACAAGTAAATGCTAAAATTAGGTCCAACCTGTCACCGAACATATTCAGATACCCATGAATTTTTAAGGTATTTATACAAATTGTTGTGGTCGATCGACGCCGGTCTTTTTGAAGTTTGACATTGTTATTTATTTATTATATTCAACTATAACTCCAATTGGCGTAAAATGTTACACGTATGTAGTTGATACTTCATAAACACAATGTCTTAAATTCGTGTCGATCTAGGTGACCTCTTTTGAGGACCACAAGCTTTTGACTATCTTTAAAAATATAGATTATCGAATAAAAATATCTCAACTAGGCAATTTAGCATTTATAAATGAGTATCTTGTATACTCAAGTGTTAAAGACACATAATGTTTTATTTTTTTTCTGTTAATTTTTCCAAACATTTATATCACCTATATTAAATTATCTCACAAATGTATTTAACGACATTTGAGTTCATGACTTCTCAGTTGATGAGTAGTTACTCACATGTCACTAGACCTACAAACAAGAGCTTGACCCAAATCGTCACACCTACAAAAACCTAGTTATCGTCAATTAAATTGTTGGAAACTCTTCGTACCCGCAACTTCACACAGGATATAATATGCGAGTCTTTTCTACTAGTAGTTCGTAAATTTAATCGATGGATCATTGGAGTGTAGATCTGGTTAACGTTTGGGCTGCATGGGCCGGGCACTAGAGAGGCACATGGCATGAAGCATAAATAAATCGTTGTCAGCTTAAACTTGGGCTTTCAGGGTAGGGCCTTTTTTTTCTTTATTTGCTTAAAAAAAAAAAAAAAAAAAAAAAAAAAAAAAGAGTTGATACAAGAAAACTTTTTTTGTTTCTTTATTTATTATCATTTCTCATTTAAACTTGTCTAGAGAACGCCTTAAAAGACATTTTAGTTCTTAACTTTCATTTCCACTTCATCGTTACATCAATTCTTTAATACAGTACCTTACCAGCACTTTAGAGGCGTAGTGGTAACCACCTAAATAAACATATAAAAATATTTCACTTTATATAGCCATACCTTACAATATACTTCATACACACTAAAAAAATGGTGTGTTTCAGTTAGGTGGTCTGCACTACCCAATCAACACAAAAAACACACATTCGCTGTGAAGAGCCGTCATGGCCTTCACGTGTGATGGAAGTGCTTCACGCGTGGTGATGCACAACGATAACTCTCGGCCTTAGAATACCTTGTAATAAAAAAAAATCTATCAATTTTTCTAACTCTATTTACTGTAGAAAACGAAATAAAGATGCCAAAAGTTGGGACTGACCAATCGAGACAAGGTTAATATTAAAGGAGATCATTTATGTTTATAAAAACGTCTCTGATAGTCTTTGCAATGGTGTGCACGGTTCGGTTTGGGTCGGTTTTTGGCTAAAACCGAAACCGAACCGACATTTTCGGTTTTTATAGAACCTAAAACCGAAACCGTTCGGTTTTTGGCGGTTCGGTTTTTTCGGTTTATTATCGGTTTCGGTTCGGTTTTTCGGTTTTCCGGTTTCAAACCGTTTATATTTGGCATGACAAATTCATACAAACAAACTTGTATTATATAATAAATTGGTTATTTTTATTTACCATTTTTTTTCTTTTTTTTTCTTTTTTTTTTCTATTTTTTTTGTGTCAATCTAAGCATAATGTTGTTTATTGCATAATTCTATAATTTCACACATATAGAAGAGACACACATGCAAGTGAACATACATATAGTATGATCATCGTTATATATTTATTGATATATTCTCAAGTAAACACATGACACGACAAACACGCACATAAACATAAACGTTAAGCAAAATATATAATAAATCCCACAAAATTAATATGAATTTATAAATTTGATTTATTTAGTTATTTATTTATATTATATTAATTATATATTATTATATAATAAAATCGGTTCGGTTCGGTTCGGTTTTTACAGTTCGGTTTTTGGACAAAAACCGAAACCGAACCATATTTTTCGGTTTTTGAAAAATTAAAAACCGAACCATCGGTTTTTAGTTTCGGTCAGTTTTTTTGGTTCGGTTTTTTCGGTTTTCGGTTTTTTCGGTTTTGTTTGCTCACCCCTAATCACATGTATGAAATCATTGGATTTGATGATAAGAAAGTTAATCACTTTATTACTCAAGTAGAGAGAAACATGATTGAATATATGATATTAGAATGATTATCTTTATTACTCAAGTAGAGAAAAACATGATTGATATATGATACTAGAATGATTATTAGACTAAGAGCAATCTGTACCTTAACGCAGCAACCACGTTAAGTCTTTACTTTGTGGCGTTAAGGGCGAGTTAACCATACCGTGCATGTGCGTTAAAAGGGGCGTTAACTTCATGCGTTAACCTCTTAACGCAACGTGAAAGGTATGAAACAATTAAAAAAAATCATTTCGCCCCCCACCTCATGATTGAAGTGTGTAATTTTATAGTGTGTGTATTCTTGTGTGTGTTTTAACTGTGTGTGCGTGCGTTTAGTGTGTGTACAGCTAATATGTGATGGAGAAGATGATATATATAAATTGAATTTGCAAATTAGTACCTGTGATAGTGTGGTGTTTACAGTTTAGTCCCTGTGGTTATAGCAACATTTTTTTATATATATAAATTTTTTTAGTTAACAACATTTTTTTTTTTTTTTTTTTTTTTTTTTTTTTTTTTTTAATTTTGTTTTGTAATTTTAAGTTTATTAATTAAATATTAGGTTTTTGAATGAATGAAATAGTTCAGGGGTTAATTTGTAAATTGTAATTTTTAAAAGGTGGGGTCCAAAATGTTTAGTTAAAGTTGAGTTATGATAAGGAATGTTTTTCTTTGAGTTAAGTTTAAAATGTTAAAGCTGACGTGACACTGATGTGACACTGAATGAAAGTTTAACCCGACTTATGATACCGAATGCTCTAATGGTGGGTAAATGCACCACCACTACTTGCCTCACCACATTTTTCGCTTGATCCCATTACCTCCTTTTTTATTCACGCGTGGTCTCTTGTTTTTGACAATTTGGTGGTTTGCAACACAAAACATTTACATTTTTTTCCTTATATATATATATATATATATATATATATATATATATATATATATATATATATATATATATATATATATATATATATATATATATATATATTATGAGGTATGTTTGTATAAAGTGAGATATTTTTATATATCTGGTTTGATGGTGACTATTACACGTGTTTAATTGTGCACATAATGATGTTGTAACGTTTACGTTAAGTGGTGAGTTTGGTGACCATTACTCTAGCCTTTTATTATTATTATTATTATTATTATTATTATTATTATTATTATTATTATTATTATTTTAATTATCAACATCACTTTATTAAAAACAAATAGGATTTACAAGAAATTAGTAGGAAGCCGAGAGATTAACTGGGCCCCTACACCTCTAGCTATAGCAAGCTAATCCTATTAAAAACATTTATTATTATTTTTTACCTTTGCTCCTGTTTGAAATCGAACGTAAAACTCCAATTAAAAACATTTATTTTAAATATCCAAATCACATCCAACGGTTTTTTCAATTGATTTGGTTATATTTTTGTCAAACCATACATCAAACCAAAATATTGATTAAATACATTGGTTTGGTTTCTAACCATACACCAATTAAATACACCGGTTCGATTTTTTCGGTTTCGGCATGGTTTATCAGTTTATTCAGTGTCAAACCAAACATTGAACACCTCCATGCATGAGGATGAGGCCTATCTCGAAATTGCATCATCCAAAATAAAAAAAGAAAAATAAATAATTTTTTTATTAAATATTTTGTTATTGTCACAAGACAAAATTGCACGGTTTAAAAAGGTGAGATCATAACACTTTTCAACCATTTAAATAACATATTTACTCATTGTTTCTCTCTCTCTCTCTCTCTCTCTCTCTCTTTTTTTTTTTTTTTTTTTTTTTTTTTTTTTTTTTTTTTTTTTAACTAGTTAAATAAGAAGTAAACAATTATTTTTTAACATTAAAAAAAAAAACAATAATTTCGAGATGAAAGAAATATACGTTATGACTAAACATGCCATAAATGAAATACTCATTAGTTAATTTAGTGACAAAATGTTTGGATTGGTGTTGAGTGTTTAGTATATTTCATGCTTTTGTTGGTCAGCATCAACCTTTAGGTACAAGATCAAAGTAGTCAAAGAAGAGATGCCTTACCGAGGAGGTGGCGGGGTACCAACAACTCGGTGCAGGTCATGTGACCTACAGCTCGGCCTCCCAAACCGGGGAACCATAAGTAAATTATGAGACATCTTTGGTAGTTGAGTTCAACCTATAAACAATATAAATTAGTTTGATAAAATTCAAAAGTTGTAGTTACTCAACATCAATTGTAAAACTAAGGGTCCGTTTGGTTCGTAAATTGGTATGTGAGTGAGATTGGTTTAAAAGAAAAGGTGAAGAGAGAAAGGATATGATTACTATAGCAATTTGTTTATTTTATAATTTAAAAATAAAAATAAAATTAATATTTATATATTATTTTAATATAAATAAAGAAACAAACAAATAGTGTTAATGAAAAAGTTACATAAAAAATTGTATTATGAGAGCGAGATGGGACCCATGTATAAAAAAAAAATGTGACACCCACCTATTTGCCTTAATATCAAACTAAGGGAATCCGTACACCATTTTATTAATCATTCCATTGAATTTTTTTAACTAAGGAGCCGTTTGGTTTGTTGCTAAGAATCACAATAGGTATCGGATTCGGTATGAGGTAAAATGACAATGGGTATGTTATATCCATTAAAATTGTTTGGCTGTGATTTTTGTTTCCACCAGCGGGCCCACCTACAAACTATCATCATGCTTTTTATTTTTCTTATAAATATTGTTTTTTGTTTGTTTGTTCAAAATATTGTTACAAAAGAATATTGATGTGACATTATTACAATTGGATAGTGGAAAACGCCAAAAGATTTCATCAATTTCGACAAAAGTAAGGGAATGGTTTAATGAAACCAGCCCATGTGCCCTGGTATACAGATACCTTCATTCGTGGGTCTCACCAAACCTATATACCCATAACAAAAATATAACAAACACGATGAATGGATTTGAAAGTCATACCCCTATAGCCATATACCTATACCAAACAGCACCTAAACATTTGTTTTCTGTCTTTTCATACTAAAACCCATACCGAAAGGGTCAAACAAACAGTACCTAACACTTTAGTGAACTTGTATATTTGCGAAACTAATCTTTTGCATTAAATACAATAATTCTCTCAAAATACCATATTCTTTATTTTTTTTCTCTTTAGAGAGCATGTTTGTTTTTGCTTATACGTGAGATTACAAACTTATTTAATTTTAGCTTGTATTTCATAGGTCTCGATTTCTGGGTTTATTTTAAGACTTATGGATTTATATAGGGCGCATTTGGTTTATGGGAATGGGAATTAAGGAATGGACTCCATTCTTAATAAATTGTTTAGTTTTTGGGTTTTATTTTAAGATATAGTTATAAAACCTATACAAATAGGCAAATCTCATACTCACTAAACATGATAGGGTTACAAACCCATAGTGATTCTCATACCTATAGTGATTCCCATTAACAAACAAAAGGCTTCCTAAGTTTGTTTAAAATTGCATATATGAAATATATAAGGCAAAAACAAGCTTAAAGGTGCGTTGGTATGATATTCGAAATCACTAAATTTATGGGATTGGAAATATTAATTTCATTATTGTTGTTTGGTATAAAAATTCAGATATTGGTATTACATCTAATAATGTCCATTTAAATGATTATGTAAAGAAAAATAATTGGGGTAGAGATAAAAAGAAGTGGGGTCTACTGGAATGAGCATAAAAAGTCACCTCAACCAATTGGTATGAGTCTATGGGTATCCTATCATTGTTTGATTGCTAGATGTGTCGCTAAACAATTGAAATCAGTATGAAATTCATATTTTGCTTCCCGTTATCTATACTACTATATAATGTATATTTTAGGATTATTCTATAATTAAAAAGACTTAAAATCAAGACTTTTACTTGCTTATTATAAAAGGATTTCAAAATTAATTAGTTAGAAAGCAGGTTGGTTAGGAAGCAAGTTGGTTAGAAAGTTTGTTAGTAAGCATGTTAGTTATTCAAACTAAAATTATTTGGCTTAATCATCTCTACAATCTCTACTTATAAAAGACGATATAAGATCATTTGAGGACCAAACTTTTTTTACATACCAAGGGACTAATCTCCATCCTCCATCTTTATTTGATCTAATAGACGAGATTAATCCCAACAATTTAAAAAACCTACTTTCATCCTTTTTTTTAAATATTAATATCTTTCAAACCGTTAATCGTTAAGCGAAAAAAAATATACCGTTACGCCGGACATTTAATTATCTTTCTATAGATAGACACTTTGACATATTTTCAACAATTTTTTTTCTCGTTTTTTTACGTTTTTTTTGTGGCCGAAAAAATCATATATGATAATACATATCATATCATATATGATATGTAATCACATATCATATATGATATGATATGTAATATCATATAGGATGTTACATATCATATATGATATGTAATATCATATATGATATTTTTTCGGCCACAAAAAAAAAAAATGTGAAAAAAATAATTTTTTAAAATTTTTCGAAACCATATCAAAGTGCCTGTCTATAGAAAGATAATTAAATGCCCGTTGCAATGGTGTAATTATTTTCGCTTAATAAAAGACAACCGAATATATAACCATAAAATATAGTCAGAGTTACCCGTTATAGTTAATTACTGTATTAATGTATACCAAACGCACCCTAAACAAACACCACGTTAGTTCTGAATAATCACGGATAACAACAACTAAAAAACAAACAATCAATCAATCAACATCTCAATTCCATCATTTCGGTTCAGGTAAACCTTTTATCTCATCATAATCCTATTTTCCCCAAATTAATTCCCTTAAATAATAACTGATCACCAAATTCAGATGAAATAATCACAATCAAACCCCTAAATTGTACTGTATATATTTAGGGCTTAGCTATATTTTTCAGGTGAAATTGTGTTCAATTACTGTAACTAGGTTTAATTTTGCAGGTGATAAATAATAAGTATGCAGAGTAGAATAGTTTGCAGTGGATGTAGAAGCACGTTGTTGTATCCGACAGGCGCGTCCAACGTTTGTTGCGCGTTATGTAATACTGTTACATCTGTTCCTCCCCCTGGTATACGGTTTTTTCATCGTTGGTTAAAATTCTTATTTTACGTTGTTATTTGTTAGCGAAATAGCTTGTGTTTAGTTAGTGAGTTAGAAACTGTTTTGCGTAGAGGGTTAGTTAGTGCTTAGGGTGTGTTTGGCGCGGAGCATTTAGGAGCGGGGAGCGTTGTGACCTTCGAATCTTCGATGCACGTTTTCCTACGCTCCATGAAGTAGCATTTAGGAGCGTTGGGCATTTAAGAGTTGCTTTACATATTATGATTACCCTATAGCCAGGGGCGCAGCTACATAGGGGAGGGGGGGGGGGGGGCGCCCGACCCCCGAAATTTTTTTTGTGATGTAGGGGGTATATAGTTTTCGTATAGAAAAATTTCGGTATATTCGGTTTCGACCCCCCAAAATTTCGGTATTACCCGAAAAATAGCTTTAGGAAAAAAAAATTTAGATCCCGACCCCCCACTGAAAATTTTCTAGCTTCGCCACTGCCTATAGCTACGTTACCAAACGTTTTTATAGAAAAAAAACTGCGACGGCCACTTTTACCAAACACACCCTTAGTAGTTAGTACCATGTAATGCCACGCACTTTAACAAGTGTTTTTGAATGCAACGTACTTTTTATTTGTCCTCTTTTATGTAATGTAAAATGCACAGGTGTTCATATTAGGTAGTATTGTGACGGAGAAACTTTGTAAACCGGTGATATTGATGATATGATGAGTACATGACATTTATTTATGTTAAGCTTTGTATGTTTCTTCTTATCGGTGTTATCGGGTTTAGGAAGTTTATCGGCTGCAAAACTACCTATTGCGGACACATTTACAATCATTTCACATAGGCGAGGATATAAAAAGAGTATGTTGCATAAAAGAAAACACTTGTGAAAGTATGTGGCTAACCGGTTATTACATGTCATTAACGTGTTATGCAAAATTGTTTTTTTCATAAAGCAATAAGTAGACTGTAGATAAGTTGTGAATTATGATATTAACCAATTTCAAACACACCCTCGGAAGTAGATAAAGTTGTTCGTTGGTTCTAGTTTGATAATTTTGTATCTAGGTGGTTGTAATTGTTATACATTGGGATGTTTAGAATAGAATCCTTATTTATATTGTTTTAGTTATTAAAAGATACTGTATATGACAATTGAGCTAAGTGATTTAATAGCCATGCTATACTTGAACACTAGTATAATTTACATGCTGTTCGATTTATCACATGCGAATTGCATTGGTTTACTTTTAGGGAAGTCCCATGAAAAATCACGTCATTCTTATTCGATTTATCAGTTTAGGTTATTTACTTACCCTTTATCGCCACTAGTCAAAATAATTGTTCTAATCTGGGTCCAAAATAATTTTCTACTTTGTCTGTGTTAAAGGGTGTTTTCTGATACAAAGCTTTTTATACCACATTTCAGTTTAAAACTTTAATTGTTATGTTTTCGTACAATGGAGGTAGTATACAAGTTTCTTTATTCTCATTCCATGGTTTGAAAGATTACTTCCTTGAATTTTCATTTTTGATAACTAATCACTATTACGTGTTTCAGTTTTGTGTCTGCTAAAATAGCTTTCAAAGAAAATTATAGGCTTTTGATGTTGATCCGTGATCTAAATATTGGCATGTGATCTGACTATACATTAGTATAATGATAGTTGAGATTAAACTGTCACTGTCTTTCTGTAACTTCAGAATGCGAAATAGATATCACATCATTATGTTTTTTTCCTGTTATAATAAACGTCGGTGGGAAATGTTTCAGGGATGGAAATGGCCCGATTGATCTGTGGAGGTTGCCGCACATTGCTGATGTATACATGTGGTGCTACAAGTGTTAGATGCTCCTGTTGTCATACAGTAAATCTTGCACCAGGTATACATTGATGATAAAATCTGCAATATAACTATTCTTTGTGAGATCTTTTTAATGCTTGGATACCTATGATGGCATGAAATGTAAAATGCGGTTTGATAATTTGTAATGGAAGAAGTGTGAAATGATCAATAGATCTCTAGAACTACGAGCAAATGCAATCTATCTGTATTACTTCGAACAAATGCAATTTATCATTTCTATAACACACACTCATACAAACACTACACAGTCATATTGAGAATACGTCTTCATGTTTAAAAGTCACTGATTGGGGGAAGGTAAGGGTATTAATGGGAATTTTGGAGATCTTAATCTCTTGAATAGTTAGAGAGAGATGAACTGGTATATAGTTATTCAGTTTGAATAATAGAGTATTTAGGATTCCTGTAATTTAGAATTTATAGATGCTCAATAAACAGAGCATGTGTAGCTACACAATTGCAGATTCTGATTCTTCTTGCTATTTTGTTATTCATAGTTCAAAACCAGCTTGCTCAAGTCAACTGTGCACATTGCCGGACGATGCTGATGTATCCTTATGGTGCCCCATCGGTTAAATGTGCAGTTTGTCAGTATATTACAAATGTCAATGTGAGTTCAGCAGAATACGTGAGCTTTCATTTTTTTTTTGAAGAAACATTGAGTAGAACTCCATGATTCTCTGGCATCGCTTGTGCAAACTTGCAATTGGTTATATTCAAAAAATCATTATCTTAGCTTAATAGCTATTATGATCATAGAACATTTTGAATCCAGAAGGCTGAAAACATACTTGGTCAGTTTAAATTTAAAAGATCAAAGCATTGAATTTCCAAAAGAGTAATAATGGCAACCACAATTGGTATACTAAGCTTGCCTTTTCTCCCTCAAAATAGACCCTTTTCTCGGAATTCAGGAAGACAAATCCCTGTTTGACTATATATCTAGTTAAGTAATGTTTAACTTGACTCAGACTTGAAGCAAAGTGTCTTGAGTATTTGTCAGTTTTTGTTTAATCAAGAAAAATAGAGGAATCATATTTCCATGTTGCACCCAAATCAATGCCATTGTTTTTATTTATCGCGAGTAATTAAACATTTACACGACATACTTAAGTTGAGAACTTACATCTTACAAAAAAAGGGAAATGTTGATTTTGGCTAGTTACATAGTTTGACGTATAACATGCTTTATTGTCTTTTAACTTATTATATGTTTCCGGTGACTGCAGACGAGCAATGGATTAAACCATGGAAGGGTTCCCATTCCGGTGCAACCTAACACATCATTGCCTTCAAGTTCAACAGTGAGTCGCCTAGCTTCTGTTCTTTACTATTATTATTTCCTCTTTTATCTGCCAACCTCCTGAAAAAGGGAGGGCTTTACCTGGTAGTCTGTGTGGCCGTGGGTTCAAACCTCGTGGATTAGTCGGCCAAAAGGTCGGAAACCATGGTTACCCAAAAAAGAATATATAAATGGGAGTAGCGCAACTGGTTAAGTTATCCTCTTGCGACCAAAAAGTCATGGATACTACTTTTTTATCGATGCTACATGTGTCAGATGTTCTACTATTAATTGTTATTTATGAGTGATCAGCATTTTTAGTAGGTGTACACTCGAAACTTTTTACCATAAATAACCAAATATAAAACCCTTCAAAATAAGAAAACCTGACCCATTTGCTTTATTTTGCTAATTAATTTTCTTTCTCTGCATTTTTTTCTCTGTATAAGAGCAATTGGTGTCATGACATACAAAAACTACTCATTTGGGTCCCACGGGGTGCCACCGCTGCCACGTCACCATGAGAAACCCACTTCTACAACCCCACTTATCGTAACTAATCACAACTTACTCATTTGGGTTCCACCACTTTCTATTTTATCTTTTTTATTCAATTTTTCAAATAAACTAAATTCATTTTATTCAAATAATAGAAATAACATTTTTTTTTAGAAAGTTACAAAAACAAATATTAAAAAAAAAAAAAAAAAAAAAAAAAAAAACCTTCTAAACTGTTATAAAAGAAGTTAAAGGGGGAAAAAAAAAGAAAAGAAAAAAAACACACTAAAACCATCACTTTCAAAACAAGCCCACTTCCATTGATCCATTCCAGCCCAAATAAAAAAAAAAATGATTCTTCTTCTTGTTGCAGCCTTTACACACACTACACACACAAGTCACAACACACACACACACTTGCAAGATTGCATACATAACACACAAAAAAAAAGCAAGAAAACTAAAATTGTAAAACAGATTATATAAACTTGGGCCCCACTGTCAGAAATTTAACCTCGCTGTGCAGACGAGGAGGGCACGTGTGGCGAGCCACGGCGAGTTGGGGCGGTGTCATGGCCACACCGTCCACTCTAATGACACATTGTGGAGAGATGGTGTGGATTTCACTTTTTAAATATCTTTGCATTTTCTGCAGGAAAAACCTCATTCACATACACAAACTGTTGTAGTTGAAAATCCCATGTCTGTTGATGAGAGCGGCAAAATGGTATCCTCTTACTCCCGTCTCCCCCTCTTATATTTTTTATTTTATTTTATTTTATTATTATTATTATTATTTTTGGTTCTTTCATTTGTACCTAACTTAAACTTGTGTCCTTTTTATGATGATTTAGGTAAGCAATGTTGTTGTTGGGGTGACAACGGAAAAGAAATGATGGCAATGACTGATTAATCACCGCTGGTCTCGTGATTATCATCTGATTGATTATATCGGCTCGTTAGAGATTGGATTTGTATACTATTAGAAAAAGAAATTGGTCATTCATATTATTGTAATCGAGTCTGTTAAGAAAATTTGAGGGCTTGACGTATTGCTTTGGAGAGGATATGTTTCATAAAAAGAGTACAGTTCTATTATAAACTTGGGTCAACAATGAAAAATGTTTGTAAATGATATGATAATTTGGTTTTCATTTTATGAATAGTCATTTGAAATGTCAATGGAATGCTTGAGTTCATGGCTGCTCATACAGTTGTGAATGTGTACCAACAATGATGTTTTGTTTTTGCAAAGGGTACAACACTATCGGAGAAATGGATTCTTGATCAATGCATGATCTCTCTTAGAAATTTTCTTTCTTATTTAAAATTTGTGGCTAAAATTATTTCTTATTCTTCTCATTATAGTTTTTCTTATAACCGGATCTTTTGGTTTGGTTTTCATTTTGCCAAATTTATATTCAAACCGAAAACCGAATATTTAATTTGGTATGGTTTGATTTTGGCAAATTTGGTTCAATTACATTTTCGATTCGGTTTTATTAGGCTTGGGTTTAGTTTTCGATTCATGTGGGTATTACCCGATTTGTGAACACATTTTAAGGCTTATAAGTTGAACTTAAATTGGGCTTATAGGGGAATTAAAATAAAAGACCCAAAAACAAGAATAATTACACTATATATATATTAAGTTTATTGGGCTATTGAGGGCACTGCCCCCCTCCCACTTGCAGGTCCCTCCGCCCCTGCAACCATTATACGCAAAACCCTTGTTGCATGTTTTTAACATTTAAACGGGTTAAAAGTAGCAAAATCCATTGATTAATATCACCAAAACATGAAGGAAGCCAACATCCAAAACGGGGTCGATCTCATTAGTATGTTACCCGATCCTATTCTACACTTGATACTTTTGCGTCTTCATTCAACCGAAAAAGTCATTCAAACCAGCATTTTATCGAAACGATGGAAGTATTTGTGGACTTCAATTCCATCTCTAGACATGAATGTTTCTCGCAAACCAAAACCTTTGTCCACGTTACAAGAGAATGAATTTAAAGAGTTTGTGTATTGGGTTTTAGTAAACAGAACACTAGATTTGAAGAGTTTTACGTTAGATTGTTCAAGTTTTTACGATATGTCGACTATAGGGCGATGGATTCATGTTGTTGTTATGCATAAAGTTAAAAAACTTGATTTGACATTTTCCCTTATGAACACGTATGAAGTTATTGTGTTGCCGCGTTGTTTGGTAGATTGTGGTTCATTGGAGATGTTAACGTTAAACTTTTCGTTACACTCTTTAAGTTTGAAAAGTTTCACTGGGTCTAAGACGCTTAAGGTTCTTAGGTTAGACAGTGTTGAGTTGTTAGACCATGATTTAGTACAATCGTTTTTGGTAAACTGTCCATTGCTTGAAGAATTGAGTTTGATAAACTGCTTTACACATAATCTTGATCATTTTTCCATCTCGTGTCCGAATCTTAAGACACTGAGAATTAAATATCGGCGATCGGATTATAATAATGTTGAGAGATATAAAGAAAAGAAATTATGTGAACGGCTTACGGTTAAATGCCCAGAACTTGTGTATTTCGAGTCTGTAGGTCATATGGCTAATCATTTTTCGTTTGACGTAAAATCCTTAAAGAAAGCTGTGATTGAACTTGAATATCTGGAGCTAATCGCCACAGGTGATGATAATTTTGGTGTCACCATATGCGAGCTGTTTGCTCAAGTTTCCCATGCGGAGTATTTGTCGATCAGCCAATGTTTCCTCCGGGTAGATTCTTATTCTTTTACTTTACTTGAGAATTGTTTCTATCTTGTTCTTTTACTGTTATGCCTGTTTCAAAATACTTAAACGCTCATTATAGACGGTGTTGAGATCAAATTAAGCATGCCTGACCAATATAGGTATGCTTCAAATGACCGCTAGCTATACTTATGCTTTAAGTTATTATATGTCATGCTTTACCAATTACCATGATTCTGAAATTTCACTTGATGTTATTATGGTAGCCAATTTCAATCAAATGGAAATGCTGTGATTGTCCGAAAGAAGGTTTCCCTATGTCTCTTCCTAATTTGAAGACATTGGAGCTAAAATTTGTTCGCCACTTAACGGTTGTACTCCTCCGCATTCTCAGATGTTGTTCTAATCTTGAGTCCCTCCATTTGATCATTCCTCCGGTAGTATTCCTCATCTCAGTTTTTAATTTATTTTCATTTACCATATTGTTAGAGTTATAGATAGGCTATAGATATATATTGTTTGAGCTATTGATGAAAGACAGTCAGGTAATGGGTACAAGTAAAACACTACAGTTTTGGATGGGCTAAAATGGCCCGAGTCAGTTTGGTTTGTTAGCACGGGTTTTGTTGAATTTTTACAAATTTCTAGTTTAATAAACATGATAAGAAACTCATTGTCAGGCTATATACATTTGGGTCTGATTATGATCTACACGTAAACTGCTTGATAAAATTTAGCTGAAGTGGAGACGCGTCAAATGGGTTGAACATGTTGAAAGTTGCACAATTGTATTCATGTCCTTAATGTCTTCTAAATCATATTATCCAATAATTTAGATTGCTTCTCTGGTAATCAGATTCTGTTTACTGTAACTATATGTTACAAACTCACTGTTTGACATAAATTCTCTGGGTTTAACCCAACCAGACCCGTCTCTTCTCATAGAAAATAATTAAGCATTTTTTCCCGCCCATATTGCCATCATTTTAGCACTTCTCTTTTGTTAAATAT
The DNA here is from genome assembly GCA_030686995.1 of Artemisia argyi. Classification (NCBI taxonomy): domain Eukaryota; kingdom Viridiplantae; phylum Streptophyta; class Magnoliopsida; order Asterales; family Asteraceae; genus Artemisia; species Artemisia argyi. Next base: position 29,804,541 of record CM060708.1, read on the forward strand.
ATAACTTTTATTCCATTTTAACCCTTTAGCTTCACATTGATTTTACTGAACAAATCACCTTTTTTTGGTAAAAAGGATGTGAACTCGCAACCCTTAAGTTATCCTCAGCAAGCTTCTAACAGCTTCATTTAGCATAAGTGGACCAATATACTTAGTTATTTAAGGATGTAAAAACATTATTTAAGGATGTCAAAACATGATTTAAGGATTTAGATGAACTTGAAATAACTTATGATTTCTTTTTTATGATCTAGGATATTTCATCTTACTTAGTTAAAAGATTCTTTGAGGACTTCGAGGAAGTTGAAACAAGGAGAGCCTTGACCCGTCACCTGAAAAGGGTTGAGTTTTCTGACTTCGACGGGGATAAAGAGACCCTAGCTATAGCTCGATTCTTACTTGAGCATGGAAATGCATTGGAGGAAATGGTTTTCAGTTGGAGTTGGAGATACAAATTCCGTAAGCAGTCAATGGAGGTTATGAATAAAGTGTCTACTTTCTACAAGGCCTCTTCATCTGTCAAAGTGATTACTCTGTAGGGCTAGTGATACAAGCCTTATGTTAAACTGGAACTAATATGTATTCATGTTTGAGATAACTGGATTTCTTGGTCTTGAGTAGGTGGTTTTGGATTTGGATTTTACAATACGCAACATCATGTTTCCTTTATTTCCATTAATACTTTTTATGTTTAATCAAAACATATTTTCTTGGTTAATGTTTTATTCCAATTCTTTTCAAGTGTAAAATGGGTGGGCTTGGGGGAGGTGACGCGTCAAAACTTTGTGTAAGAATAGTCGAATTTCTTGGTTGGATCTATGTGTTCGCTTTCATTATCTATTGAACGACAAGTGTTCAGAATTTAATTTGGTTCTCAATTTCTCACAAACATATTTTGCTACATTTCCCTTGTCGTCAAGATTATTTTCTGCAGACATTGACCACTCGGATCAAGATTTAAGAATAGTCCATAATACACCTTCATATCCAAATCAACCTCTAGTACAAACGTTACAAAATAACTTGAAAATATTTTGTGCCTTGAGTTTACATCGAGTCTGTATAGAAGTAAAATTTGATAACTCCATAGTTCTTAAGCTTACAGTGAAATGTTGACAAGGTTTAGTAGACTAAAGGTAAAGGGAAATTTTAGCTTTGCAAAGACTTCATGTGGAATCAAGAGGTGAAAAAATGGACGGGTCAATCACGTTGCCTAGAAAAATCTAAAGAAGAATAGACTGCAATTGACCAGACAGAAGAAGTTTAAGAACAGTAGGGACGATCAAGAAGCAAATGTCACATAAAAAAGTGGGAGTTCATTAGAAGGAACCAATCTGGTTAATTAGGACAAGGGTGCACCGGCTCGTTATCCTTCCACTGTCGGGAGCGAGAAGTTTTCGCAGCTCTATGAAACCAGCCTAACGCATTGCCCCTACTCTAGGAACCAGGAAGCCCGAGCCTTCGCTCAAACCACCTGGTACAACTCACGACTTGGAACGGGCAAGCCAGATATTGTAACAACTTGACCCAACCAATCTTGGTTTCATCACACTCCATCACACTTTAATGCCCTCACTTGAGTCACAAGCTCGAGTTACTGAGCTCGGCAAAACTTTTAGTTCCAAGTGGTCTATATAAACAAGTGAATAGTTTCGTCCCTAGGCGATGTGGGATGTAAGCAAAAGCTTTTGGTTTTCCTTTTATCTCTGCCAAATAATGGATTTTCTTCTTCTTCAACCAACATTTATGTAATTAAACTTTTTCTAATATATGGTTAATAATTTATACACTTTATTTTGTTGTTGATTAAGGTACACTTATATGAAAGTTTTAATCCTTAAAATTTCAAGCTTGATAAGGGTGCATAGACTCCTAAAGTGCTGGTGAGTTAACTTGATAACTAGACATATATTTATCCACTTATACGTTTAAACGATGACAGCTTTGAAGCATTCGTTATCCGTGAGATGACAAATCCACCCAAAACTTTTGAAATGTCTTAGTTGGATCCCATGAAACTTGAACGTGTTTGTGCCTAATTGATAACATTATGGCACCTGACTTTGTGTTCCATAATCTCTTGAGCGGGAACCATAACAACCTGATTGTCAGTGTGCTAGATGTTGTTGGCCAAAACCTTCAAATTATAACTGATTAGCTTCGTAATGCATAGTGGGACACATCTCATTTCTTTAACTCAAGCAAGAAGTCTAAAGACGTCTTTATCTGAACTGACTTGGACGCCTACCTAATGAGGAAACTAAAAGACTAAGGTTCTCAAAGTTGGTTTCATCTCAGACTCGTCATTGACTGTGTGAGCACTGGATCGATCATTGTCATGTTGTGATTGAAGTATTATTCGGCAGCAATACAAAAAGAGTTCATCATATATACCTTGTCAAAATATATACTTAAATAAAAGATGTCCTGTTTCATTACATTTTAAACCAGCCTCTGTGAATTCAATTGTCGAACATGTGTCAAATTTTGTGTTACGTCACGCATCAGCATCTTCAAAGTCTTATTTTTCAAGCTTTAGTATTTCATGTTTATTTTAGTTGTGTTGCTCATCGTCCTTCAAATAGATAATGGAAGTGAACACATAGCTCCAACAAAATAAGTATTAATGGAAATAAAGGAAACATGATGTTGCGTATAGCAAAATCCAAATCCAAAACCATGGCAAGAAATCCAGCTATCTCAAACATGAAACATGAATACATAATAGTTGCAGTTTATCAAAAGACTTGTATCACTAGCCCTTCACAGTAGTCACTTTGACGGATGAAGAGGCCTTGTAGAAATTCGACAGTGTATTCATCGCCTCCATTGACTGCTTACGGTATTTTTCTCTCTTAAAACTGAAAACCATTTCCTCCAATGCATTTCCATGCTCAAGTAAGAATCCGGCTATAGCTAGGGTCTCTTTTTCCCCTTTGAAGCCAGAAAACTCAACCCTTTTCAGGTGACAGGTCAAGGTTCTCCTTGTTTCAACTTCCTCTAACTCCTCAAAGAATATTTTAACTTCTTCAGATGAAATATTCTAGATCATAAAAAAGAAAATCATAAGTTATTTCAAGTCCATCTATATCCTTAAATAATGTTTTGACGTTCTTAAAAGTGTATTATGTTGATCCACTTATGCTGAATGAAGCTGTTGAAGCTTGCAGAGGATAACTTAAGGATCGCGATAGCCTATCTATATTAGCTCTAACAATATGGTAATGAAAATAAATTACAGCCTGAGATGAGGAATACTACCTCATGAATTATCAAATGAAGGGACTCAAGATTAGAAGAACATCTGAGAATGTGGAGGAGTACATTCATTAAGTCACAATCAAATTTTATCTCCCAACTTCTTCAAATTAGGAAGACACTCTGGGAAACCTTTCGGACGGTCATCACAGCATTCACATTTGAATGAAATTGACTACCACAATAACATCAAGTGAAGTTTCAGAACCATGGTAATTGGTAAGCATGGCATATAATAACTTAAAGCATAAGTATAGCTAGCGGTCATTTGAAGCATACATATATTGGTCAGGCATGCTTAATGTTAATTAATCTCAACACAGTCTATAATGAGCGTTTGAATATTTTAAAACAGGCATAACAGTAAAAGAACAGGATATAAACAATTCTCAAGTAAAGTAAAAGAATAAGAATCTACCCGAAGGAAAAAGCGGTTGATAGACAAATACTCCACATGGGAAACTTGAGCAAACAGCTCGCATATGGTGACACCAAAATCACCTTTGACAGTTAGATTTATATCTTCAAGTTCAATCACAGCTTTCTTTAAAGATTTTACATCAAACGAAAAATGATTAGCCGTATGACCTCCATACTCGAAATACACAAGTTTTGGGCATATAACCGTAAGCCGTTCACATAATATCGCAGATGCCTCAGATGTTATACCATAATAATAACCCAATCCCCGATTATCAGTTCTCAGTGTCTTAAGATTCGGGCACGAGATAGAAAAATAATCAAGATTATGTGTTATGCAGTCTATCAGACTCAATTCTTCAAGCAATGGACAGTTTACGAAAAACGATTGTACTAAATCATGGTCTAACAACTCAACACGGTCTAACCTAAGAACCTTAAGCGTCTTAGACCCTGTGAAACTTTTCAAACTTAAAGAGTGAAAACTTGAAGAGCGTGACACAAGTTTTAACGTTAACATCTCCAATGAACCACAATCTACCAAACAACATGGCAACACAAAAACTTTATCCGTGTTCTTGAACAACGTCATAGGGGAAAATGTCAAGTCAATTTTTTTAACTTTTCGCATAGCAACGGCATGAATCCATAGCCTTATAGTGGACATCTCATATTGATGACTCGTACAATCGAGCTTAAAACTATTCAAATCTAGTGTTCTGTTTAGTAGAACCCAAAACACAAACTCTCTCAACTCATTCCTTGTAAACAATTCATATGGTTGGCGAACATTGTTACGATCCCAGGTCAGGAACTAAGACGAGGCAAGAGACTCAAGACTGCACCGGTTTGGCATAATGAATACGTGATGGGTTAGGAGATAACCATCATAATTATCTTTTTGTTTAGGATATGTGTCAGAAGTATTTGTTTAGGATATGTGTTACGTCTGTGTTATGTGTTTAGGATATGTGTTAAGTCATATTAGGATAAGTATTTGTCTTTGTTTGGGTTTATCTTGTTTTGAGTATTTAAGCTCATCGTATGAATGAAGTTATTAAGTTTTACGGTTCACAACTCTCTGGTTCTTCTTCTCTCTTTCTACAGGAGCCTGCACTCGCTATTAAGTAGTGCTACTATCGATACATCTAGGTCGTATCAATTGGTGCTTTCATTGCTTCACAATGAACGAGCAAGCCATACGGTTGCTCTTGAAGGAGCAGTCCGACATGTTCACAAGTCAGATTGCTGCATTAAATCAGGAACTGCAAGCAGCCAAGGCATTGGCATTGACACGTCATGGGGCAGGGGCAGGCGATCATGGTATTCCTCGCTCAATGCGACTTGATGTTCCAAAGTTTAATGGGACTGATCCCGACAGCTGGATCTTTGCCATTAATGAATATTTTTCCTTACTCGAGACGACACCAGAACACCGGTTGCGCATTATTGGGTTTAACCTTGAAGGTGATGCTGCGGAATGGTATCGTTGGATGACACGCAACAATTTAGTCACAAGTTGGGATGGTTTTCTGGAAAGTGTACGCAATCGGTTTGGGCCGTCTAAATATGAGGATCCCCAGGGCGCTTTATCCAAATTGTTGCAAACAACTACGGTGGATCACTACCAGAGTGAATTTGAGAAACTCATGAACAGAGTTACTGATGTTTCTGAAGGTTTGCTAATCTCCTTTTACATCTCTGGACTAAAACCAACTTTACAGCGGGAGTTGTTAGTGTCGAAACCCACAACCTTGGGCGAAGCTTTTTCTTTAGCCCGTATCACAGAGGCCCGGTTTGCAGATCAATTCCCAACTCCAGTCGTTGCAAACACACGCGGTCCTAACACGTCACGATTTCCTGTTAATGCCACAAGTTCTGTAAAACCACCCCTCTTACCTACACCAAGTAAACCAACCACTACCAACTCTACTACCACCACGCCACTTGCTATCAAATGGATCTCTCCAGCGGAACGTCAAGAACGGCTTAACAAGGGTTTATGCTTTAATTGTGATAATAGATGGGTGCGCGGTCATAAATGTCCTGGTAAGTTTCTGTTGCTCATGAAGAGTGAAGACGAGGAGCCACCAGATGATGCACATGAGGAGGTTGAAGCTGTGGAGAGTGGAGATATTTCCATTCTTAATTCATTGGTGGGACATGGGAGCCCGAGATCTCTCCAACTCTGGGGTCAAATAGGCATGGGTAGGGTCCATGTGCTCATTGATAATGGAAGCACACACAACTTTGTGAAACCTGGTGTGGTGGAACACATGTGCTTACCACTTAAAGCAACGAAACCATTCAAAGTCTATATTGGCAGTGGTGAAACCTTGTTGTGTGAGAATGTGTGTTCAAAGGTGCCACTTCATATGCAAGGATTGTCAATCGATATCGATCTCTATGTGTTGCCCATGCAAGGTCCTGATGTGGTTTTAGGAATCCAATGGCTACAGACATTGGGAAAAGTAACGCATGATTATGCCAATCAAAACATGGAGTTCAACCTTGCTGATAAAACATATTCATTGCAAGGCGACGCGTCATTGCGCATGAAGAGGATTAGTCTTCACCGTATGCAAGCACTTCTGGAAACTAATGACATTTACGGGATTTACGAGCTCCATAACTTGTCAGACAAGGGTCAGGAATCCGCAGCGGTGACAATGGCAGTAGGTACTGGGCATTATGAACTCGATCAGCTTTTGGAACACTTTGATTCACTCTTTCAGGTACCTACTTCTTTACCTCTACGTCGATCAATTGATCATCGTATTCATTTACTTCCCAATACAAAACCCGTAAATGTCCGCCCATATCGTTATCCTCATTATCAGAAGGGTGAAATGGAAAAGTTAGTAAATGAGATGTTAAGCCAAGGTATTATTCGTTATAGTCATAGTCCTTTTTCATCTCCTGTATTGTTGGTTAAAAAGAAGGATGGTAGTTACCGTTTCTGTGTTGACTATCGTGCCTTAAATGCAGTCACGGTAAAAGATAAATTTCCTATACCTACAGCAGATGAGATGTTCGATGAGTTAGGGGGGGCTAGCATTTTTACTAAACTGGATTTAAGAGCTGGGTACCATCAAATACGAGTATATGATAGGGATGTCTACAAAACTGCTTTTCGTACTCATGATGGCCATTATGAGTTTTTGGTCATGCCTTTCGGACTCACCAACGCCCCGTCCACTTTTCAAGCAACAATGAACCGGTTGTTTTCACCTTACTTGCGCAAATTTGTGATTGTCTTCTTTGATGATATATTAGTTTATAGTACCACTCTTACCGCACACGTGGAACATTTGCAATGTGTTTTTCAGTGTCTACAGGAGCAAGATTTTTTTGTCAAGAAATCAAAGTGCGTATTTGGAGCTGCCAGCCTCGAATACTTAGGTCACATCATTTCTGGTAAAGGGGTGGAGATGGACCCAAAGAAAGTAGCCGCTGTGCTTGACTGGCCGGTACCTACAAATCAACGTCAAGTACGTGGGTTCTTGGGCCTTGCTGGATATTACCGTCGGTTTATTCGAAGGTACGCTACGATTGCTGCACCATTAACCAATCTTTTACAAAAAGATGGATTTAAGTGGGGGGAGTTGGAAGCTGGAGCATTTGAAAAGCTCAAGCAACAATTGACTAAGGCACCAGTATTACGACTGCCAAACTTCCATGAAACCTTTGTGGTAGAGGCCGATGCTTCTGCAGAAGGGGTTGGCGCAGTGTTACTTCAGAACAATCAACCTCTTTGCTATTTTAGTCGGAAATTTGGACCGCGGATGCGCGTTGCAGCCACATATCAGAAGGAGTTGTTTGCAATTGTTGAAGCTATCTATAAGTGGCGCCAGTACTTGGTTGGGCGACGGTTTATAGTTCGTACGGATCATAAGAGCCTTAAGGAACTGATGCAGCAGGTTATTCAAACGCCACTTCAACATAAGTATGTAAGGAAATTGATGGGCTTTGATTTTACCATTGAATATAAAACCGGGGCATCAAATCAGGTGGCCGACGCCCTATCGCGAATGTTTGAGGATGAAAAAGTGACCGCAACATTCTTGGCTATGAGTCAACCACTGGTAGGGTTGGTTAATGATTTAAAAGAAGAGAATGAAACTTTGGAGGAATTGCTAGATTTGCATCATCAGTTGAGGCGTGGGGAATTATCGTCGGAATTTCGGAGTGAGAATGGGATCTTGATTTTCCGCGATCGGTATTACCTAGGTACTGATTCTAAATTAAAGGTGCCATTGTTAGAAGAATTTCACAACACTCCAAGCGCGGGTCATGGAGGAACTAAGAAAATGTTGGTAGGATTGTCGGCTTTGTTCTATTGGAAGGGTATGCGTAAAACAGTTGAGGATTTTATCAGACATTGTTTAGTTTGTCAACAAACTAAATATTCTACACAGGCGACGGGTGGGCTCTTACAGCCTTTACCGACACCATCCGTGGTATGGGAAGATGTTTCCATGGATTTTATTACGGGACTTCCGGTCTCGAACCATATCACGGTCATTCTTGTGGTAGTCGACCGTTTGACTAAGTATGCACACTTTGGGACGTTACCGACTAGTTTCAATGCTCATAAGGTTGCTGAAGTGTTCATGGACATCGTGGTTAAGCATCATGGGATTCCTAAAACGATTGTGTTGGATCGTGATCCCATCTTTGTTAGCAAGTTTTGGAAGCAATTGTTTCAATTCAGTGGAACTAAACTGAACCATAGTACGGCGTACCATCCACAGACGGACGGACAAACGGAGGTAGTTAATCGGGGGCTTGAACAGTATTTGCGGGCTATGGTGGTGGACCGACCACATCAGTGGGTGCGCTATTTGTCGTGGGCGGAGTATTGTTATAATACTAGCTACCATAGTAGTATTAAAATGTCTCCTTATCAAGCATTGTATGGCAGGCTGCCACCAATGGTTATTCCATATCCGCCAGGGTCATCAAAGGTTGCGGCTGTGGACGAATTTTTGGTGGATCGAGACAAACTCCTCCATCAACTTAAGCAAAATTTATTGTCTGCTAAGAATCGTATGGAATTGAAGGCTAATCGTAAGCGACGGGAGGTAGAATTTGAACCAGGGGATCTGGTACTCGTCAAGTTACAACCATATAGACAGCTTACTCTAGCTAAACGCCTATCTAATAAGCTGTCTAAAAGGTATTACGGGCCTTATAAGGTAGTTGAGCGCATTGGGAAAGTGGCTTATCGTCTCGCGCTTCCAGAAACAAGCAAGATACATCCGGTATTTCATGTTTCAATTCTTAAATTTTTTCCAGGAACAAACAGTGATGAAGTGTCCAACCTTCCAGAGGAGTTGCACGAAGGGAATCCTGTTGAGCAGCCTCTTACAATTTGTGATTCACGCACAGTGATGCACAATGGGATACCAACACGTCAAATACTGGTGCAATGGGTCGGTAGTTCACCGGAGGAAGCTACATGGGAATGGTTGTCTGATTTTCAAGCTGCATATCCAGCGTACAACCTTGAGGACAAGGTGGTTTTCGAAGGGGAAGGGAGTGTTACGATCCCAGGTCAGGAACTAAGACGAGGCAAGAGACTCAAGACTGCACCGGTTTGGCATAATGAATACGTGATGGGTTAGGAGATAACCATCATAATTATCTTTTTGTTTAGGATATGTGTCGGAAGTATTTGTTTAGGATATGTGTTACGTCTGTGTTATGTGTTTAGGATATGTGTTAAGTCATATTAGGATAAGTATTTGTCTTTGTTTGGGTTTATCTTGTTTTGAGTATTTAAGCTCATTGTATGAATGAAGTTATTAAGTTTTACGGTTCACAACTCTCTGGTTCTTCTTCTCTCTTTCTACAGGAGCCTGCACTCGCTATTAAGTAGTGCTACTATCGATACATCTAGGTCGTATCAAACATCATCTATGTCTAGAGATGGAATTGAAGTCCACAAATACTTCCATCGTGTCGATAAAACGCTCGTTCGAACTACTTCCACAGTTGAATGAAGAAGCGAAAGTATCAAGTGTAGAATAGGATCGGGTAACATACTAATGTAATCCACCCCGTTTTGGATGTTGGCTTTCTTCATGTTTTGGTGATATTAATCAGAGGATTTTGCTACTTTTAACCCTAAACGCTACGTTTGTATGTTAAAAGCATGCCCCTCAAGTCGTATTGTATATACAGTGTAACTTGTTTTTTGGCCGGGTCTTTTATTTTAGTTGCCCAGCCCAATATCACTATTGCCCTCATCCATAATTTGTTTATTTTTGTTGCCCTCAGCCCAATATCATTATTCCAATATTTGGACATGTGTTTTGTGTAAAAATAATATATACTATATTATAGTACATTTGATACTATTCTATAATTATAAAAGCTTAAAATTCGGACTTTTTTCTTGTTTATTATGGAAAGATTTCAAAATTAATTTCTCAAGAAGCAAGTTGGTTAAGAAGTTTGTTATGAAGCAATTAATTGTTCAAACTAAAATTATCAACTCTAATATTTCTACCATGTGTAACCAAATAAGGCAAAATATAATCATACGGTACTCGCCGCCGTATTGCGCGGATACCGTTCTAGTTTAAAATAAAACATTTACCTCACAAAACTTTGTAAATATTAGAGGCAGTATTAACAAAACTTTCACCTAAACTTAAAATTAGCTACATACTTGTTTCCTTAACAAATAACAACTATGGCCTCACTATTAGTATATGTTTATGAAGCTAGACTTCTACTTTTCAGTTCTCCTCTCGAATAAAACAAACACCCCCTAAACCATAACATATCCAAACACCCTTTTATTCTGAATACCCGGAAGAGTTATAAAACCAGACAAGGACAGAGAGACATATATATAGGCCCATGTGTTCATCTGTGGCATCTCGTTGTAAGGTTTTATTCTGATGTTTTGTAGTGCATACCATGTGTTTGATAAAATGCTTAGCTTAAAATTTTAGCTTACCTAATGTTTTTTGGGTAATGTTTCTGAAAGCTATATATATTTCGTTTTGCCATATTTTGTATCGTTCTGGTACGACTTGATGACGGATAGTGGTGTGTATTACCTATTTCTGAAACAATGTGTACAACTTAAGTCATCGAACTTGTTGAATATTTTTGTGTACGAGTTTGCTAAAGAGCTTAAATATGATAACATAAGTATAGTAATGTTTGATTTTGAATATGTTGTTCTTGTTATATAGCAATGCTATGAACTATATCTTCTGTGCACAAACCATATACATGCGAAAACAGTGACACTATGACCATTTGTAAGTAAAATGAGCCTTCCATTTTAAAGTGTTTATCCTATCTGTATAGACCTTCCATCTTGTCTTTAGGATACATTTTTCGCTAAATGTTATGAGCCACAGGTTATTGACAATGGAATCGTTGCTGCCACCCACTCTAAAGTCATCTTACCCATAATCCTTAGGTAGATTACAATGTGGAGACCAGTTGTGATGGCTAAACTTGTTCAACGGCTCAGTTCTCTTGGAACCATTCAGGCTCAAAGCGTACTTTGCAATCACAGCGTCATTGTGCAAGATCAAACTCCTATTTACAGAACTGTATCTAGGGGTTTTCATGGTATGTTATATAAACAGAAAAGTATCCGTATATTAATTAGTTTTTTTTTTTGGCTAATTCTTTGATCGTTTGTGAGTTGGTATATGTAGTCGAAAAATATACCATTTACTCTGCTGTCCTTCACCAGGTTCTAACCAATTTCTCTTTGAAAAATATTGGTCTAGCTTGCTGGTTATTTTGGCTTAATTTTTAAGTGTCTGGTTTTGTAACACTACTTACTGATTACAACAGGTGTGAATGAATACTCGGGCGAACCTATATCGAAGCGCCAAATAGGCGACAATGTGTCACGAACTGATAAGGTCAACTTTCTGGTCAAAATCTTGATGGACCTCGACAATAGTAAAGAATCCGTGTATGGTGCTCTTGATGCATGGGTAGCATGGGAGCAAGACTTCCCAATTGGACCCTTAAGACGAGCATTAATTGCTCTCGAGAAAGAGCATCAATGGCATCGAATCATTCATGTTATCAAATGGATGTTGAGCAAAGGGCAAGGGACGACTCTAGGAACATATGGTCAGTTAGTGAGAGCACTAGATATGGATCACAGGGTAGAAGAAGCACACGAGGTTTGGGTTAAGAAACTTGCTGTTGACTTACATTCGGTCCCGTGGCAGTTGTGTCATCAAATGATATCGGTTTATTATAGAAATAATATGATGGAACGGGCAGTAAAGCTTTTTAAGGGGTTAGAAGCGTTTGATAGAAAACCAAGAGATAAGAAGATAGTGAAGAAAGTAGGGGATGCATATGAGGTTTTGGGGATGGTTGGTGAGAAAGAAAGACTACTGGAAAAATACAAGAGTTTGTTTGATGAAACATCATCCTCTAAGAAATCCAAAAGAGGTTCAGTAAAAAAGTAAAAGATGGTATATCTGGTTTTGAAGCTTTTTGTACGTGCTCTGACTGAGCTTGTTTTACTAAATTCAGCTGTCATAGATATCTTCATGCTATTCAAATAATTTTAATCAATGTATAAGCTTGAGCTTACTACAAAAACATTAGTCAAATATATTATGTTGTTATCGAGCCAAGCTCAAGATCACTCGAACAGTCAAACTCAAGGTCATTTGCAACTAGATGCATAATTGACCACTTGAGTCTATACAGTCAAGCTTGATCTCAACTCAATTATCATCCTTGAAACTCAAAACCCAAATTTGATCAAACCTCTACTATCAATCTCAAGCTTGCTTGATTGGCCAATAATTTCGAGCTATTGTCATACAACGTGATCAGTATAAAAATAACAAAAAATCTAATTAACAAAGGTCAATACCGACTCGATGTTTTTGAGCTCAAATCGATTATGTGAATTTTGAGTTAATCATACAAAATCACATGTATAAAAAAGCAAAGCTGTAGAATTATAAGCCGTTTCAAATTCATATAAGCTTGCAAATTTGCAAAATAAGCTAATTCAAACATTCTTTTATGCTATGTTAGGCAAATCTAACGGTAGTTGTCAGCCGTGTTCATAAAGCTGAAGCGACTAGCTTATATTTGTAGATAGACGATGGCTTAAGATTAGGCGTACTTGTGATATTTCAGCTTGGGAAACATTTGGTAACGAAATGTAGCGATAACTGTAAAATTTAAAACAAAGGTTATGAATTTCGGGAAATATCTATTAAGTTAATATATTGTGAGATAAGTGGTATGGGTATGGAAAATTACTTAACAATTATAAAACCATCTGTAATAAGGTGCCATAGCACGCATCTTCGTCCTTGTTGGCAAAATGGAACGTCTCTTTGCTTACTACAGTCACCCATCTTCGATGCGTCCTTGGCCAAAAATTGAAGAACTCGATTGTCTGGATGATTGAGTTTTGGAGGTTTGTTGTGTGTGTTTATTAAATGGTTCTTTTTTTGGGGGGTTTATGTGTGTTTAGGTGGGATAAATCTAAGGCTGAGCATTATAGACCACGGAACGGACTGGACAGAGAAACCGGCCCAAACCAAATCGACCGGACCGGACCGAATGTACTTCGGTTTGGTCCTCGGTCTAACCTTTTAACCATTTTCGGTCCTCGGTCCGGTTCAGTCTTACGCACAACCGAATATTATACTTTGTTAGACCGGACCAACCGACGGACCGAACCAAACAAACCCGAACATGGACCGAACATTTTGGTCTGGTCGTCGGTCTGATGTTTTGGGCCAAATCAATTTTCGGTCTTGTCTGGTTTTGGTCGGTCCGGTCCGGTTTTTGGACCGTGCTCAACCCTGATATATCTTGGTGGTGTAATTGGTTGTATTATTACACTAAGTTGATGATAAAGTTAATTTTAAGAGAGACAAAGCTGATGTGATACTCAAGTCACGTAATAAAGTTTGTTATGGTGATGGCAAAAGGATATTAAATTAAAAAAAAAAAAAAAAAAAAAAAAAAAAAAAAAAAAAAACCTTCATGTCATAACAATAGTATTTCACTCAACAGTCAACACACAACCACCACCTCCTTCCAAAAATCAAATCACAAACCCTAACAAACCAACCAACAATGGATCCCCTCTACCAAACACTCTCAATCCTCCCATTCTCAATCCTAAAACCCCCACGCCTCCGTCTCAAGCTCCCCTCCCTCCCCCTCCCCTCCCCCACCACCATCCTCTCCCTCCTCCTCCTAACCTACTTCATCGTCATCTCCGGCGTCATCTATGACGTCATCGTCGAGCCTCCAGGCATCGGATCCACTCAGGATCCACGCACCGGTACTGTGAAACCCGTTGTTTTCATGTCTGGTAGAGTTAATGGTCAGTATATCATCGAAGGCTTGTCTTCGGGTTTTATGTTTTTGTTGGGTGGGGCCGGGGTTATATTTTTGGACTTGGCGGTGAGTGGGAAAGGTGCGAAAAGTGTTAAGACGTCGTTTGCGGTTGCTGGCGTTGTTATGGTTGTCATTGGGTATGTCATGAGTATGTTGTTTTTGAGGATTAAGATTCCCGGGTATCTGCGTTGAGGTAGGGCGATTTTTAATGTTTTGTTGAAATGTTTTTTTTTTGGTGTTTTTAGTTTTAAGGAATGTAAGGTTGAAATGACGCGAGTTTTATGTTTTTACATTGGACTATGTTGTTTCGTGATTTGGATGATTAATATATCAAGTTGTTGGAAATGAGAATGAGTTGGAATGTTATTGTTATTTTGAAGTATTATAAGCTTGAAATGAGGTGGCTAAGTGATTCAATGGATCTTAAATAAGTTTGCGGATTGAGACTTTGCTTCCGTTATATTTAATACATTATCTTGAGGCTTATAGGGCTAATCACTGTAGATTGGCGATATGAAAAGAATAGGATCATAGATTGTCAAAATTGGTCTTCATATGCTTAAATAATTGCTTAAGTAGTTTGTAGACTATTTATGGGTCTTAAATAGAGTGCATTTGTGGATTTAGTACATTTTCTTGCGACTTGTGCATTTGTAAGATTTGCTTGATTTCAGTATTTAGTTAAGGTTTACAATGTTTATGTTTTGTGATTGATTAGACTGCTAGTAGTTGGATTTTTGACTATAGCACTATCATAAGTTATCTTTGTGTTTTTTTCTTCATTTTTGATGTTAATGTGGTCCATTTTAGGTTTTTCTCCTAATTCAGCTTACCCCTAACTTGCAAACCACGAAATGGTCTCGTAGTGTTGAAACATAGGTTTTACTTTTAACTAGTCCTGGATTTGCTGGGATAATGCTGGTTATCATAATATGTCGGGTCTGGTTTCCCGTCCTTCCGTTATGGTCATAGCACACCATTGCCCCTTAAAAAACAAGTTGTTAACAAAATATATGAAACTCTATTGAAATATTACTTGATGTAATATCAACATTAATTTGCATTTGATGTTTTCTAACCGTTTACCACTTCGGTAGGAATACGCCGGTCTTTCTTTATCAATGTATGAAACGATTGTTCTCTCAACTATGCTTATGCATTAACTATACAATACAATCACATAACCTAAATTACAAATTGTTGCTATCTTTCAAACTCTACCATAATTAAGAATAATTAAACTAAGCAGTGAAAATATAAAATAATCCACAAATTAAAAAGTTTCCTCTTCTCTTCTTTTTCGTCCGGTCCATTTTGGTGCCCCTCACTTGAGCATCCAATAACTAGTGTAATCATTTGCATCTTTTGAAGGCCAATATCTTTCTTAACTACGTGGAAGGTATTGATGGCTTTCAAAAGAAGCCATGGCAACACTTACTGTGGATGCTCTAGAGGGGCTTTAAAATGTACAAGAACGCGAAAGCTGAAAAAGTGATCATTTTGGGTGGATGTGTCATGTGTGTTCCCTTTACTGGTTAAACTAGTTAAATATGTTTATGGTTAGTTCGAATATAGCCAACTTTCTAGAATTTAGCGGTAACTTCATGTAGTTGTATTATGTGATCAAATGGATAAACATAGCTAATTAGTTAGAGATAATAATTTCATGCACTGATAGAAATAAGTTGGCGTGTTCCTTAAGAAGGTGGAATGAGGTTAGTGAAAATGTAAATGCTGGTGAAATAACATTTAGTTAAAGTCACATGAGTTTCATACTTTATGTTGCTAAAAGTTAGTTTTATGACACATATAGGCAATGGTTATACGACCATAATGAATGAACTGAAGCTGCAATTCCCGGATGTGATTGGGGAGACACGTGAGAAAGCAATGTCTATGTTTATACACCAGAATACCATTGATTAGGGTTTAAGGATGAGCTAAATCAGATCGAGAATTAGAATGTCATCATAATGATGCAGTATTTGAATCGTGTTTAGCTAAGGTTGCAAGCTATGCGAACAAACCCTGTTAAGTTGAGAGACTTGATGTAAATCATGTAATCCCTAGGGAGAGACTTGCGGATCAAATTTTGGGATGAAAAAACTATTTTGTAGATTTTTTCTCACATCCATACTGATTCTTTTCTTCACCTTAGAAGTCCCAGTTTCTTTTCTTTTTTTGAGAATTTTCTTCATTGCATTCCATGAAGTTCGATTTTTATCTATGTTGTTACATAAAGTGTTAAGATGTGCTTTTCTGTCACTCCTTAGTGCCAACATACTCATAGCACTTGGACCCATTTTGGCTGCACCCGCATCTGCAATATTAGTGAGGTGCAGGTAAAAGAGCATGGTTGAAGTGTTGAAAGTATATGCACACCAAGGATTGAAGAAACAAAATATAATACTTTAGTTCCAACATGAGAGAAATCCAAACCATAAGGAACTGCAATAAAGGAATCCGTATGCAAAGAAAGAAAGTGAGGATCAAGGTAATAAAGAGAAAATACATGTGCGAGAACTATTTCAGTGGAAAAGAATAAGTGGTGAGAAATCGAGTCTATCGTTAATTACTTTTACCTTCTTTTTTGTTTTTGTGTTGTTGTGGAAGTATACCTGATCAATTAGATAGAATGATAGATCAATCAGAACTGTACTGTGAAAATTGGGTATGTTTGCGCTCTTTTTAGTGGAACATTTGGTCTACAAGTGAATTAATAATTTGCTGCAAATTATTATGGCACAGCATTTGGTCTATAAGTGAATTAATAATTTGCTGCAAAATATTGTTATCTTTACTCGTCTGATAATTTTATAAATGGCCCGTTCTCACTTGTTTGAACCTGTGAGATTCATATTTTGAAACGATCTGAGCCCGATTTGATACCTTTAGCAAATAGTAAGACAGCAATGCGGTGTCTGGCATTGCATTATAAGAGTGTTTATGTTATTTGGATGCTTAATTGTATATGTGGTTTGCATTATTTTGTATTCCGCTAATTTTAACTGGTAGTCAGTTCATGTGTTTAAAGGTTATCATACTCATATAATGCATGTACATTTGTGTGTGCTCAGTGCTCTTTTTTCACAGGATTAATGAGGCTTAATCTTGATTTTTTTACTTCGATTTCACGTGCCTAACCATCCAGATTTTTCTCTAGACTTGTTATGTGCATCCTCAAGATAATGCATGCAATTTCATAAAAAGATAGTTTCATCAATTTAAATGTTAATTTTGAAATCATCAGTCAAACACTTATTCGTTTGCCTGTTAGAATTTCTGGTTTCTACCTTGTAGGGATTTCTGTGTACTTCTTAGTAAAGCATTGAGTTGGCTTTTGAATTTCTAACTTTGATCCTTGCTTTCTCCCTTCAGACGAGTTATTGGTTGTATTGATGTTTAAGATACTTTGTAGATTGTTGCTGATAGGATTCTATCTCATCTCAACATTTCTGAATCTTCTTTTCACCGATTTTAGATATTTTGGTGTATGAGATTCATAATCACTCATAAGGAGAATTTTTCTCCAGTTATCTCATTATCCAGTAATTATATACTTGATCATGTTTAGTATAGACATCCCTGATTATTAATTCAATTCAAGCTGGTAAAGATTTTATTGACAAATTTGGCTCAAAAATCAAGGGGCAAACTTGTAAAAAGGATATATATGTAATTATTCATTTAGAGAAGGATATACATGTAATTTTCCCAAAAATCAACTTAGAAGTGAACAAGGCCATGAATTTACCAGAATTCGAGTCAAAACTAGGCATAAACTGCATACAAAATTGACCCTTGCACCGCCGAGCTGGTCCAAATCTAAATATGAATCTATTCAACAACATACTAAACAATCCTGACATGCTCCATCCTCGAACCATGTCTGTCTCAAACAAACGTGCCACCTCTCCCTTCAATAACAACCATCCTCGTCCTCATTATCCTCATATAACTCATCATCATGTCCAGTGTCATCTATGATGTCATTGTTGAACCAACTAAAGGATACTGACCACCCAGCCACTGAAACCCCCTATGAAAAACTTTTAAGAGGATCACATAATTTGTGGGCTCTGTCTAGCCATGTGCATAGGCCCCATGAGTTAACAAAAAAAAGTACAACAGTAAGCCAGTAATTAATTAACCAACTGGGCTAGCTCACTTGACCACCAAGGGTAACTTTGGGGAGGTTTTTTTGGTAACTTTGGGGAGGTTTTTTTGGAGAGGTCTCAGGTTCGAGTCTCACCATGGACCTTCAGGGGCCCAAAATAAATAGAAGCAGGAGTGGGGTTTATCCCCTAAAGAGAAAGGTTCGAGGCTTGCATACTGCCCAATTGGATGTCACTGTGGGGTCGGATCACTAACTACTAACTAGCTGTTTAAAAAAAAAAAAAAAAAAAAAAAAAAAAAAAACAGCCAGTAATTATACCTGATTTGGATAGAGCGGTTACAGGGGTGTTGCTTTAAATCATGTATCCATGCCAAAAGGGTCTTATTGGAATGAGAATTGGCTGTAACTTGACTATGCAAAAAATTATTTTGATTGTCCCATCTGTTACGACTAAAAACCTAAGACATCTGGAAGCTTTATAAATTTGACATTACACTTCAAATAATCTTAGAATAAAATATTTTTGGACAGAGCAATTAAAAAAAAAAAAAAAAAAAAAAAAAATCCCATATGTAATAATTTTACTAGTTAATTTAGTTTTTATGATGGCCTACTAAAATCTGGTTGCAGTTAGTGGTATATTTCAATCTTTTTACTCGATGAAAATGTCTACTTATTGCGTTAATATATAAGCAAGTGGTACTAATAACGCATTGACTCATTTAAAATGTCTGCTTGTTGTGTTAATATATAAGCAAGTGGCACTAATTAATAACGCGCCTATCACCCATGAAAAACGTTGTGTGCTCGAATTACTCATCGAGCATGCGTGTCAGCATTTGTCGATAAATAAAAAGTCAATAACAAGCTTAGTTTGATATGAATTGGGTTGACACTGGAACCGCAAGATATGAAAGTCTTGTAAAGAGAATGCAACTAGTTATCAAGAGATGTCAAGTGGCAATCAAAAAATGCAAATAGTCTTCAAGAGTTCAAGAGATGTCCAGTTGGTTATCAACATGGAGCAAGGATGTTGAAATTGATATCCAATGTTTTAAACTTGCCTAGTGCATAAAAACGAAATTTAACCTTGTTTTTCCATGCCGGTCTTTTTTTAGTAAGCTTTACCCAGTTTCGAGTTTGTGTGGCAATACATGAAAAGAAAAAGAATTACAATGATGTGTTTGGCCAGAGAGGTTTCAAGTGAAGGAATGAAAAGAAAAAGGGATAATGTATATAAAGGTCATCCAAATTTGCAACTTTTAACATATAGGTCACTCATTTATTAAAATGAACTTATAGCCAACCTCTGAGTTATCCAAGCAATATGTATGAAAAGTTTGATGGAAATACCGATTATACCATTAATTTAAATTGAAATTTCACGAGCGATTCTTTTATTCGTATCAGTTTAATATATTAGTGTTGGCCATTCTTGCCATTTGATAATTATCCTGATTAAATTTGACAGAAATTAATGTAAACAAAGATAAACACATAATTTGGTAGCTTATAAGTTACTTTTGAAAAATAAGTGACCCATATAAGAAAAACTTAAAAATTAAGTTGCCTCCTGATATATTATCCCAAAGAAAAATGATTGTCGATCGATGTATATTTTATAAGTTTGAGTAAAGTCAAAAACCCAATGACACGTGATTTTCTAGACCTACGCAAAGGCTTCGAATGTAAAACTTCTTACTCTATAAACAAAATCTATGGAGAATCCACGAATGCGATAAAATTTTGATATCTTCACGAAGAATGACTTTACGCGGAGGTATAGAGTCGAAGCATACGCTATTCCTATATCTCCGAATAACCTAAAAGCACTACAAAAAATAGTCCAATTTTACACACTTTTTTTACATTTTTAAAAAGCGTGTAAAATTTTATTAGCTTATTAATACTTAATAATGTGTAAAAATTGATTACATTAATAAGTATGAAAAAAAATATAAAACGATAGATTTTTCTCACTTATAATTGTATAAAAAAATTCACACTTTAAATGCGAAGAAATCTAACAATCTTGTGTAGAAATTAATTGTAACACTCAATTTCTTCAAACTTGAGAAAGTGTGGAGAGATTAAGTGTTACAAATGACTTATGCATCTATAAGTGTGGACATTTCTTTGATTTAGTATGAAAAAACTATTGTTTTACATAAGGATGGGCACAGTACTAGATTGGTTTTGAACTCATACCGAATTGGTGGTGCCATTTTAATCCCGAGCATGAAAAAGGGGTACTGGTATCGTATCGGACGGGATTCCGATACCGGGAAATCAATGCCTATCCTATTCTTCCCGCTTTTTGTTAAAAAATAATAATAATAAAATAATAATAAAAAATCCCAGATTTCATGCTAGTAACTTACTGTGACAAAAAAAAAAAAAAAAAACAAAAAAAAAAAACAAAACGTGCATTTTCGATGATTTCGAACCACTATGTGTCAGAAAATGCAATCAACAATTAAATAAGTACATCAAGATAGTCGTAACTTACAAACATTCTAAAACTTATAAAATTCCACCAAAATCATATTAAATCGTCAAAATAAACAAACTAAACCATTTTGAAACAGAAAATAATTAATCTTGTGTAACTCTCTTCTCTTTTTCTTTAGCATTTTGCTTGACAAACATCTTCTATATTTACACATCCAACAAAAAACCGAAAAAGTTAACAACTTAACAAACATTAAAAATTGATTATGCGAGCAAAGCTACTGTACAAATTCCATTCGTCATATGTTTAGATTTGTATCTATACAGCTTTCATTCGTTATCATTTAATCCAGAGAAATTAATTGTGCAAGCAAAACTACTCTTTTTAATTAGAAACAAAGCCCTATGACTAGAAACAACTCAACAAGCAAAGTCTACTGTTTTAACTTTTAAGTATCGAAACAAAGCAATATATTTTGTTGAAGCTATTACCTTGTGCAATATTGTCATCATTTAATAAATCTTCTATGTCATATACTATAGCTTTTTTGGACTTTCTTACCCAATCTTGAGTACATATCAATGCCTCAACTATGACATAAGACAAGTTAGTCCTATACGAGTCAAGAACTTGCTTCTGGTATTAAAAGTCGACTCCGATGCAACGGTGGCCATCATTTAATTCTTACCCAATCTTGGTTTCTTTCTTTATATTTTACATAATTATTGTTTGGCATGGAATGAGCCTAATAGATGTTTGGATAAGTTGTTTAATTAAAAAACATGATCCGGGAATTTTTTCGGTACTATATTGCTTTTGTACTGGTACCGTATTAGTAGTCTTGATTTTTATTGCCTGATTCATGGTACCAGTCATGTACCATGTATTAGGAGTCGGTACCTTTTTTGCACGGCATCGGTACGGTTTCAGTTCGGCGCCGGATTCGGGTCCAAATGCTAATCCCTTGTTTTACATTTTTTTTTTTTTTTTTTTTCACATTATTTACTAATGTACTCGATTTTTACACATTATCAAATAATTTTTTTCAAATGAAGTTGTATGAACCACAATGTAAAAACACAACTCAGAGATGATATTAAAAGTTTAAAACCCACTGAGTCACTTCATAAAAGCAAACTAGGAATATCTTTGGGGTGGTTTGGTAATCTCCAGCACTTCATAATCATCATCCAAAGGTCACACGCAACAGGGCAATCAATAAAAAGGTGTTTGGTGTCCTCGATATCGCCATCACATACAGGACACCTACAGGATTAAGGTTAAGACGTGTACGTATCGTTGGGAATTTAATTTCTTAGCTTTCAATTCCAATCCGTGACCTCTTTTTGGGTGAATTGAATCCTGTTCATTTTCTCACTAAAATACTCTTTTATCACATGTAACCCTAGCTAGCTCACCAAAGGGTTTCCCTTCCACATTAAGCTTTCAATTCGTATTCTTTTTAGGTAAACCATGCGTCCATGCATGCATGGAGTCTGGCTAGGCACGTACGTGTACTATTGTTGTTGTAGCTATTATCCAGTTCGACAAATTAAAAAGAAGAGGACACCAATGGAATAGGGCAAAACATTAAGGCATTTTGAGGTCGTCAGTGAGGGAGGAAATATGGTTCAGACGGGTGTCACTCAAGGCGGCGAAGATTTGCACCCATACATTGTCCGTTCTAAAAATGTCAGACCCACACATCTTCCACATATGTTATACAACCTGATAACTCATACTCCCTCCGTCCCAAAATTATTGTCCATTATATAACACGCACAAAAATATTTAAGGTCAAAATTGAAAAAGAAAAACTAAAAAAGTCAATAGTGAACAATAAATTTGGGACGGAGGGAGTACTATATATGTCTCAATTGACATTTAACTCACAACTTATTGGTTGATCCCTTGACGGATCACTCACATACCAGCGTGGTTTGGATTTAATGGGATTATGGTGTTGTTACAGTATCTTCTATGATATGATGCCTTTGAAGCTTTGACATGTTATGCCTTGTTGCATGTTAATTACAAAGTATTCTAAAAACATTAAACGGGTCGAGTCTTTAATCAAACAACAATGAAAGATAGGGAAAAAATCAACATGTATCAATAACAGAAAACACGACACATTTACATGATCTTAACATACAAAATATGCTTGTTTAGCTCACCATGCTTATGTATATATATGCATGCAACATTGTTTAATTAACCACTAGGAAACAAGCCCTCTTATTTACAACAGCAAAAAAGATTTTACTTGGATCTTTGAACATTAAGAAGCACCAATAAGAAGCCTAAAATTTCATGGTAAAATACTTCTTTGGGGAGAAGATTCGTTTAGGCGAAAACATGCCCATGTACCTAGGAGAAGCAAGACCGTCTATAGTCTGATAAGTACTGGAATTCAGATATCCTACTCTCTCGTCTTGGCCACTGCGGTTCACACCAAATGTGCTGTATCTCTTTAGTTTCCCAATCCATGACCTCTTCTTTGGAGAATCCTGATGCGCTCCATTCATCTTCTCGCTAAGATACTCTTTTACCACATGTAATCCTTGCTCAACGACCTCTGGTGGTGGACACACCAAAGGGTTTCCTTCAACATTAAGCTTTCGGAGCTTTCTTAGGCAACCCATGGACTCTGGCAACGCGCTAATGTTGTTGTAACTTACGTCCAATTCAACCAAAGAGAAGAGGACACCTATGGAATAGGGTAAAGCATTGAGGCATTTGAAGTTTTGGCTAATATTGAGGACTTGAAGGTTGATTAGGTTTTCAAGGTCGTCGGGTAGGGAGGAAATGTGGTTGAGACGAGCATCAAGGTGGCGAAGATTGGTTAAGTGGGAGGTCGATGATGGGAGGAACGACAACTTGTTTGAGTTAACCGATAGCTTCTTTAGATTGACTAGTTCAAATCCGATGGTGTCCGGTAACTTGGTTAACTGGTTAAAATTGGCATTTAGATCTTCAAGTGCTCTGAAATATAACAAAGAAAAACATTAGCATATAATTGACATGTACAAATTAACTTAACCTCTCATATTGTTAACTCTAAAAAGTAAAAGAAAAAAAGAAAGTAACCTGCAATTTTCAATGGTTTTTGGGAGGGACTGAATATGATTTCCTGAAATGTTGAGGGTCTTAAGTTTTGACAAACAACCAATAGAATTTGGGAGTGATTTGAGTTCATTTGAATGTACATCCAACACCCCTACATTTAGTAGTCTTGCTGTTAATGACTCTGGAATTACCTGTAATACACCATTTATTATTTTACAGATCAATAAATTAAATAATGCATATATAAGAACAAATGTGAGCTTTTGTCCTTTTCAATATCATAAAAAAAGTCAACTTCTTGGTTTCATTTATTTACACCAACTTGGGGTGGAGAAAAGGAGGGATAATATTAAATTCTGTGTCAAAGTGTATAGGTAAATACGTAGTAGTACTATTTAATTTATCTTACACCAATACTGAGTAGATATTTTTGCATGCAAGTTGTAACAAATTTTCTTTTATATTATAGCCTAATTGTATTTAAAAAACATCGATTAAGAGTTGGTAATCCGAATTTGCAAATCACTAAATAGGCATAAAAATTCAAAACAACTTAATAGATGGTTGATAACTTGATATGAAAGAATCTGATAATTGGTTATTGCATTTATTTATGATTGAGTATTTGCATTTAATGACAATACAATTAACCATATTTATGCATAGCTTAATTTCTTTATATTTGTAAACAAGTATTTCCTTGATTATTTTTTGAACATGGATCTGGATGATCAAACCACAAACTGAAAGCATATAATTATACAAACATAACATGATTTTCATTACATGATAAAGATTAAACAATTTAATATACTTATATAGCTGTACAAAAAGTATGCATGCACATATGTAGAAACACACTTTTGACAAAAAGGAACAAACAATTTAGAGAATCTCACATTATTAAACTTCTTTTTATATGTCAACCAATGTTAAAGAATTTCAAAATCTTAGATAATGAATCAATAAATTGTTAATAAAGCTAAATAACAAGGATTAAAAACTAATAAGAACCCATATAAATGAATATGAAAGAATAATAAGAAAAAGAAAAACCATATAAAATGAAAACAAACTGCAAAAACATATATGAAAAAAAGAAAAAGGGTACCTGGAGATTGTTATTAGAAATATCCAATTTATAGATCATCCCTAAATTGATCTTAGATGATAAAGGAAGAGTGTCTAAAGTCATTCCACTCAAATCCACAACTTCATGCATGACAATTTCATCTTCTTTTTTTGGTTCTTTTCTTCCAAAATGCCTTCTTTTTGGCTTTGAAAGGTCAATCTTCATCATCCCATGTTCTCTATCAATCATCATCATCTATAGATATAGATAAATACTGCTATCTATATGCAATACACAAACTTTCAATATCTAACACACCCTCAATGTGGTTTTGAAAGAAAGAGAGAGAGGAAATGAGAAAAAAGAGAGAGAAATATACGAAGGTTTGATATTGAATTTTTATTTTTATTTTGTGTTGAATGAGACCAAAGTGGAGAGATTGTAGTGAAATTTAAAGGGTGGGAGAAATGTACGGATGAGGACAAGATTGGTACAAAATTTAAGATATCATTTTTGCTAAATTTTGAGAATATAATGGTGGTTGTGGAAGACATATAAAACAAACTAGTTACATAACATTTTACTTAAAAAAAGGCGTATGCTTACCAACAAGTAACCAACCAACTTATACATATATTTAGAGGTGAAAAATGGAATGGTCAACGTATTGGTAATGGTAAAGAAAAATGATTGTTGGACCTACTAATCATGCATACAATGGTAAAAGCATGTTCACTTACAAAATGGGTTGTAACTTGTAACTGTAGTTGGTCTTTATATATTTTCGGAACTCTTTTTCTTTATCACCCAAAGATATAAACCATAAACGTGACAAAACGAATACTGCGAATACTTAACAAGTTAGTGAAACCTCAACTAAAAATCATACCCATGTATATTGCAATCATAAATCAACCTCTAACTTTTTTAAGGTATGCATGGTATGCATGTACATCTCATTTTCAGTGAAAAATCCTGTTATCGATCTTCATATGTCATCACTGTTCCAACAATCAAGCGCTTCAGTGTACTTATTTTAACGGCACACTTGAGTAAATTTTTATGTGAACCTCTTATGCTAGAGGTAATATCGTGGAAGTCGTGATGTTTAACATGCATCAATAGTATGTTTGTCGTTGAGGAATATTGTTAAGTGTTGTCGCCTGTTATCCTCAAGGACTATATCAGAAGACAAAGTCACCGGGTGCATTTATAAGAAATCAAACAAAACTACATGTATAACTTTTTGGGACCGGGTGCATTTATAGAAAAATAGAGATTTTATAACAAAATTAACACTACGAGACAAAAATTCAAGGGTGTCCCGGGACACCCTCCGTTTCCATCCCTGGTTATCCTATGTCGTTATCATAAACAAAAAATTTTAAGGGCCAAAACTGAGGTTCATATAGCATGAATACATCCCTTAATTAGGGTTGCTTTCCAAAGTTTAGTAGAGTTTAAAATTCTAACAATAATAAACAAAAGGTTAACCATAAATAGTTTAGTGGTCCGACACACGGTATCCTCACAAACATAGACGGAACTTGAACATTTATTTTGGAGGGGCCGAATTTATTTTGGGGGGGACCGAATCGGAGATTTGTTTGTAACCATGACTAAATTACCCCTACAACCTATAATTTTTACACTAGGCGCCGCAAAATTTGGGGGGCCGGGGCCCTCCCCGGTCCCTTAATAGTTCCATCCATGCTCACAAAAGTTATAATGTTCAAACCATAGATACATATTTTGAAAAATACTTTGAAATAAGTTATGTATATCTGAGTAAAAGATCTTCTCTTATCAAATAGAATTCGAAAAACCTCAACAATTTATCCGCTTTTGTTTGTCTTCATGTTCAAAAATCATTAACAATGGAATAGAAAATTAGATGACAGTCATCAGTGACATAACGGTACGTAAAATACGGCCTATGGTACTCCCTCGGTTCCTGACTCCGTTCTAATCCAATATAACATCATCGACAATAAACTATTACCGTCATTGCATTAAACAAATATACTCACATACATACAAAAATATTTGTTATAATATATTAATTTCTTAAATTTTTATCAAAGATAAAACAAGTAATTAATGGTTTTATAAACACACTTGGATTTTTTTTATTCTTTGTTAAAAAATATGTGTTACATCAATGTTAACAAGACAAAAATATTGTAATATTATTGCTAGAAAAAGTTTGTTGGATACGGCGAGAAAAAAGAAATGTAAGTTTGTTACATATTTTTTAAAAAGGTTTTTTTTTTTTTTTTTTTTTTTTTAAATAGGTTTATTCGTGTTTACTATTTAAAATTCTATGAGCTTCGTTGGAGTTTTATATGTTATCACAAAAGGTAGATTCGTTAAGTTCCAAAATTTGATTCTTTATTGTTAAGTATAAAATAATGGTGGCTAGAAAGTTCGTTAAACACTTTTTTATGTATCTTTTTATATCATTATATGTTGTTTGGCTTAATGTTTAACCAACGTTTTGAAACCCGGGTCGACCCGGCCGGTCGAACCGGTCGGACCGGAACCCGGTCAAAAAACGGGTTGTTTTGACCCGGGTTTTTAAAACCGGGTCAACCGGTGTGACCCGCCGGGTTTTGAGTGACCCGGGTTGACCCGGGTTTTGAAACCCGGCCGGGTTTGGATTTTCTCTATTTTTTTTTTTTTTTTTAAATTTAAATTTTGACTCTTTTTTATTTATTTGTCATTATTAAGGTGCTATTTTTGTTTGATATGACTTTTTTATGGTGTTTATTCACTCATATTTGTGCGTAAAATCGATTTTTGGAAATGTGCGTAAAACCGGGTCTAACCGGGTTGACCCGGGTTGACCCGGTGACCCGGTAACTCGGCCGGGTCGATCCCAAACCCGGGTTTCAAAACATTGTGTTTAACACGTTAGGTGTGTCATAAGAAAATCGATCAACAGATTTATTTCTTATTAGTTTTTATTAAGATTTTATCTTTCATTATATTCCCCCCGAAAAATCAGTGAATATAAGGAGACAGCTTTGTTTCATGAGTGTTGGCATTGTAGTTGACTTTATTTTATTTTTATACATGTTGTTTTCAGTTTTAGCATGCTATTTATTTGTAAAAAAATTGTCGGCATGACTTGATTACGGTTGAAACAAGTAGAAAGCCTTCATCAGTTTTTTTTTTTTTTTTCCTCTCTCCACACCTCATTCCATTTATCATGACTCTAACGATACTTGAACAGTTGAACCCACTTCCTCTAGGTTCGTGAGCAACTCACATACCACTAAACCAAATGCCTTGAGTGAAGCCTTATCAGTTTATTGAGCTTAAATGAGGCGGTGAAGAAAAAAAAGAGAGTAAATGATCAAGGTTTGAAATTTAAAGTCAATCTTTCACTCATTCTTACGTGGCTTAATCAAAATATTCTCTATATATACCGTAAGGTTTAAACCCTATATCTCTTTTGAGGATATCAATCAGTTAGTAACGTAATCACATATGTTGTTTTATGTGTGCGGAGCCACAAGTATATGTATTTAAATTTCTTAAATTTTATTTCTGTGTTTTTTGATAGGGATAACTCTACGATGAGTATTTGTTGTAATGTTCTAGCTTAGGTGAGTAATCAAACATAAATCTTCGACTTCTAAGCTTGCTTTGAGAAGTCTTTATCAAACACTACTCTTAACATATACTTTTTTAAGCTATTTAAGCTTGTGCATTGATCTTGACTATTACGCAAAGCAAGCACAAAATAATTTGCATTAGGAGTAGTACGCGCGTCAAGCTATTGAGTCAAACTCAAACTCGATTAAACTGATATTTAGCTAGGGCACTATGCAATTCTACAAATAATAATTAAATAAGATGCTAGATTGCTACTCTTAAATGATTTAAGTTCTAGCCAAAGTGTATTAGTTCACAATTTTGAAAACAATTAGTTCAATATCAAAATACAACTATATAGGGACACAAGCAAGACATAATTTGACCAAGTGAATTTAAAAAAAAACAAAAAAAAATCGGAAACAAAATTTTTTTATTTTTTTTAGGCAAGGTGCATTTACGAAAAATCAAGATATTTTACAAAAATAACCACTACGCCGTATTAATCCATGGTGTCTACCCACCCAAATCGATTCCATCACTTACAAAAAATCAAGGTATTTTACAAAAATAACCACTACACCGTATTAATCCAGATGTCCAGAGACCTCCCGATACCCACCCTGATCGATTCCATCACTGCATCTATAGAGTTGCAAGCATCATTTTGTATATATATGATCGTCGAGTTTTTAGCTGGCTTCAAAAGTGTCTTGTTTAAGTATTCCGTTTGAACCTTTCAAATTCGTCACCAATATGTTATGCTATTGGTGATTTATTATAAAATATTAACTTTTACAAAAAAGAAGATAAATAAGGTTTTGATAATAAAAGCCTTTAAAAATATGGTACAAAATAAATTTTTTGCAAAGACATCTATGAATCACTACAATTCCGAGAAAAATAGACATACTCCTTAAAAATACAAATACACGACAGTACGTGATTCTAATCGGATGATTTTATTTTTTTAATTAGATTGTAGTAAAAAAAAAAAAAAAATTAACTCTTAAATTAACTGTAAGTAACAAACCCTAAAAAATACATATATATAAAGAACAAGTACCAAACTCAGATTGAAGATCTAGATATTATTTTTTGAAATGGCTTGTTGACATTTTCAATAATGGCCTGAACATGTTTGTTTTCTTGTTCCATGATAAGTACGGCTGTGTATCCCTTATTTATATACTCCACTATTGAGGTTGTTGCCCTAGCCTCTGCATTCATCAAGTTCATTCAATCTATTATGCTGATTGGTTTGAAAAGTTTTTTAATGGTTAGGTACTGATTGGATGAACCATATCACTTAAATCATGGTTGAAACGAGTGGAGGTACCCACGCGTTGCTGCGGAAATGCCGTGCTATTTTTTTTTTCACACCTTAGGGCTCAGGGACTAAATTGCAAAAGACTACTCTTGCTTCCACTGTTGCACTCTAAATGAATTTTGTTAATGGATTTTCTAAATCTTGTCAAAAATGTATCTTCACGAAAATTTTTAATAATCAAAATATCATTTTTTTTTTGTCAAATATTACAAAACAAAAAAAAAAAAAAAAAAAAAAAAAAAAAAAAAAAGTTGCTACAGTAGCATTGCTACAGTACGCTACAGTACTACAGTCCATTGCTACAGTATCCTTAATACGGAGTATAAAAATGTATGTTACTGTAGCCACTCACAAAAAGTACTGTAGCAGAAGAGGGAATAGTACATTCACGCTAATTGTAATATTGTATAATATCAATGTGTGACATAGAAATGCTATTTTAAATAAAAATTATGGGTAGTACTCGTTAAAAAAGCATTCAAATAATGGAAATATAAAGATATTTAAAATAAATCTTCTATTATATTTTAATGATAAAAGAATATGTAATTTGTAATATGTAGCGTAAAATGCGTAAATTAATCGTAATCATAAATCGTCAAAGCATATATTTCTTCCGTCCTATATTAAATGTCATTTTTGACTTTTCAAAGTCTTTTTTTCTCAACTTTGATCTTAAATATTTGTGTTTGTGTAATATAATACTTGATACAAAATATATGAATGTATTAAGTTTTAAATTTATTTTCATTGCGTATAATTTTTATCAAATACTATATAACATAAACAAAAATATTTAAAATCAAAGTTGATTAAGAAAGACTTGAAAAATCAAACATGGACATTTAATATGAGACGAAGGGAGTACTATTCTTTAACACTCATTATCTTTGACGTCTCGAGTCTTCTCATGCTTCAACACAAGTTCGAATATGTTTTTTATTTTGCGTATGATCAAAACATCTAACAAACTATTTAGAATATTTAGATTGTGTTTTATAATCACGGTATCTTAAATTTAAATAAAATATGGTTTTTATATAAACAAAACATCTAACACATTTTAAACTTGCTCATACTCACTCAAGCAAGCTATATCGTATGCATCAAAATGATGTTCATCATTTACATTAAATCATACGTTCTTTCATGTTTTATAAAACAATGTACTAATCTTTAATCTCATGTTTCATAAAATATTTCAAATAAAATGTTTTAATCTTGCATTTATCAACTAGCAAGAACCTTTCTCTTATACTCTGTTCCCGAGTATAAAATGGAAAGAAGAGAAATGAAGAGATGAAAAAAGAGAGAAAAGAAGAGGAGTGAAAATTTTTTTGATTTTTAATCTTGTGTTCCCGAGTTGGAAAGAAAAGAAAAGAGATGTTAGGAAAAAAGGCTTTAAAATCACCTTCTCTCCAAATCATCCCAATTTGGGAAGAAGATTAGGAGAGAAGTTTTGGCATAATTTCCTCCTCTCTTCTCTTCTCTTCTTTCTAGAAAAAACTCGGGAATGCAATCTTTTCTGAATTTCCTCTCCACTTTTTTTCTTTTCTCTTCAAATAAAAACTCGGGAACAGAGTGTTAAGGAAGTATTTTAAATAACATTATCTTAATTAATAAAGCATGCATAACATCTCTTAACCTCTTAAAAGTTCTTAACTTTGAGTAATGTTATTTACCTATTATACTTCTTATTATAAATGGCAAGTTAGCACAAACTTAACTTTGAGTAATGTTATTTACTCTTGTCTTAATTTATAATTAATTTGATGAAAATGAAAATGAATGATTAAGAAAATGTTAATGTTGAAGTTAGTATATTGTGCTAAAATATTACTATAACTATTTGTCGTTATAAAATTATATTGTTGTGCACCGATAATTGTCTAGTTGGTTTGAAAACATCAAACATGCTTTTTCTTAACTTTTTTTCTCAGCTATCGAATGGAAATAAAACCAGCAAGTGTTCAATGACATTTCCAAACTGGCATAAACTTTATTTCAAAAGATGCAGACCCACGAATCCTAAACAGGCAACGGATCCCGATAAGATCCGTGGATCTGTGACGGTCTGTGAAAAATGTACTTTGTTTATTTAAGCAACCATATAGTCCACACTTAAATCAAGAGAAACAGATCGACGTGCATGCACAAGTTAATTCAACGCGTTGTATCAAAGTAATACCAATTCTTATTTGAAGTTTAATAGAATGGTTCTTAATTCAAGATATCAATACTGAATTTATATAAAATTCCAAAGTTTGGATGCAATATTATTTTATTGAAATAAAAGACTTGCAAGTAAAACATTTCATGGGACAAGAAAACTAATATAAGTTGGAACTAAGACGCACGACTAGAGTTTTTTGTGGATCTAATTTTCTAACAAAGCAATTCAATAATAAATCACTACGTATATGCAGACAATGCAATCAAACAAGCTAGCTTTTATGGAGCAAAAACTTGACTAGAGCTTGTTTCAGCTGAATATTATCAATGTGTAGAGAAAGAATGAATCGATATTTAGCTTATAAGAACTCAACTCAAATTCTAATCCATGTTCTTAGACCTTGTGTTAATAATAATTATGTGAGTATAGATGTATATTATACGTAGTACTTTATAGCCACAAATTGAACAAGCCGCGTTCTTTTTTCATAAGCATGATTTCGTAGAATAACTTCAACCGATTTAACCTAGTAATTAAGAAAATGATATAAGCAAAAATTGGCAAAGAATTGGGAAATTTTGTAAAAAAACTAATTTTTTTTTAAACGGGAGTTAGTTTATAAAAAACACTAGCAAGAAGCTAGACAAAGATTACAAATTTTCAGTACAAACGCAATACTAAATCATAAATCCTATTAAGAATCGCCTTTTTGTTAAAATTGTAAATCCAACAATGTGATAGCACGATGATTTCTTCCAAAAGCATATCCTTTGAATTCTTTGAGGTTTTAGCTCAAAGTAATCCGTTAACCCGAACCTCCATATCAACCATTTTGTAAGCAATTGACTTCAAGGTGAGACACTTGCATATCATCTGCTTCTTACAAAGAATAGATCAAATGAGAAGACAATAGAGACATTCACAACCCATGAAAAATATAATAGAGACTAGTTTTTTATTCGGTCTCTATGATGGGGTCTTCATGTGAAAACCATATAGAGATCAGTTAAGAACCAATCCTGATAAGCCTTATATATTAGGGACCGTTACAATAGGTCAAAACCGTTTAATGTATTTTACGAAATGGTTGGATGGTTCGAATAAAAGGTAGCAATCTCACCAAGAACTTTGTCCAGATTATCTAGCTATTGTATTAGGAACTAAAAATGGTCCCCTCTCGCCTAATACTTCTTGTGTTTTAGCACCATAACGATCTTCGAGCAGATTAATTAGTGGCAGAGCGGAAGTGTGTCTTTACTGCAGGTTTCCTTATAGAGCATCTGGTACCATGGCTCAAACCCAAGCCAAATCCCGCTTGGCACTTGTTTTGGCACCGCCATCTTCAAAACTGTTTAATGTATTTTACGAAATGGTTGGATGGTTCGAATAAAAGGTAGCAATCTCACCAAGAACTTTGTCCAGATTATCTAGCTATTGTATTAGGAACTAAAAATGGTCCCCTCTCGCCTAATACTTCTTGTGTTTTAGCACCATAACGATCTTCGAGCAGATTAATTAGTGGCAGAGCGGAAGTGTGTCTTTACTGCAGGTTTCCTTATAGAGCATCTGGTACTGTGGCTCAAACCCAAGCCAAATCCCGCTTGGCACTTGTTTTGGCACCGCCATCTTCAAGCTCCCCCCCCCCCCCCCCCTCCCCCCCAACATCAGTTTGGAAGCCATTTACTTAGCTTATGTCAATTCCTACTTTTTACCTTTTTAGTGGGTTTTGTGTGTGAATGTTGTGTTTTAATTAGGTATGGTCGGTCTCAAAAGGTGGAAATGACTCAAGCCATGAAAGAGAGTGTGTATTTTGACGTGTAAGTGTTAAAAGTAAGATGGTGAAGTGACACTAATATAACTATTTGAGTTGAGTCACGATACCGTGTGCTTTATTATGCTTTATTAAAAGCTTATGCATATAGTAGGATATCACACCATGCCAATACAAATTATCTTGCAATTTCTCATGAGCAAATTACACTTGATCAAACTTCACCTTGTAAAATACACGCACATTCTTTTTTGCAAACCAAACTATTAAATTTTTTTTTATAGATAACATATGGTATTTCATAATTACATATTTTTAAAATGTTGTATATATTTATGGTCAAAATTTGTGCTTGAATAATGAATATACAGGAGCTAACTGGAAAGTTCGCTAAACAATTTTTATTTCATCGAATTTTGGTCACAATAATGTTTAACATGTTAGGTATGTCATAACAAAATCAATATATTTTAAATAGTGTTTTGTTTATTATATATGCATAAAATATTTAGTTGAAAATAACATGACAGGTTTGTCTAGTTGTTGTGATGGTTGTAGTTGACTTTCTTCCTTGTTCTTTTCGATAGATGTTTATCTTTCCGTGAGTAAAATGCAATATTCATCCTCGTGGTTTGGTTAAATTGCAGGTTTCGTTTCTAACATTTTAAAAGTGCGGCCATCATCCTTTTAGGAAACTTTGAATTGCAGTTTTTGTTTATTCTACAACCTCAATCAAATAGTAGATGTCCAGGTTCAATACCCCTTAATATTGTGTGATCATTTCTTGTCATGGTCACGGCGGTCTTCTTTTAAAGAAAAAGCTTTATCCTGTGTGAGTTTGTGTGACATCTGATAACCAGACATCGAACACCAAGGTTACCAAAACAAGTGAATTCTTCATCAAAACCTGGATATATTCATATTCGTCGTGGCTAGTTTGCAACTCTACTAGTATTCAGGAGCGAAACCAGAACACAAAATCACCAGGTGTATTTAGGGAAATCAAACACGACTACATGCATAATACTTTGACGTAGCGTTTGGTATGTCGTAATCAAATGAGGAATGAAAATGATTATTACGATGGAATGAGAAAATATTGTTTGTTCATATTTATGTAATGTAATAACTCATTACAAGGAATTACTCATTACATCAAAACTATTCCTTAGGGGGCCCCCACTTTTTTTTCATTACATCCTGTAATGGAATCAAAATTACATAAAACTCCACCATTAACTAACCATATTAATAAAACTTCTCATCAATAATGGGCATTTTAGTCTTTTTATTATGATTCCATTACGTCTTATTAAACAAATAAAACATGATAAATAATGGTAATGACTCACTACCGTAGCGTTTGGTATGTTGTAACTAAAAGAGGAATGGAAAAGATTATTACGATGGAATTTGTTTGTTTACATTTATGTAATGTAATAATTTATCTTATATACTAAAAGCTTAAGTAGTCTTATAAATGTAAGTGGTCATAATAAATGGCTCATGAATTGAAAGTGAAATGTGGATCCTTCATGTGTTAGTACATTGATTTAATAGTCATGCATAAGGATAAGTACATAGGAGATGAAGTGTTTGGTGCCATGAATGCATAAATTAAACACACCAATTAGTGGTTAGTCTTTTTACCTTCCCGTCCATAAGTTACAAATATTTTATCAACTATATAATGTGTGAAAAATCACACACAACAAACCACAACTTCCTCCACACCGCGTGCACATTGGCCTACAACTTATTATGGTGGTAAAGTAAGCATGATATCGTCTTACTTATTTAGCATATTGATTTATATTGTTTCATGTAAATTTCACGTGTGCTTTGTGTGTGTAACAATGTAGGACATAAAGATCATGCTTAGGAGGTTTGGTAATAACATCATCTTCTTTAATCGTTTAAGAGATCCTACACATCGTTGTCTTTATCAATTAAGTGAAACATGCACGAACATTTTTACTTTGATCGAAAATGCAATATATTGATTAACTGTATTTAAGTTACTAACGATCAACTATATCTAATTATTTATTGTAGCACGTCAAGAATCATTAAAGAAAGAAATCGAGAAGTCACAAAAATTTTATCAAGAACAAAACATGCAAAAGGCCAATGAAGAACAACGACAAAGACAACAACAACAAGAACAACAATAAAAACAAGAACAACGCCACAGCCATCGGTGGGATTAATACTTAGCATTCATATTAATTTACGTTACAAATTAAACATGCAACATGTTACTTCATGTAATACCGATAAACGGGCTAATACTATTGATTCTTTAGCAAGTAAGTTTCTTGAAAATAATGTGACGAGCATTTAATTTTTAATCAATAATTATTACTACACTTTGTTGGTGCATTTTAATATTTTTGCTCTTAATGTAGTTTTTTGTCTTGCGTTGTGTTAATATCACTATAGAGATTAATTGATTATCTTAATATGATTTTAGTTTCATTTGTAGAATGACAAACAAATTTGGCAAAATGAAATTGTTATATTAGTTATTAAGAGTAGAAAAATTATATGTTTAGATTGATGTCTTCAAATATATTTATATATGCAATATGCTACAAATTAAATATACTAACAATATTGGATCGATTTTCACAACAATAAAAAAATATTGAAACTTAAATGGTTTTTGTGGATAAAATAAAGTTCGAATAACTAAGCGTAGTAATGTAAGCTACCGTATTTGATATGATAAACCAAAAGGATAATTCATTGTCACAAGTTAGATCTCAAAATATAGGGAATGTCCACTTTGTTACGATTTTATATAAGGGTTACATTTATTTTGAAAGAACCATATGCGTTTAACCTCCCTTTGACATTTAGTATGTAACTTATACATATTAAAAAATTACATGTGAAGAGACTCTTTTAAATGTAGCATCTTGAAAAAATTCTCTTCACATATATTCTTTTAATGTCAATAAACTATTTAAATGTGTGTCATGCTTAGAAAAGGTGTGATACTATCATAACTTAGATATATAATGATGAAAATAAATGTCAAAGATTACGCTATGAACACTTATATACAACTCATGTAATGACGAAAATTAGTGTTGAACAATACACTAACGAACATTTAGATTAAGCCCGTGTGCATCGCACGAGTATGAATAACTCGGTCTAAATATAAAAGTCACAAACAACTAATTAAACTCATGTGATGCTTACAAAAGTTGTGAAATCATCACAACGTACAAACCTAATGACGAAAATAAATACCACACATTACACTATGACCAATTAGATAGAGCCCGTGTGCAACGCACGAGTCTGAATTACTAGTTACAAGGAATGATCTATTACACCAAAATCATTCATTAGGGGGCCCCATCATTTTTTTCATTACGACCGTAATGGAATCAAAATTACATAAAACACAATCATTAACTAACCATATTAATTAAACTTCTTATCAATAATGGGCATTTTAGTCTTTTTATTATTATTCCATTACATTTTATCATACAAACCAAACATGATTAATAAATGTAATGAATCATTACATTACATTGTTTATTCCATTACGTCAGTCATTCCATTTATTTGACATTTCATTTCGTCTTACCAAATGAACCCATTACACCACTTATTCCATTATATCGATCATTCCATTCATTTAACATTTTATTTTGTCCTACCAAACGAACCCTGCGATTAAGTGTATTTATAAAAAGTCGAGATTTTTTAATTTTTTTAATAAAATTAACACTAAAAAACAAAAATGCTTGGGTGTCTCGAAACCTTTTGGACACACCTTGATTCGGTCAATGCTAATATTACAAATGATAGACACCAAACTCAAATTGAACACCTTAATTAATCAAATGACGGGCCCAAGTTGACAATTTTAAAAAATTATACTAGCTAATTAAAATTTTCAGTTAATTAGTCCCATGATACGTACGGACAAAGATATCTAGTTATATATATTTGACGTTGTTATCATCTGAATTCATTAATGTAACTAAATCTACAGTTGTGTTTGAAAAAATTACCTATTGGATAGATCATCACCTAAATTATGATCGATCGATTATCAATTAGTATGTGACGTAACTAGTATGTTATTTTATGTCAAAGTTTAAGTGCATGACAGAAATTTATTCAAATACTTCAAAGGAGTACGTCACAACTCTGAAAATTTTACAAAATTATAAAATATATTGCATGGTGAAAATGTAAAATATATTCGGGGTAAATCCGTGTACATGTGAGTCAAAAACTCGTTCTTCGAGATAACCTCATACCTTAGTTTGCATTTACATGAAACTAAAGTAAACAAAATGACTTTGCTCTAACGGTTGCCTTAAATGAAGGCTTTTTCTATTATGTGCCACCATGGCATGGGTTAACACTCATTTATTATCACTAAGATTCTTTTGTAATGCATTATTACAATATTAATTATATTTGACTTCTTTTCTTTTCCAGTATTACCCTTACCTTCTTTATCAAAACAAACAAATTATGTATAGCATCGTGGACATCATCTGTTTGATTTTTCACAATGTGCTAATTAGTTAAAAGATACTCCCTCCGTCCCAATTTATTTGTCCAGTTTTGACTTTTTTAGTCTTTCTTTGTCAACTTTGACCGTAAATATTCTTATTTGTGTTATATAATACTTGATAAAATTATACAAATTAAAAATACACTTGAAACTCAATCTATTCATATATTTTGCATCAAATATTAAATAACACAAATAAACATATTTAAAGTCAAAGTTGACAAAGAAAGACTTTGAAAATTAAAAGTGGACAAATAAATTGGGACGGAGGTAGTAATCTAAATAATAAACATAACACATTTTATTGATTCAACGTCAATACGAAAGAAGGAACATCAACAATGAAAATATAGTTCTAGTATTTCAAACAAAAAATAGGATTCAAATCTTCACTTTCGATAGTAGACGTCTTTCTCTTCATAGCTAGTTTTCGAGCAATAACGTGACCACCCAAGTTCTCTTTGTCCGGGCATGTACTAATATTGTGACCAACCCGCTTACATAATCTACAACGCCTTACTTGTTTCGTTGTCACCACTTCTTTCCCATTTTTCTCCCGATATTTCTTGGGTCGCCCTTTTGGGTTTGAACTAGGTGGACGCTCAACCAAATCAATCGAGGGTGGAGCAACGTTATTCAAACAAGTTGAATCCTCAATATTTTTATCTTGATGGCCAATAGAGATTTCATCAAGTTGAAATTCTTGTCGACACCATCGTGGAGACCAATATGTAGAAGGAATTTCAAAGCAATCTTTATGGATAAAAACACTTAAAATATGCCGACATAATATCCCAACAAATTCAAAAGCTTTGCAACTACATTTAGCCACCTTTCCATCCCAAAACACTTTGTGCGACCGGCTTGATGCATGGTGCTTAACATTAAAAGTCATGTCATTTACTTGTTTAACCGAATATTGAATTGCTTTACCGAACTCTTCTTGAAATTTTTTGAATGCAAATGGGGTAAAAAATCGATAACCTTGTTCTTCTAATGGTGAGAGTGACCTCAAACATGAGCCCCTATATTTCACCAACATAGTATCATGCATTTGTTTTTGCTCAACATCTTCTATTGCAAGATCAACCTATAAGTATATATATTATGAAAATAAGTTAACAATTATGAAACTGTTGAAGGAAATAGGCTAAAGAATATTTTTGATTAAATAAAGTTACTTACTTGCTTAATAAATTGGCTTAAGCATGTACGAGAAGATATAAATCGTTTTATAAATGCATTGATACTCTCTAATCTTCCCGTAGTCGTCATACCACCAAAAAAGAAGTCACGAAGATATGCGGGTACCCAAAAGTCTTTGAACTTGTACAATCCCACAACATGCTTATTACCATCTAAGTTGTACTTTTCAATAACTCTTGGCCATTGGTGCTCAAATTCTTCAATTGTGTCTAACTTGTATAAGTTGTAGAATTCAGAGCACCAATTTGAATACTCATTTCTTAAAATTGAAGTAAACCATCCACTAAATTTTGTAGTGATATGCCATATACAAAATGCGTGTTTTGTAAAAGGCATCTCCTTTGCAATCGCTTGTGTCATCCATGGATCTTGGTCGGTCAATATAGTCTTTGGTGACTTTTTCATTAGCAAAGTAAACATCTATAGAATATACACAACATAATTAGAGACCAACTGGTGAATTCATTGAATTTATTAACTAACAAAAGCATGTATGATTACCTTGAAAAGCCATCGGAATGTATTTGTTGTCTCATTACGCAAAAGTGCACAACCAAGTAAGATGGTTCTTCCATGATTGTCAATACCGACAAAGATGCCAAAAGGCATGTCATATGAATTCACTTTGTATGTAGTATCGAACACCACAACATCTCCGTATTTTTGGTACCAATCAAAACAATGAGCATTAGACCAAAATATATGTTCTAGCCTATTTTCCGCATCAATTGTAAATTCATATTGAAAGTTATCGTTTTCATTCTTAGCATTCTTGCAATGCTCTAAAAGATCCCTTGCATCATTTTGTGAGTTCGCTTTATGATTTTTTGTAAAAAAATTATGGACATCTTTAACAATAAAATTCAGTTCACCATGCTTCACATTTCTTTCAAGCTCCATCACACGCATAATTTGTCTAACGGACAAGCCACCTTCTTTTAACAATAATATACGTTTCTCATCTTCTATTGTAAGTTTACGATAAGATGGAAGAAAACGAACCTCATCTGTTGACAACAAGTCATGATTGTGTGTCGAAACGAATCGAGTAATTTGCCACTCCTCGAGAAAAATGTCATTAACTTTTCGTAATTTTATACGCATCATAGCCTTGCATTCACATCTTGCCGAATCTCGATTTCTTTGTTTTTTTGAGTAGTCTACCAACTTGACATCAGGCTTTCCTTCACAATGACAAAAGAGATCACGTCTTTTCCTCTCTCCTTTGTTTTCTCCTTTCTTGTTCTCGAACCTTCCTTTTCGAACGGAAAAACCATTCATTCTTGCATACTTTTGATAGAAAGCTAAAGCCTCTTCTTCACTTAAAAAACATTGACCAACAAAAGGTTCAACAACGTATTCTTTCTCGTTGTGGCCCGCTTCGTCAATAGCATCTGCCTCTTGAACCATCAACAAGTTTTCATCCATAGGTACCTCATTTAAATCAAAATGAAAACCTTCATTCATCTGCAAAAGAGAAAAAAGAAAGAAAATAGATTACAACAGGGGTCATAAACCGATCTAAAAAAACTAGATAACTAATATGTTAAAAATTTATTTACCTTATGCTTTCTTTAACAAAAATCATTGAGATATTCACAATATATAGACGAGTTAGAATGTAGGAGGAAGGAAGAAGTAAACAATTGAATTAAGTGGTGGGAAATTACACAAAAACAAAGAAAAAAAAGGAGGGAATAGAGATATCACGTACTTAAATGAGAGGGATTCAAATCATTGAATAGAAGCACGTATTCTATGGAGATGATCTATCACTTTTATGACATTCTTAAATTGTACATTAGATAAAATGGGAAGGGTACAACTGGAAGAGAAAAAAAAATCACTGGCAATTATTATGAAAAAATTCGTTGGTGAGGAATCTTGAGGTAATAAATGAGTGTTAACCCATGCCATGGTGGCACATAATAGAAAAAGCCTTAAATGAAAAGGTTTATGCCAAATTATGTCCTTAAGTCAATAAGTTGCATACATTACATGCACAATCCAGAATTTAGAAACGTTAAAGTTTAAAAATTGTTGTTGCATGATCGTTGTTCAAGTGCAAATTAGCTACTTTTTTTAGCTTCTTAAAGATGACAACAGTTTGAGTCCAAAGTTAACAATATGTCAAAATACGTGTTTGTTTTGTATGTCGAATATAGTTATGTAAATTTTAGTAACTTAATCGAAAAAACATCGCCTTCGAACTTAACATTTTTCTATTGAGTCATGTTTTTTGAATAACTCAGTAACAAACAAACTCATACCCACTTTGCAGATTAATGTGTGTTTTTTTTTTTTCCCTCAGCTAAAGTATTCGATCTACAAATCTATTTAATATTATTTCTTTTTTAAGTGGGATTCATCATTTTTTTTTTTTTTTTTTTTTTTATTTATTTATTTATATCCCTAGGGCATAAATTTTAATGACTTCTCAATAAGTGGCTTATATAGACGTAGGATCTACATGGTTCTTTAGCAAAAAAAAAAAAAAAAAAAAAAAAAAAAAAAAGGATTTCCTCAATTAAGACAATTTTGTTGAAATTAAACGACACTTTAGAGAACTTTTATATTTGAGACTAGAGCAGCAGAGCGTTGGCAGAACTTTTTCGCAACAAATATCATAATATTGTCATTATCAGAAAAAGGACAACACATGGGAGAATGACTGAAAGCTAATGGGAGTTTCGCTTTTAATTAAGCATGATTAGTCCTACTAAAAGTTAGTATAATATGGCCATGATGTGTTTGTATATTTATAAATGTGTGACATCCAAAAACCATGATGGCACGCAAACTAGGTGAATTATATACATGAGTAAAAGCAATTGAAATCATATATATATATATATATATATATATATATATATATATATATATATATATATATATATATATATATATATATATATATATATATATATATATTCTTTAAGAATATGTGAGCTAAGTATCTAGATACGAGGACGGGAAGAAGGTGTTTAAATTTCGTTGAAGTGGGGTATGACCGTACGCGTAGGTAAGATGTAGACAATCATACCTCCAAAAGCATATAGACTGCTTTCAGAGTTACCTTCATCAATAAAATATATGAGCAAAGCTTCTAGATACGAGGACAAGAAAAATATGTTGCAATACGTCGACGACTAAACACCTTGATTTGTAACATATACCCCATCTTCAATTAGCAAACTAATGAAGTCCGCCTCAACAGTGTCTCATTAGTTTGCTATTTTATTTATTTATTTATTATTTTTTTAAACTTTTTTTTTTTAATTTTTATATTTTTTTAATTTCAAAAAAAAAAAAAAAAAAAAAAACTAGCAAACTAATGAGACACTGTTGAGGAAGACCGCCCTCCAAATCATTTGTAGCTGTCGATTACAGGACTGAATCGATCCACCAATGTATAATATTATTGTTTTATTCAATTTATAAATAAACCATGTGAACGGGCAATATTTTCTTTGATTATAGTGTTTAACAATTAGACCGCTTTTGTGGTTGGTTAATTCAAAAATAAAAATTTTAAACTATTTGCACGTAAACTGAACACAATGATTTAAAACCTGGTTAACCGTCAACAGGTCGAGTGATCGGAAGATGGTTTTGACAAAAAAAGAAAAAAAAATGTTAAACACTACGCTTAACCGGGTCAATCTTTTATATAATAAAAGAATTACATCATTTCGTAGTGTTTTTGCAAATCCTTTCTCAATTAAAAAAAATTGGACCAATAGCAGAGCTCGATTTTGCCACGTAGGCAAAATCGAGCAACGTGATTGGCTAATAAAAAGTCAAAATTAGATTAATTTTGATCAAACTTTAATAAATTTGGTGGAGAATTTAATTGATAAAAAAAACATATAAAAATATAGGTGTCAAATTTATGAAAATAAAAACTTAAGAAAAGATGAGGTAATTAATAAAACCTTAATGGTTGAATTTTAAATATATTAGAGTTAAGTGTAAAATTATAAGTCTTCATGTTTTTTAATAACTTTAGATAATAAACAATTAACCCCTTACACTTTATAACCCCTATACTTTATAATGTTAACTTTGTTTTTTTACTTTCATCCATTAAAGTAAATTTAGTAAATATGCGGATTAGTTTCAATATACGTTAAATATTTTTTAAACTAATGTTAGTTTTAAATTTTCATCCATTAGAATATATTTTTTAAATAAGGACTCATGTTACTATATGCGTACACGGATTTGAAATACGGCTAAATTATTAGTAACGGGAATATAAATAAATGGTAAGCCTGAATTACTGTGATATGAAAATAAATATACGCGATTCTACTTATAACAACGACTCATGAAATTGTTATTTAAAACTTATATATAGATATCCATAAAAACATTTTAAAAACTTTACGGAGCATATTTTAACTTAATCAACACTCATTATGTGCCATTAAATTCGCACATTTTGTACAACATGATATCAATAGTTAAAGTTAAGTAACAATATTAACCTCAAACTCAATATCTATGTCTGTTAAAAACGTTACACAAAGCTACTTATTAAAAAAAAACATACAAAAACACATGGGTTATATAGTCATTCTTTAATATAGAAGATGTTTTCTTTATATTATAAAAAAATGCATGCATCGCAATCCTTATTTGATAAGAATCACCTCCTAAATCAAAAAAAGAAAAACTACATAACGAAAATATAAGTAAAAGAAATACCACAATTACAAAACACATCGTAAATTGATAGCACGGGTTTACAAAACTAAAAACATATATTACTAACATCTCATGCAAGTCAAGTATCATCATGTGATTTTGCTTGAATAATAAAATATAATTTTTAATCCAAAAATATTTTCCTAAAATAATAGGTAGATTAGAACATATATACATATGATTTTTTATCTTTAGTCCACTAAGTAAAACTATTTGAACATGTTACATGTTCATTTCTTAATCGATAATAATAAATAATCAAATCAAAATTTTAAAAACTCTGTGCGTGCACAGGTATTATAACTAGTTAGGTACTTGCATGAAAATATCTAACTCCCTTGAAATAAATAATTTTTGTGTATGTTAAAAATCGTATTTGAGTGATGAGAGCATACGACTTTTACTTACTTATCACTAACTACCACAAATATAGTTTCTTTTGAGATTTCAAAAGTAAAACAATTTCAAAGTGTGCAAAATTGTTACTTAAACAAATACAACCGGACTTTTTCAAAGCTAGTAACAACGTAAGTACTTCATGTGATAAAATATAAAATAAATAAGAGATAACGTATACACACACAATAGAAGTATTAAGAAGTAAATGTCACTGAATTTTTATAAGATATAGTTACATGTCATCTAGGTATCAATTCCTGCCT
This sequence comes from Artemisia argyi, assembly GCA_030686995.1. Taxonomy (NCBI): domain Eukaryota; kingdom Viridiplantae; phylum Streptophyta; class Magnoliopsida; order Asterales; family Asteraceae; genus Artemisia; species Artemisia argyi. Next base: position 29,849,307 of record CM060708.1, read on the forward strand.
AAAACTTGTCACACATGATAAAGATATCTTTAAAATTCCTAAAACATAAACAATTGATCATTGTTTTACAAAACAAAAAACAAGCAAGTTGACAAAAAGTTATATATCACAATGGTGTGTTTTTTATATCGGCAAAACCTTATTATATTGACCAAAAAAAAAAAAAAAAAAAAAAAAAAACCCTAGTATTTTCTATATCAATTATCAACTTCAAATTAACAATTCACTTCAGACTTTTACACTTTAAGATGTGTTAAAACCAATTTGGTTCTAAATTTGCATAAATAACCTTTTTGTCCATAACATTGACTTAGGGCCGATTCTTAAATTAAGTGGTTTGAAGATACATTTATTTTCGCCTCTTAATTGAGAGAAGTTTTTATGAACCTCCACAATAAAAGGAAACAAAGGTTTAGACCCATTCATTAAGTGGAAAAGAAACACCCTCTTAATCTTGCCCGCAACGAGAGTGAAAATAAAACCTCTCATTTTGCAGAATAAGATTGGTCACTCTTCTGCCTCAAATGTTGTTTTACACTTGACCTCATTGTCATATTTGCAACACTAGAATTGAATAGCCTGTAAATATGTTATCCCTAAATAAATAAATATAATCTAATTATCAGATTCAAAGCATGACTTCTATTTCAAAAAATTGGAGCTATTTGACTCAAATTGAAATCAAATCCTCCCCAAATTCATCTCAGCTGATTTGCAAACCTAGGTTCGGCAAAATTGGTAGCATCTGATTACAACGAGGCCACTTTGGTATCATTTGGTAGTACACATGATATTAGAAATTCAGGAAAGGGACAACCAAATGAGAGCCATAGACTTTAAGAATCACTCCTCATCGGAATAGCTAAACTTTACAGAATGTGACTGTAGATCAATTAGACCTCCTGTATAGCTTCCACGCTTCTTTTTTGTCTTCTCATGCCGAAAGTCCCTGCAGTTTGAAATTATACTTGGTAAGAGACCAACACAAATTGATCTCGAAATAAATTTGATAAATAGTAACATAATAGTCTGGATGCTTCAAACTATGACAATTTCAACCCATTTATTTCTAATGTATAAAATCGATAAAAGTAGCTTATAATTAAAGGAAAATGGTCAAAAGTTCCATGTATTCCTAAATGTAAAACAAATCACTTGAAAAAATAAGGCTTTTTTTTATTATTTTTTTGGTATTATATTCAACCCATCCAGCCACCCGACACATCCCATTTTGGCATTTTGCTACATTAGTTCAAATGCCTAGGGATTAGGGACCCAAAGAACGGTCCAACAATCTACCAATTAGTCCACGAAATTCAGTAATTATCTACAATGTTCCAAGTTCCAGTTGTATTTTTATAGTGAGTCAACCCAGCCCAAATCGCTTGTGACCCATACCAAAAAACAAACTGCATGACAATTGACAAGCTCGTTTTGACCCATCACCCACCTGTCCAACCCTCCTAATGCCACCTTTATGAATGACACATTTTTTGGGTAAATGTGAGTTAAGATTATGTAACGATTTGAAAATAGGAACTAAACATACCTCCCTCTCACTTGACCAAGAACTTCTTGTGCTTTAGCACCATAACCGATCTCTGCACCATCCTGCAGGTATACAGTTTAAAATTAATACTTTAAGATTACTGGTGGTGGATAGAATTCCTTTACTCGTCTCCTTAAAACATGGAGTAATAAAGTTTTATGCATAATAGGATAATTCTCACCTTTGCCCAATAAGAATTATCTTGTAATTTCTCATGAGCAAACTCCACTTGCTCAATCTTTACCCTTTGAAATGCATTTACAGTCTTTGGCTGCAAAAAAAAAACCAATCTATCGAATAAATTTTTTATGCAATACAGAATGATTGAATCAGACTTAAAGAAGATTCTCGGTTCTACACAACACAGCACATGTTAAAAGTTAAAAATAAAAAAACATACAGAGTATAAGAAATAAAACAGGCAAAATTTAGAGCTGCCATACAACCCAATACTCGGTTTATTCAAAAAAACTAACTTATTAATGCTATTATATTTAGCACACAAATTACCAACAAGGCTTTGGCCTAGCAGTATCCAAACTGTAACTAGAGTGTTCCTCATCTAAGTGGTTGTAGGTTTGGGAGAAAGGTATAGACTAGTGTGTGTGTGTGGCTGTGTGTTTCAGTAAAAAAGATATTTGAAATGCATTTACAGTCTTTGGCTGCAAAATAAACCAATCTATCAAATAATTTATTTATTTTTTATTTTTTATTTTATTTTTTATTTATTTTTTATTAATTTTTTTTAATGCAATACAGAATGATTGAATCAGACTTAAAGAAGATTCTCGGTTCTACACAACACAGCACATGTTAAAAGTTAAAAATAATAAAAACTAACTTATTAATGCAATCATATTTAGCACAAAAATTACAAACAAGGCTTTGGCCTAGCAGTATCCAAAGTGTAACTAGAGTGTTCCTTATCTAAGTGGTTGTAGGTTTGGGAGAAAGGTATAGACTAGTCTGCGTGTGGCAGTGTGTTTCGTGGGTGGTACACAGATTACTTATAGCATTTTGTACTACAATGTTTTGAGTCAACCCGACATGCTCCATTTAGACCTGTGCCCAAAGATACCCATTTTGACCCATAACGTGACCCGTCCCTTTTGTCAAATTTACGAGAAATCAAAGATCAATATGAGGAAATGGAAAACATACCTCGGCTGTAGCATTACGTTCTTTTTTCTTGGATTTTAGAGCACCAGACTTTTCTTCACCATTTACCTTGACTTTCCCATTTGTCTGTTCATCAAGCAGTTTATTAGATGTTTCTTGTGCATTGTTACCTTCACTTTTGTTGTTTTCTTCGGAAATTTCAGTCTTTTGGCGATTGGATTCCTCAATGACCGTCATCTCAGTAATTGGATTTACATTTTCATCATCATCAGACAATGATCTTTTTCTTTTCTTGGAACTCTTTTTTTCTTTTTTAGAAATAGTTTCATTCTCAGTGACGGTTTTCACTGTGTTTACTTCATCCTCATTGACAGCACAATCGGTGCTCGGCTTCTTTTTTTTCTTCTTCTTTCTCTCTTTTGCTGCAACTTCTGTTACTAATTCAATTTCATTTTCAGTGCCGGTTTTCACTGTGTTCACTTCATCCTCATTGACAGCGGATTCAGTGCTTGACTTCTTTTTCTTCTTCTTTCTACCTTTTTCTGCAACTTCTGTTACTACTTTAATTTTATTTTCGATGTTGGTTTTCACTATATTCACTTCATCCTCAGCATATTCAGTGCTCGACTTCTTTTTCTTCTTCTTTCTCTCTTTTTCTGCAACTCCTGTTACTAATTCAATTTCATTTGTAGTAGACGCCTCTAAGTTATCTTGTTTTATACTCTTTTTCTTCTTGTCCTTACTTTTCTGGGTTAAATCAACTATTTTCAATCCATTTACAGTATCATCTATGGGCTTCTCCAATTCATCAGTTGAAGAATCCAAATTATGCTTGGTTTTCTTTTTCTTTTTTGGTTTCGTTTCTTGTTCATCGACTTTAGTATCTTCTGATATTTGGGCACAACCCTTACTAGATTCTTTCTTTTTATCAGTGACTTCTGGCAGATCTTCAATAACACCATTGTCACTCTCGACAGTACCCTTTTTCTTTTTCTTCTTGGTGGGCTTTTCCTCATTGGTAGGGTACACCTTATCTGTTTTTAGAGCCTCATCTTTCCCTAAAATGCAACAAACACATCTAGTGTAAACACCGTCCGTCTATGTACTATGTAAAGATAAAAGCAATGTAGCATATACAAAAACTAGGTGGCAATATTGGCGTATTGGGTAACGGGATGGGGTTGCAACCAGGTGGAGACAAACACAAACACCTTTTCGTCCATAATTTTCAAAAAAGATAACTTATATAGTTAATGTGACAAATATGATCACAAAAACAATAGCAGCGAAATAGTAACCTGAATCTTTAAATAAAACAATTCAGAAGGTTCTATGCATTGACAATAGACTTTGGTCGACTTTCAGACAATTTGATCCATCATGGATGTTCCCAGTTTAGCAAAAAAACTCATTTTGACCCGTTTGAGATAAGAAAAAAACCCAAATCGACTCATTTTATGAAAATGAGTCGAAGTTGCCACCTCTAACAGAAATAAATGTTCGTCAGAGATTTTAGTAAATTACCAGGATTGTTGCTGCTGTTTGCATTACTTTCAGCATTGCTGCATAACATAACATAAATAATAGAAGCTTAAGCCAATTGTAAAAAAAAAAAAAAAAAAAAAAAAAAAAAACTACATTGGTTGAAACAAGCAAATAAGTAAATTCACAGATGCAGAAGGTATGATGAATGAAGAGGGGAAAAAAAAAAAAAAAAAAAAATCCACGCAAGAATTTAATTTATTATTTATTGATTGAATGCAACAAGCAAGTAATTACAGATGCTGAAGGTATGCATTTCAAAAGACTTGGGAGCATCTACGTTTTTTGGACCTTAAAGACCACAAGATGACAATGCTCTAAATACATTTCATATGATAAAAGGTAGTACATTATTAAAATCAATGCATCACAAAAACTGCTTCCTATACATGCAAGATACAATAGCTATAAATATAACTAGAGAATGTGCTTTTCTTTCCATTTTACCAAGCATTATATTTGCAGAATATGTCCTCCAAACGAAGCGAAGAAGGACAAGCTTTCCAGGCATCACTCTGCATAGAAAGACCACACGGTCATCAAAGGCGCCAGGGTTCATTTGATCAAGTTACATAGGACATAAGATGCACCAAAAAGTAGAAAGGGCTAAAAGTTGTAAATATATTAGAAGGATGCCACTTTTACAAAGTGAATCTAAGAAAACTTTAGCTTATTTGACAGCTCAACATACATAAGCCCCAAGCAAGTTACTCACAACGTGATCATTATTAGAACGTGTGTAAGCACTGATTGCCCAATGATCCAAGAACACTTTCATAAACTCGCCATTATTTCGAACAAAGCATAACTTAAACTTAAAAATTCTATTTTCCGTTTTGTTCCTCATGATCAAGTCGTGATATAAGGCAATTGTAAAGCGTCAACAAAGTAATGATCCTATACTTGTATGTTGAACTGAAACATGTTTTGCTTCCTCTCAACTAATTTCAACAACTGAGACATTATAACCAACATTTGTACAACTGTGTCTATAAACGAAGCCTAAATAACTTTATAACCAACACAAATCAACTGCTTCATTATATTTTAGTTGTCCTAAATCACATATGGTAAATTTCTAGGAACTAATAAAGTTTAAGTTATTAGTAAATCTAGGCATGGCAATTTGAGCAAATGTTCCACGTTTTACTCAAATTCTTTCTTAGCCCGCTTCAAAAGAAAGAATAGTGCACCTATTTCTGCATTTACAGTTTTCACAAGACATTAAGGCAAACAAGATTGCTATTTATCAAGTCCTAATCCTTTGTAGTTTGCTGTCAGCCATATCTACTAAAGTCATTCCTAGTGATATGGTGACAAAGTGTAATTCAAAACAACGTCTCTACTAAAGCAAACTCAATGCTAAAAAGAATCAATCTTTTTATCCTCCTTGATATGCTTTACACGTCTGTGAAATGCAACTATTTCTGAAATTGCAATTCTACCTTACAATCATACATCACACATCACTAGTTATATAGCTATAAGTTCCGGCCTTAAGTAGCCACAATACAACATCATCAACTGGAATATATACATGATTTTCCACTAGAATAACTCAATGCGCGTGTTACATCCTACCAGCATTCTTAGTTTCTTACATGTGTTTAGACATACATCTTAAACAACAACATACCCAATCCCGCAAGAGCGGGGTATGGGGGAGGTAGAAGTGTAGACAGATCCTACCCCTACCCCAGGCAAGGCCTAGGAGTAGAGAGACTGCTTCCAGGGAGACCTCCGGCAAGTGCACAAGCGTGAGTGAAGAAGAAACCCAAGGTGCAAGGAGCAAAAGAGCAACAAGACAAACAAAGCACATAGAACCAAACAAAGAACAAGGAGCAAAGCAAGTAAAGCAAGCAAACAAAGCAAAGAGGAACGCAAGAGAAACAAGGAACGAAAAGGCAAAACAAACACCAGCAAGAACGCAAAGGCAAGCAGGCACCAGGCAAGAAGGCAACACAAAAACAAGCAAAACGCAAGGGGGCAAAAGAAAAGGCAAAGCAAAGGACAAAAGCTAAGGCAAGGGGGCTAAAGCTAAGGCCAGAAGGGAAAAAGCAAAGGCAAAGGGAAAAGAAACACCACAAGCCTACAAAACAAAAAAGGGCCTACCAAACCTAAAACGCAAAGGGGCAAGGCAAAGACAACCTACCACACGACCTAAACTACCCGCAAGTTCTAATCCTAGCTCTCCACTCGTTCCTATCTAAGACATACATCTTAAACAATGCCAGCATACTCAGTTCAGATAGTTTGATAAAAAAGTGATTACAGTTCTGATTATATAAGGTCGAATTTATCAAAGTCATATTTGATATGAGAATAACTTACCTAAAGGTCGTTGATGAATAAAGGTTCTTATCACTCATGATTCAAAGGCTTTGTTTAAACTCGATATAAACGTGATCCCTGAATTCTGCTTAAAGCAATTGCCAGCTTAAGGGATGTTTGGCATTGTCTTCTGAAACTAACTATGTAATATGAAATAATCAGCTATAACAAAATGCAGGACACGTATGGATGCAATTATGTTATCCAAATAATCAATGCATATACTAATATTAACGAATAACGAATTTACATGTAAAACAACCTAACCAAACAGATAATCATAATCACTTACATACATTACTACTCCTAAAGTAACTATCCAACAACTGATTATTTACCACAATCAGTTTTACAACACACAAACTATGAAACAGCTTGAAATGACAATAATCATAAGAAGATTGGTCAAACAAAGGTTGTGGATGCAATTATGTTATCCAAAATACTTGTTCAGTACTTTTTGTCTTTAGATAATAATGCAGTTAAAAACACCAAATATTCCGTACTTTTTGTCATTTAATAAGGAGAGGGGCATTATAATCATTTTAGGGGTATGAATAACCTACCCGGAAAAACAAAAACACCTAACTAACTTGGACATTTAGGCTGTGTTTGGCGCGGAGCTTAAAGGGCTTGAGCTTTTAAAATAAGTTTTGTTTGTCACACATGCTTATGGAAGCTTTTGGTAAGCCATAAGCCTCCATAAGCCCAAGCCAATTGAAACAGGCTTATTATAGGGGTTTATAATTGAACATTGCTACAACCAGAAAATGCAACAATACTGTATATAATTAGTCAAATTACTTAAATAGCCTTCAAAATATAGTGGATTATAATTATCACCCGAAAGCTAAAATATATCTGAATTTAATTTTACATTAATAAGCTTCAACTCCAACTAATTCGCCAAACAGATTTATAAAAATATAAGCTCCAGCAGCACAGACCCTTGTAAACATAACCTAACTAACTTGGACAATTATGCATCTATGTATAGAAAGAAATAAATAAATATTAAAAAGTGAGTGAAAATGGACCTGAATTTGAGCTTCTGATTGAAAGCGTTTAACAGTTTTAGCGAACCCGTTACGATGAAAGTAATCAAGTAAAGAATCATCAAGAGTTGGTGTGATTTTGGTTTCTTCTTCTTTAGTTGTCATCGTTTTGGATTGTTGAGCAAGAAGAATAACTTGACGTGGTTTGAATGAAAGAATGCTGACGTCAGAATTCTGCATCGGAGATGATGACAATCAGGGGTTATTCAGGGGTTTACTGATTTGTGAGTTGGGGAAATAAGTGTCAAAATGACTGTTACAAGGGTGGCTCAAGCGAACTTATATACTTTTTTTTTTTTTTTTTTAACAAAATCAATACAAAAACCAATTAAAAAAATAATAATAGAAAAGAAATGCTCTTTGGCTCAAGCCTAGCCCGTCACTCGCGCCTTCGCACATGAGGGGTCCATTGTGGTGGCGCTAGCTTGGCGCCGTGCCACCTATGTGCAAGGTCTTTATGACCATACTCAGGGCTCTTACAAGGTAATTGTTGATAGGAGATGATTTGCACACTTTGCGTATGTTTGTCACAATGGGTTGGATCGGCGAAGCAGTAGCTTATAGAGCTTTTGCGTGATGATCAACAATATTTTGAAGAGTATTTTAAGTCCGTTTCAACCACATTCGATTTATGGAGGCTTGTGGCTTATAAAAGCTTTCATAAACATTTGGGTATAGTCCTCAACCAAATATCGTTCCATCTTATTTTTAGTTTTGTTAATCCTAACCCTCAATCATACTTCAAAGTTCAAATCCACATTTTGGGTAACTGGATGGGTTAGCTCATCAAGTGTGTTTAATGACTAGCTTCACGACTCTCGGGACACAACTCATACAATGATCAATCCATAACTTATCATATTCGTTAAGTTATTTCTTTTTTAATTTTTATCAAAATATTGATATGAATAAGGTGGGCTAATTGCAAAACCTGTTAAGGAAATAACTTATGGGCTCAACAATTACTTAACAAAATGGGTTGATTATTAGGGGTACGTGGCTCAGCACCTACTAGTAATTCTACTAGCTCCGCCCTTGTCTATTAGGGCACACTAGGGATTAACACATTTGTCGTTTTACACTTTATAATTACTGTTTTACCTCACGCTTTGAATTAAGAGAAGTTACTTCCATGTCGCTTGTAACACAGTAAAGAGAAAGTACGTCTAATGTTACCATTGTTATTGGCAGTTGTTCTGTTATAAAAGTTAGTTACACTTTAAGTGTATATATCTCAACTGTCATTATAAACACAACACATTATACTCTCTCATTCTCTTCAACAAAAAAAACCATCAGTTTCCATGGACAAACTCCCTGAACCTCTTTTTCTCGAAATACTGAGTCGACTCGACGACTTAGCCGACGTATCCCGGTGCCTAATCGCTTCGAAAACTTTCGAAACTGCATATCCATACCTTCGATCAATCAACCACCAATGCACGTTAAATCGGTACCTCAACTCAAGACCTGGTACTGTTTCAAGTTCATCACAAGCTATCACACCTTTCAAGACATACAGTTTTCATGAATATGATATCGAAGTTAAAAGTTGTTGAAACGGTACGTATAGGCATTGATAATGAGCTTCGTGATCTGTCGTACCGTGACGGTGAGGAAGAGGCTGATGATATGTACTTAACTGATGGTGAGTTCGTTAAGTTGTGGTTGCCTAGGGTGAGTGGAGAGATGTGTAAAACCTCGCAAAAATCTTTATAATTAATAACGATTAATTATATATAAATCTCTGTCATTATTTTAATCACCATTTTTACGAAGAAATTTAAAATTTTCCTTATTATATAAAATGGTCACGATTACGATATTGCAAAATTCACCAAACGACAAAACAAGTTCTCGACACGATTAACAAAATATTAACAAATCACTAATCCTAATTAATAAACTAATTACAAAACCAAACGGGCCCTTGATCTTTCCTAAGCCCAACCGGCCCAAAAACTAAACCCATTTTCATTTCAAATTTTATATATATATCGACCAAACTAGCTCCAAAACGCCTCGCGTATTCCAAATTTTTACACACGACACATATATATTTTTACACCATATCGTTTACCACCTAGCCAACTATTAGTGTGTCAAATCCCAAGTTCATTGGACGACGTTTGGTACGTTTTTAAGTGGCAAAGTATTTGACGAATATTCATGACAATCGATTCATAATTTACTCAAAACTTAACCGTTTTGATTCCCGTTTGTTCCTACGTGTTCCTAATAATATTTCTAACATGTTTTCATGTTTAAATATCATCTATGATCAGCTATAATCAAGTGGTACGAGATTATGCAAATCGTGTATGAAATGAAATAGATGTCGACATCCTTGTGATTCACCAAGACATTTCCCTTGATTCATGCACTCTCAAACTTATATAATAAGCATATATTTCATCCTATGAACCTATGTAACTGACAATGCATAGTTACTATGGTTTCCTTGGATGATTTCACACCATACGTGTATCAAATGGCACCATATATATTCTACATGCATGCATCCATTTCCATCATCTCTCATTCACTTTCACAATTTCCTTTCTTCATAAAAACTATCTATACAAGTCCAGGAGTTGAAACAATATCGTTTGGAAGCAAGAAACAAGGATCGAGTTTAATATATTCGTATATTACTTGGGTTATAGTCGAATTTGATTATATCTTGTGTTTCCTCCGTTCCTACTCGTTTCTCCACCACCTTAGAGGTGTAGTAAGTCATTTCAAACTACTTTCAATTCATTTCACACGTTAAATTTAATCCATGCACCATGTTCATTTTTATTCGATCCTATATAAGCTTTATGTATATATATATATATATATATATATATATATATATATATATATATATATATATATATATATATATATATATATGTACGTATAAAGTAGTAGCAACACAAACGTGGCTAGCCTCTATCTTGGAAGGCCTAGAAGTCACGTAGCACACATATTTCACGATAGTTTTTACTTCACATGCATGTTACGAATTCATTTTGAACCATGCTCCATCGCATGCAAAAATTACATAAACACTTAGAAAATAATCTAAGTTTTTGATATATATAGAAACGTTCCATGTAGCCAAGAAATGCACGTATACATTGAAATATTACTTAACGAGCACCCAATATTTTTACTCGACCTAATAGACCACCTAGAAAACTACCACTTTCATTTAGATAACATGTAAAAATACTCACGTCTCGACATATAAATTTACCCAATTTGGATCGACAATCACAAGATTTCTAAATCTCATATTATTCAAAACTTAATAAAATTCGATTTGGGCTTATACTAAGCCCAATAAGATTTAACGTTTTATCAGTCCACCAGGCCCATAAAATATATTTTTGGAATCACAAAAGTAGCCCAAGTCCAGGCCCAAAACAATTTCCATACCCTCGCCTCCAAATTTTCTAAATGGGCTTTTGGTTTGGCTCGTTAAGGCCCATAAGCTGGAAAATAAGCTCTTTTATCAAATAAGCAGTTGAAATAAGCTTTAATAAACTTAAATAAGCTACGGAAATTTTTCTATAATTTTTCCCACTTTTTATTACACGTTTGGACTAAAAATGTAACGCGACGACACTTAGGAGGACTAAAACTGTCAAGGACTGAAAAGTTGGGACTGAAACTGTAAAAACAGAATCTATAGGATAAAACTTGATATTATTTAATATTCCAAGCTTAGAATGTTATTTTGGACAAGTAGTGGACTATAATTGTAAATTAGATACGAAAAGGACTAACGGTGTAACGCTAACGTCGTTAGCATAAAAAGTGTAAAAATGGAAAAAGGACAAGGACTAAACATAATCTATTTGACATTCTTATTTATTTTCTATTTTCGTAAATTTATTCCGTATTGCATTTAAACTTTCATTTATATATATATATATATATATATATATATATATATATATATATATATATATATATATATATATATATATATATATATATATAATAGTTAACGTAACGTTAATAATATATATAACGATATTTCAAAAGTTAATATTTTTACTTACGATTAAAAAGGTAAAACTTCGATGGATAATAAAGTATTTTATCATATCATGCATGGCATAATAATTACACTGCACATCATCTATTCGTCATAACGAATAAATATTATTCGTTATTCGTTCGTATTTACCAAATAGTATTTGGTCAAATTCTCATATAAATATATTTATCAGGTTCCGTATCAAAGAAGTTTCCATAATCATTCTCATAATCTCATCCTACTTAACTTTTCATCATCCCAACGTCAATCAAGGTGAGTCATAGCCCCATTTCCAATACTTGTTTTTAACTCATTGGGGGAGATACATGCTTACATATACTTTGATAACTTTATAAGTATATGAATAAAATACATGATTCAAATCAATTTCCTAATTGATATTTATTTAATATGGTTTGTGATTTAAGATGTGATATATACAATACTTGACGAAATACTTAATACTGATACTCATATGATAATGTTTCCAATTTGATTATTGTGGTATGTGATACATATATTTTACTGATGAATTACTTGACTGAAATACTGATACACATATGATAATGTTTCCAATTCGTTAATAATCACACGAAAGCTAAAATATATCTGAATATAATTTGATGTATTTTATGCAATTTTACATTAATAAGCTTCAACTCCAACTAATTCGCCAAACAGATTTATAAAAATATAAGCTCCAGCACAGACCCTTCTAAAGTAAAATAAACAAATGTACGACATATTAAAAAGTGAGTGAGAATGGACCTGAACTTGAGCTTCTGATTGAAAGCGTTTAACAGTTTTAGCGAACCCGTTACGATGAAAATACTCAACTAAAGATTCATCAAGAGTTGCTGTGATTTTGGAAGTAATTTTTTCTTGTTTATTTGAAGATGGGGTGATCATTTTGGATTGTTGAGAAAGCAGAAGAATAACTTGGCGTGGTTTGAATGAAAGAATGCTGACGTCAGAATTCTGCATCGGAGATTATGACAATCAGGGGTTATTCAGGGGTTTGCTGATTTGTGAGTTTGGGGCTTCCTTTCTTTTATGTGGAGGGAGTGGAGAATAAAATAGAAGAAATCAGTGTCAAAATGACTATTACACGCTGGCTCAACCGAACTTATTAGCAACTTCACCATTTTCTTCTTTCAATTCCTTTTTTTTTTTTTTTTTTTTTTTTTTTCCCAATTAAAACACAAAATTAATACAAAAACGAAAAACCAATTAAGAAAAAAAATGCTCTTTGGTTCAAGCCTAGCCCGTCACACGCGCCTTCGCACATGAGGGGTCCATTGTGGTGGCGCTAGCTTGGCGTCATGCCACCTATGCGCAAGGTCTTTGTGACCATACTCAGGGCTCTTACAAGATAATTGTTGATGTGAGATGATTTGCACACTTTAAGTATGTTTAGTGAAATGAGCTAGAGCTGATGATTATGTTATAAGCTGGAAGTTATATCTCATATTTTATAAAGTTGTTTGACAAATTAGTTAGAGCTGAAGCTTATTAATGCAAAGTCGTATAAAAATATATTAAATTAAATTCAGATATAGAGCTTTTGCGTGATGATCAACAATATTTTGAAGAGTATTATGTCATTTGACCAAATATAAGCCCTCAATCCCTCATAAGTCCGTTTCAACTTCTTTGGTTTATGAAGGCTTGTGACTTATAAAAACTTTCATAAGCATGTGGGTATTGTCCTCAATCAAGTATCGTGCCATCTTATTTTTAGTTTGTTATAATCCTAACCCTCAATAATACTTCAAAGTTCAAATCCACATTTTGGGTTACTGGATGGGTTAGCTCATCAAGTGTGTTTAATGACTAGCTTCACGACTCTCGGGACACAACTCATACAATGATCAATCCATCACTTATCATATTCGTTAAGTTATTTCTTTTTTATTTTTAACAAAATATTGATATGAATAATGTGGGCTAATAGCAAAACCTATTAAGGAACTAACTTATGGGCTCAACAATTAATTAATAAAATGGGTTGATTAGAGGGGAAGGTGCCATTCCTCACTCGACCTCACCACTCATACGTGGCAACCATGTTTGCTCGCCACAGCTCGTTGTGACACCGGAGGGGGCTTGATGAGTGTCTAAATACTCATCATTTTATACCAATCTGAACTGCCAAAACATCCAAAAACACTCAAATATGCATCATAATACTTAAAATATCTTAGAAGTGTGTTTTATATGTTTCAAATGCAAAATATGCAAAAACAGATGAAAAACGTACAAAGTTTGCATAATTGGCAGTTTCAGTCCCTCAAGTTTTAAAAGTTGTCAAATCTAGTCCCTGGTAAATCAAAACATGAAAAATATCATCAAAGGTCCTTAGGGATTCATAAGTTGTCAAGTGTAGTCCTTTAAAGTTAAAAATTGCAAAATGACAACTTTAGTCCCTCAAGTTTGAAAAATGTCAAAATTAGTCCTTAAGGTTTTAAAAATGGGAAATTAATAAAATAAACCTGGAACTATTCTTAAATGACAAAATTGGTCCTTATGATAACATTTTGAGAAATTACATCTTTAATCCCTAAAAATCCAAAGTTACATAAATGGTCCCTGGAGTTTGAGAAATTACAGAAAAGGTCCCTGGATATTTTAAATGGAAAAATCACAAATTTGGTCCTTGGTTTATCATATTTGGCAAGTTAAGTCCTTGAAAACACTTTGGGAGAATTACAATTCCAACCCCTTAACTTTGCTCAAATTACAAAAATGGTCCTTGTTAAATACCTAAACCAACCGGACCCTTTTTATTAAATAAATCCAAATCCAAACTAATCCAAATCCAAACACAACACAAAACCAAGCCCACCCCTTAGGCCCATTCCACCCTCAGCCCAGTCCACTTCCTTTTATTAAATAAAACGGGCGTTGACCCGGTCAAACACCCCAATACCGCCAAACCACATACCACTGTAGCACCATCTCCTTCACCCCTGCATCCATGAAACCAGGTGGTATTTCCACCACCACCTCACCTTTCCACCTCACCCCCTACTCCCCTCACCCCATCTTTCCACCTCACAGATAAACCACATCACAATAAATGTTATCCACACCAATTTTCACCCCAAACCATGCCTTGACCTCTGTTTTCTTCCATATCACCCCAACTTGCCTCCAAACCTTCCCATTTGTCCCTTGACACCTCCAAAACACTCCAATAATCTTTAATTGCAGAACGTAGTCTCCAAGTTAACTTGGAGACTTTTGGCGCCAAAAACAGATTTGAAGGTCAGGATCAATTCAGAGCATTGGATGGCCAAGATTGAAGTGGGAAATGCTCAAAGTCACACAAGGAACCCTAATTGGAGCTTATAAAAGGAAAAGAAGCAGAAGAATTCATTATCTAGTTTATTTTTTCTAAAATTGTATGTCGAATTAAGTAAGTTTTCAATTCTAGTGTAAACCTAAGCTTTTAAGCAGTGTATTAAGCATCTTTCATGTATTGTAACTCTTTCTGATTAATCAAAATCAAGTTTCCTTAACTGTATCATCTTTTGCAATTTTAGTTTCAATTTCCTAAATCTCAAATGCTCAATTGTTGTTATTGTGTGATATACTGGACTGATAAGCTCACTTAAGCTCCTAGATAGCTTATAAAAGCTATTAGAAACTATTAAAAGCAGTTTAGTAGTAAAAACTCAAAAATACCACAAAAGTCAACAAAAGTCAAACTGGCAGGTTCATGGTGATCGTTGTTGGAGCAGGGCATATTATGGATGGTCCTGGGTTAGTATCCATTGGTGGATGTTAGGAAAGGTTTCTTTGTCCTTGGTTCTTGATTATAAGCAGGAAAGCAAAAATTGTAAGAAATCCTTTTCATTTTAAGTTTCATTTGTTAGTGCTTAATAGTAGTATAAACTTGTTTATTTTGCTTTCTTATCATCTAATTTATAGTTTCTGATTCATAGATATAGAGTTAATCATAGTTTTCTTAGTTTCTTTCATAATCTGTCTAAATTAAGTGGTGTTTGGATTTGTATGTTCTGTGTAACTCAGCTTGTTGTTGTTATTATTTTCTACTCTTATATATCATTGAGGATCATTTGACCTCAGAACAACAATAAAACATAGGGTTAGTTAATTAAAAAGTCAAAATCTTGTTTAATCACCCATAATTCATAATCTGTGTAATTTTAAAGTGTTAAAAGCTTCATAATCACTCATAGGTTGATACCAAAGCTTAAATTAGACTTCACTTAGCTTAAGTAACATAAATCAGTCCATAAATCTAGGTTAAAATTCATTTTAGTCAACTTTAGGCATAAATCAAAAAAGTTAAAAATCTCATGTCTTGCAGAAACTCAAATTTTGTGGGAATTTTCTAGATTTTAGGAAGTGGATTCAGGACTTAAAACTTCTTGTGGTTAGAATCTACCACCTAGACCTCAGGAATCCAAGCTTGTTTGATTTTTAGAAATTTTCTACAAGCTTGTAAGCTAGCCTGCAGGGCAACCCAGTGCCCTGTGCACTCAGACCCCATTTCACCCACCCAACTTTGGTGGTGATTTGTGGTTACCCCAGTGGGTCCCACACCTCATACTTTGGTTCTTACAACCCCCCTCCTACCAGGGATCATAGATTGACCCTTAGTTTGACCTAGGAATCAGTGGACCCCACCTGCATAAGACCCTCAACTCTGTCCCATTTCTGAGTTGCTTTTGGTTTTTGCCAATTGCTTATTCAGCTTATTGGCTTATTCAGTGGTCACAAATTACTTATTCTTGCTTTAACATGTTTACTTAACTCAGAGGAATCAAGTTTTACCTAGGTGGACCCCACATAAGCTCTTGTGAGCTTATTTCCAATTTCAGTCAACTCTAGTCAACTGTATAAGCAAATAAGCACTCTCAGTGCTTATTCTGAGGTTCCAAATTAGTTGTCTTTGTAAAAGTTTCTTATTTTAAGTATTTTAATAGTTTTATAAAAGAAAAACCATAAAAAGCCAACTTTAATTATAGTGATAGCTTCTATTTAATAGAAATTATCTATTTAATTTTCATCTCAGCTTATTAATAAGCACTTTTCCAATTTTATAATTTTATTAATTTCCTAGTACCTTTAAGTAATTAAAATAATTTTCTTAGATTTTTCCTAAGCCGTTTACTATTTATTAGATTTAAAAGTTGTTTAAATAATTAAATAGGTAATATTAGTAATTAATAGTTTTCTTTAATTTTAATTAACAACAGTAGAATTTTATATTTTTTTCTAAGTTTTATAAAGTAGTTAAGACTTTTAGAAAATAGTTTCATAATTTCCACTATCCATTTTCCAGTTTTCTTATTTAATTTAATTAAATTATATTTAAAATAATTAATAGGTAATTAATTAGTGGAATAACCTTAACTATAATTTTTAGTAGTTTTTATAATTTTGTAGGATTTCTGTGATGGTTAAATAGTTTTATAAATTTTATCATAATTTTCTAAGGTAATTTAGTAATAATAGTAATTTGAAATAGTTTAATTAGTTTAATTAAGTTAAATAGTTTTTAATTAATAGAAAACTCAAAAAAAGACAAAAATATTTATTTTCATTTTTTATACTTTCTTCAAGTTCTAATTAAGGTTTAGAAATTATTTTTGCAAGTTTTTAGGTTGATTTGTAATATTTGTCATTTTTAGTTAATTTAAATTAGATTTAAATTAGATTTTTAAATAGTTTAATTAGTTAAATAATATTTAAATATTAAAATAATCAATGTTATAATTTCATTTTCATTCTAAATTTTCTTTTAATTTTAAGTTTTAAAAAGTTTCAATTATACCCCCTGTAGTTTGTAATTTGTTTAAACCCCACTTGTCTCTGTCTGTTATCTGATTTTCTTATTTGTGCTTTTACGTGTATCTCTATTATTGTTTATATATTTTCATATTATCTAAATTCCAAGCAATCAGTAGTATAATCATCCCTCAATCATTTTTGTTACTGTCCTCAGTACCACTCATTCTCCTAATCGTTCCAAAATACAATTTCAATCTCGTTGGGATTTAACGATCCGGGGATTTTCCTATATTTCCACGGTCAATAATAACTTGCACTTTCTCCCAGGTGGGCCTATCAGCTGCACACGGTTGACTGGTTGGTTTGGGAGGAGTCAAAATTTGGCGCCGCTGCCGGGGAGGTTGTTGCGTATTTCAAAACGGTTTAAGTTTAGTGGTTTTCAAAAACCCTCCTGTACAAATATCACCACTTTGTAAATTTTTGAGAAAATCAAAATCATATCTGAAAAAGTTCATTAACATTTCTCCTGAAGTGTTAACAACACCAAACAAATCATAAACAACAAAACAAACTGTGAAGTTAAATTACTTCGTTGTCTTTAAGATTACAACCTGAAACAGCTGGTATAAGGTAAGTTCTGACATTAAATTGCGAACTGAAGAGGAATCCATTTATTTCCTCCCGCTAGCCTGCGAGTAATCTTAAAGGAACGATTTCGGTTAACGAATCAGTTCCAAAAATATTGTCCAAATTTTTCACCCATACACAAAAAGCCAAAAACATTGTACTGTGAATATAATTATATAAAAGTTTACCACCGAAAACCAAGGCAGAACACCTACCAACTGGGGGTGTGAACATAATAAGTTCCCAAACTTAAGATTTAAAACTTACCATTATATCCTTGTGAATAGTGTACCTTTTTTAAAGGAGCTGTTCATTTGTGATTATTGGATTCAAGTTCACTGTCGTTTTGCCTCTGTCTTGTTTTGATTGATACCGTTTTTAGTGCATGCGCACTCGTTCGCAAACAAAGCGTAATAAAGGAAAAAACGTAACTAAGTTACGTTCTGTTGAAGAAAAACAACCAATAAAAATGAACGACGAGCCCCCATTCCCTCCCAAGGAGGAACCAGTTCCTGACACCCGAACAATGGAGGAACTGTGTCAACCTACCATGCAAGGGAGGGGTGGACCAATTGCACCACTCACTATTGGAGCCACGGATTTTGGATTAAAACACCACATGATACAACAAATCCAGAATTCGTGCCAGTTCCATGGATTGCCGAGTGACGATGCTAACAAGCATCTCGACAAATTTTTAACTGTCACCCAAAGCATGAAACAAAATGGCGTCACCGATGACGGCCTACGTTTGTACCTTTTTCCCTATTCCCTAACTCATCATGCTACTTCCTGGTTTGATCGACTTCCTAAGAATTCGATCCACACTTTTGATGAGATGATCACTAAATTTCTGGCCAAATACTTTCCACCATCTATGGTCACAAAGCTTAGGAATGATATCTGCAATTTCAGACAGCTTCCCGAAGAGTCCTTATTTGAGGCATGGGAACGCTACAAACTTGCTATTGATAGGTGTCCCAATCATAACATGCTTCTTGTCACCATTATTGATACCTTTTATAATGGTTTGACACTCCGTCATCGTGACACCATCAATGCTGCTGCTGGGGGCACCTTTATGAAAAGGACCCCTGAAGAGTGCTATGACTTAATCGAAAACATGACTGCCCATCATAATTTTTAGGACTCCTCTGCTGAGAGGAATGACTCATTTAAGTCTGTCACTCCGGCAAGCAATGAAATATCCATCCTAGCTAAAAAGCTTGATGATTTGTCCACAGCAGTTTTGCGTATTCATCAGACAAATCATAATCAGATCAAAGCTGTTAACCCAAGTTGTGAAACTTGCGGTTGTCCACATCCTTACACAGAGTGCCCAGCCTCCGGTGGCTCGGCTCGTGAAAACGTGTATGCAGCTCAAGGTTCCTATAATACGGGAGGTAATTCTTACCAACCGCAAGGAGATCGAAACCTTTTGAGCTACTGATCTAATAACTACATCGGACCACCAGGGTTTAATCAGTCCCAGAACCAAAATGGTCAAAACAGAAACCAGAACTTTAACCAGAATCAGAACCAGAACCGAATGAACCAAGGTTATAACAACCAAGGGAATTTCAACTCTGGTCAAAACCAGGTTCAACAAAATCAGAACCAAAGGAATTATAACAGAAATCAAGGTCAGAACAATTACCCACAGGGTAATTTTCAACAACAAAACCACTTCCAGGGTAACAATAATCAGCAACATGGGAATTTCCAGAACAATCGGGCTCAAAATTTTCCAAACCAAAATCAAGCCATTGTTCCAACTGGACCATCACATGATGAGTTATTAAAACAGTTTATGAAATCCCAAGAAGAACTGAACAAAATGCTGATTAGTCAAATGTCTAATTTGCAGAAGTCTTTAAATGATCGACCCTCGGGTTCAGGTACTACTTTACCTAGCAACACGATCGCTAATCCGAGGGGCGAGGTAAAGGCGATCACCACGAGAAGTGGAGTTTCTTACCAAGGACCTACAACTCCTTCTACCTCTTCTCCTATCCCTGTAGAGGAATGTGAAACTGAGGATACTACGGATACGGTGCTTCCTAATAATAACGGAGGTACCAATGACATCCCTCCTCCAGTTATCCCGGTCCCGACTCCTCCTAAAAGAGTCGTGTTTGAAACTACCGAAGGTCCTGTTGAAAATCCAAAAGCCAACCCAAAACCAACAATTCCATATCCCTCACGATTGCAAGACCAGAAGCTCCGTGAAAAAGCTAATCATCAGATGGAAAAATTCTTTCAGATTTTTCAAGAACTATACTTCGATATTAGTTTCGCGGATGCTCTTCTTTTAATGCCCAAATTCGCATCAACAATAAAAAACCTGTTGAGCAATAAAGAAAAACTGTTTGAGATGGCACGAACTCCACTCAATGAGAACTGTTCTGCAGTTCTGTTGAAACAGCTTCCCGAAAAGCTAGGGGACCCCGGGAGATTCCTAATACCATGTATTTTCCCTGGGATGGTTGAATGTTTTGCCTTGGCCGATCTTGGTGCAAGCATCAACTTAATGCCTCACTCAGTTTGGAAAAAGCTCTCTCTTCAGGCACTTAGTCCCACATGCATGACTCTCGAGCTTGCAGACCGTTCAATTTCATGTCCCCTTGGTATTGCCGAGGACGTATTTGTGAGAGTGGGAAAGTTCCATTTTCCGGCAGACTTTGTCGTTGTTGATTTCGATGCTGATCCAAGAGTTCCTCTCATTCTTGGGAGGGGATTCTTAAGAACGGGACGTGCATTAATCGATGTTTTCGATGAGGAAATCACGTTACGAGTTGGCAATGAAGCGATAACGTTCAACCTTGATCAAACCTCGAGATACTCCTCGAATTATGATGCTGAATCGGTCAACCGAATTGATGTAATTGACATTGCATCCGAGGAGTATGCTCAGGAATTCCTTGGATTCGCTGATAATTCTCCGAGTGGCAATCCCACTACTTCTTCTGATCCCATAATCGCTAATTCTTCTCCTTCCCTCACTCCGTTTGAGGGAAGTGATTTCGTCCTTGAGGAATTAGAGGCCTTTCTCAAAAGTGATTCCGTTCCCGAAAGAATTGATAACCAAGAGATTGACCCGGAGAGGGATATACTTCTCCTTGAGAAGTTATTGAACAAAGATCCTTCTTCCATTCCTGTTCTACCTCCACAACTTCATAAGGCGGAAGTCAAATATGTTGAGAAAAATGATGATTTCCCCGAGGTCGAACTTAAGGACCTGCCTCCTCATCTAGAATATGCATTCTTGGAAGGTAACGATAAGTTACCAGTCATTATTGCAAAAGACTTAAAGGATGAGGAGAAAACCGCGCTGCTTAAGGTTTTAAAGTCCCACAAGCAAGCAATTGCTTGGAAGCTCTCAGACATAAAGGGTATTAACCCGGATTTTTGTACACACAAAATCCTAATGGAAGAGGACTTTACACCTGCCGTGCAGCATCAAAGAAGGGTAAATCCAAAAATCCACGAAGTTATCAAGGAAGAAGTTATCAAACTTCTCGATGCGGGATTGATTTACCCTATATCTGACAGTCCTTGGGTTAGCCCAATACATTGTGTTCCAAAGAAGGGTGGCATTACGGTTATCACAAATGAGGATAACGAGTTGATACCAACTCGTTTGGTTATAGGGTGACGAGTATGTATCGATTACAGAAAACTTAACGAAGCCACCCGCAAAGACCATTTTCCTCTGCCCTTTATGGATCAAATGCTCGAAAGACTAGCGGGGAATGAGTATTATTGCTTCCTCGACGGCTTCTCGGGTTACTTCCAGATTCCCATTGATCCACAGGATTAAGATAAGACTACCTTCACATGCCCTTACGGGACATTTGGCTATCGCCGCATGCCTTTTGGGTTATGCAATGCTCCGGGCACTTTCCAGAGGTGCATGATGGCTATTTTCCATGACATGATCGGAAAAACCATGGAGGTATTCATGGATGACTTCTCAGTCATCGGGAATTCTTTCGACTCATGCCTCTCCCATTTAGAAAAAATGCTTCAACGTTGTGAAAACACTAATCTTTGTCTAAACTGGGAGAAGAGCCTTTTTATGGTTAAGGAGGGCATTGTCCTCGGCCATAAAATTTCAAAAAGTGGGATTGAGGTCGATAAAGCCAAAATTGATGTTATTGCTAAACTGCCTCATCCCACCACTGTTAAAGGAATAAGGAGTTTTCTTGGACATGCCGGGTTCTATCGGAGATTCATACAGGATTTTTCCAAAATAGCCCGGCCCATGACTCATCTTCTTGAAAAGGATGCTCCTTTTATCTTTTCCCCCAAGTGCATCGAAGCTTTTTCTATTTTAAAGAAAAGGCTTACCGAGGCACCAATCCTTGTTGCCCCCGACTGGGACTTACCCTTCGAACTTATGTGCGATGCTAGCGACTTCGCTATTGGTGCAGTTCTGGGGCAACGCAAAACCAAACATTTCCAGCCAATACACTACGCAAGTAAGACCATGAATGAGGCTCAAACAAACTATACCACCACAGAAAAAGAATTATTAGCTGTGGTATATGCCTTTGAAAAATTTCGGTCTTACTTAATCTTAAACAAAAGCGTGGTGTATACGGACCATTCGGCTTTGAAATACCTGTTCACTAAACAGGACGCAAAGCCAAGACTGCTCCGTTGGGTCCTGCTCCTTCAGGAATTCGATATTCTCATAAGAGATAAAAAAAGGAGCAGAGAACCTTGCAGCTGATCACTTGTCCCGGTTAGAAATTCCTCATCAGGATATTCTCGAGAGAAAAGAAATTAATTAAACTTTTCCTCTGGAGACTCTAAATCTAATCTCTACCCGGGATGATTCCAATACCCCATGGTTTGCCGACTTTGCAAATTACCGTGCGGGAAATTTCGTTGTGAAAGGGATGTCGTCCCAACAGAAAAGGAAATTCTTTAAAGATGTAAAACATTACTTCTGGGACGACCCATACTTGTTCAAAATATGTGCGGATCAAGTCATCCGACGGTGTGTCCATGGCCAAGAAGCCATGGAAATTCTTAAAGCTTGTCATGATGGACCCACGGGGGGACATCATAACCCAAACTACACCGCAAAAAAGGTGTTTGATTCAGGATTCTTTTGGCCCACGATCTATAAAGACGCCCATGAACTTATCAAAACCTGTGAGGCTTGCCAGCGTCACGGGAATATTTCCAAAAAGAATGAGATGCCGCAAAACGCCATCCAAGTCTGTGAAATATTTGATATGTGGGACATTGATTTTATGGGGCCATTCCCGTCTTCATGAGGGAATAAATACATACTCGTGGCTGTCGACTATCTGTCAAAATGGGTTGAAGCAAAAGCTTTACCCACCAATGATGCCCGAGTAGTCGTTAAAATTTTAAAGTCTCTCTTTGCCAGATTCGGGTCTCCTCGTGCCATTATCAGTGATCGTGGCACTCACTTTTGCAATGAACAATTTGCAAGAGTAATGCTAAAATATGGTGTAACTCACCGTCTTTCTACAGCATACCACCCCCAAACAAGTGGGCAGGTGGAGGTCTCAAATCGGGGTATTAAGAGAATTCTGGAGAGGACGGTTGGTGAAAACCGTGCCTCTTGGTCGGATAAGCTGGACGATGCATTATGGGCTTTCCGCACTGCTTACAAAACACCCATCGGGTGTACTCCATATAAGCTAGTGTACGGGAAAGCATGTCATCTTCCGATTGAATTAGAACATAAGGCCTATTGGGCCTTAAAACATGCAAATTTCGACCTTCAAACAGCGGGTGATCACCGTAAAGTTCAACTAAACGAACTAAATGAATTACGTGATCAAGCTTACGAAAATTCTTTAATCTATAAAGAAAAGACTAAGAAGATACATAACTCTAAAATTAAGAACCGCGTTTTCAACGTTGGTGACAGAGTTCTTCTTTTCAATTCAAGATTAAAAATTTTCTCGGGAAAACTAAAAACCCGTTGGTCTGGACCATTTACTGTTGATGATCGATTACACGGTAAGGTGGTTAAACCTTCGTTCTTTGTGTATGAGATATGTTTGTGTGAATATGATTAAGTATGCGGAATCTACTTAACCACACTTAGAAGATTTATGTTTATTGTTATGGAAATGGAATAGTTAACACCAAACGATTCAATATTATTCAAAAATAATTCGATTACACGGTAAGGTGGTTAAACCTTCGTTCTTTGTGTATGAGATATGTTTGTGTGAATATGATTAAGTATGCGGAATCTACTTAACCACACTTAGAAGATTTATGTTTATTGTTATGGAAATGGAATAGTTAACACCAAACGATTCAATATTATTCAAAAATAATACGAGTGATCTTTAGCTTATCACTAGGGTTACAAAGACCTTGAATCTTATGTTTGTTCTTTCTATTGACTGTCTATGAGAGTTGTGTATGGCATTGTCACTTTTTATCTACATATCTAAGATTTTCCTTTTATAGTCCAAGGAAAAATCTTTTACAAACTACATGACTCAACAAATAACTAGTTTATGACTAATCACTATTCTAGCTTAGTCATACAAGATACATCATGTATCTAGGATAAACAACTCACTTGGAGTGTTCAATTTGATGACTAGAACTAAGATATTATCTTCTTATGCAAGTGTTGAATAAGTCATTCTTATTTACACAGCTGTTTGTTATGAGTCATAGCTGCAGAGTCATAGCAGCAGCAGAATCAAGCAGCAGTATTCATCAGCAGTAAGATTCAGCAGCAGAATCTCCTTCAGTGGAAACTTGCTTTGTGCTTTATCAGCAGAATCATACTTGTCGTATTTCCATTAAACCTTTATGCTGAACCTTCTGATTCTTATGCTTATTTAATTCCTAACAATCCTCCCCTAAACATGTGAATCACATTCAAACATGTTTTTCTGAATTAAATGAGGACTATGTGAAGATCTTTCAAACACTTCATTGTCAGATTTGGTTGATCTGAACTTTCTTCTCTTCTGAGTGAATGAACTTATCTTTCTCTGGAACTTATCTGCTTTCTGATCTTTCAACAAGAGATGAACAAACGTAGTGAACTGAAATTGAATCTTTTCAACTTTTTGACCTAGATAGAACTTTCTCCTTTGAAATGCTTCATCCTTTCTGAATACAACATTTAAGAATGTTCTTGTCATTTTCAACCTCTATGTCATCATCTTGTATGATCTTGTCTTTTCTTTTGGTTAATCTTCCTTAAACTGGGCTTGAATTTCCTCCCCTGAGATTCAAATATCATCTTATATTGATATCCTCCCCTTGTTTGAAAGATTTTCTCACAATCATAACATCATCATCTGATCTAGCATTTTTCCATGTTTTCAGACAATTTGTACATGAAGCCATCAATTCCTTAAGAGTTTAAGATTCTGTCCTCATCACTTCTAGGTGTGTTAACTCCTATGAGAGGTGATTCAATGGACATTTTTGACTTATGGTCCATCATTTGATGGTTTTTAAAGTCATCTTTTGAAAATCCTTTTAAGAAACTTTTGCCTTAGCAGTATGTATATGATTTTATTATGAAAAATCATACTGCTTACAACCATTTTGAAAGGATTAAGTGTGTAACAGACACTCAATCAAAATTTTGGTTTAAAGCAACCTCTGGTTGTGTGAGAACCAATGTTTTCAGTTATAAATAACCGCCTGTGTATAGATAAACCTATTCAAAAGGCTTTCTTTACAGGGTTTCCAGCTCGTGGCATTTGTTACCTCTAACACAAGTGTTAGATTCACTGTTGCTCGCTGTTCTTTCTATCAGATATCCGTAGATTAGTCACATTATACTTGAGAGTATAAAATGATAGAAAGTGAGTTGTATCAGTTATTAACTGATCAACTAATTTATCAATTCAATGTGAAACATCATAATCAGATTTCAAGAAAAAAGTTTTAAGGAGTTTTGAAGTCCCAAACCTTTTCTATCATGAACCTATTATTTCAGTGGAAATGATCTGCAACAATGATCAGCTTTCAGCAGCAATGATCAACAGCTTTGATCAGCAAATTTCACTTGAAATAGCTTTTTAGCTCAAACATTCATACCTGAAACTGTTAGTCTAAAACCAAATAAACAAAGTACAAAGTACTTGTCTTGAATTAGAATAATCATAGAACTAACTGTATGAATAACTTCAAATATTGTTAATAGTAGACTTAGATAACAAAGTTAGATGCATTAACAAAATCTATATACAAAAACACATTATATTGAAAAATTTAAAGATTAAGCATTCCAATACTTGCTACCAAGTACTGAAATCTTCCAACATCAAAAGCTTTGGTAAGAAGATCTGCAAAGTTTTGTTCTGAAGCAATTTTCATTACTTGAATTAACCTTTTCTCATTGCAATCTCTTATAAAATGATGTCTTATTTCAATGTGTTTTGTTTTAGAATGTTGCACTGGATTTTTAATAATGCAAATTGTACTACTATTATCAATATGTATTATGGTATGTAAGAAATTGTACCCATAATCAAGAAGTTGGTTTTGAAGCCATAGAACTTGACCACAGCAACTTGCAGCAGCTACATATTCAGCTTCAGTTGTTGAATTTGCCACAATTGTTTGCTTCTTACACTGCCATGAGATAAGTCTGCATCCAAGGAATTGACATCCTCCGGTTGTTGACTTTCTGTCCAAGCTAGCACCAGCATAGTCACTGTCTGAGAATGCTATCAAGTCAAATGGTGATTCTCTAGAATACCATAAACCCAACCTTGGTTGACCTTTTAGATATCTAAAAATTCTTTTGACTTCTGTTAAATGAAAAACCTTTGGAGTTACTTGAAATCTTGCACAAGCACAAACAGAGAACATGATATCAGGTCTTGATGATGTAAGATACATCAAAGAACCTATCATAGATCTGTATGTATGTACATCCACATTTTCTCCATCTGCATCTTTAAGAAGTGGCTTCTCAGGATCTATTGGGGTGCTTGCTATTTTTGAATCAGCAAATTGAAATTTTCTAAGTATCTCTGCAACATATTTGTCTTGACTAATAAATATGCCTTCAGATGATTGCTTAACTTGCAGACCCAAAAAGAATGTAAGTTCTCCCATAGAACTCATCTGAAACTTATCTTTCATAAGTTTTTCAAAATCTAAACACATCTCCTTCCTTGTAGATCCAAAGATAATATCATCCACATACACCTGTACTAACAGAAGATCTTTCTTGTGTTGTTTGATGAAAAGAGTCTGATCAATCTTTCCTCTTTGAAATCCATTTTCTAATAAATAGGAAGCTAGTGTTGCATACCAAGCTCTTGGTGCCTGATGTTGGCCATATAGAGCTTTAACTACCTTGTACACTTTGTCTGGATGGTCAGGATCAGTGAAGCCTGGAGGTTGTGTAACATACACCTCTTCTTCAATTGAACCATATAAAAATGCACTCTTAACATCCATTTGGTAAACTGTGAAGTTCATAAATGAAGCATAAGCTAAGAAAAGCCTAATTGCCTCAATTCGAGCTACTGGAGCATAAACCTCATCATAGTCTATCCCTTCTTCTTGTGTGTACCCTTGTGCTACTAATCTAGCCTTATTCTTAATCACTATGCCTCTTTCATCCCTTTTATTTCTAAAAACCCATCTAGTGCCAATTACCCTTACACCACTTGGTAAATCAACTAGCACCCAAACCTTTTGAATCTTAAACTGAAGAAGCTCTTCTTGCATAGCCTCTAACCAGCTTGAATTCTCTAGGGCTTTATGAATATTCTTTGGTTCATCTTGTGAGAGAAAACATACAAATAAGCAGGAGTTTGAAAACTCATGCTGCTTTGAAGCATAAAGGGCATCAAGAATCCCTTTTTGATCTGAAGACATCAATTGTTGTCTTGTCTTCACACCAGATTGTACATCTCCAATCACATTTTCTAGGGAGTGGACTTTGTGAATTCGTGTTTGTGGAGTGGAAGTAACTTGATAATCAGATGGAATATTGCACAAATCCACCTCATCTTCTGAAAAATCTGATTTTGTTTCTTCTGAAGGACTATCAGCAGAAACAATTTGCTTATCAGCAGGAACTGTTTGATCATCAGCGGGAACATTTTGCTCATCAGCAGGAACATTTTGCTGTTCTTCTGTTCTTCCTTCTCTGATTTTATCTTCAACATCTTCTTTAGCTTTGCCAGAAGAAGATTCTCCATTGGTTGAAGTTGATTCCACATTGGTATTTGACCATATTGGCATCATCACATAATCTTGATGTGTCTTCTTGTCTAACCTTGCCTCATCTGTTGCTTGTGAACCTGAAAAATCATTAGTTTCTGCAACAACAGGCACATAATTCATTGAATGGGTTAGAGTTTCAAGATCAAATAGCCATTTTGGTCCTTGACCTTCTACATTAGACTTGTTCTCTAAGAACTCTATATGTAGACTCTCTTCTACTCTCTTAGTTCTTATGTTGTATACTCTAAAAGCTTTGCTATTGAGAGAATATCCAACAAAGAAACCTTCATCTGCTTTACCATCAAATTTTCTCAAATGGTCTAAGGTATTCAGAATTGTCACATGACATCCAAAAGGTTTAAGAAATCCTATTGCAGGAGTTCTACCTCTAAAAAGCTCATATGATGTCTTATTGTGAGGCTGTACTATTAAAACTCTGTTCTGAACATAACAAGCAGTGTTGACTGCTTCAGCCCAAAAAGTTATAGGCAACTTTGAATCAGCTAACATAGTTCTAGCAGCTTCTATTAGTGTTCTATTCTTTCTTTCAGCTACTCCATTCTGTTGAGGAGTTCTAGCAACACTAAATTCTCTTTTAATACCTTTTTCTTTGCAGAAATCATCCATAACTCTATTTTTGAATTCTGTTCCATTATCACATCTAATGACTTTTACTCTTTTGCTTACTAGGTTTTCTATCTCTGTAATGAAGGTCTTAAGGATGCTAGAAGTCTCATCCTTAGTTCCTAAAAAGAATACCCATGTAAATCTACTATAGTCATCAGTAACAACTAGACAAAATCTCTTATGCATTATACTACTTACTGAAACAGGTCCAAATAAGTCCATATGAAGCATAAACAATGATTGATTGATAGAGTTAAAAATCTTGGGCTTACAAGCGACTTTGTGTTGTTTGCCTTTAAGACAAGCAATGCATGTTTGATCATTTTCAAAACGTTTTTGAGGTAAACCTCTTACCAAACCATTCTTAACAATCTTATTTATGGTTTTGAAGTTAATATGACCAAGTCTCCTATGCCATAACATAGATTCATAAAATGTGGCCTTTGCAACAAGACAAGTTAAAGCATCTTTAGAAACAATGTTATTCATATCAACACTGTACATATTGCCCTTCCTAGGAATTTTAAGAAGTACTTGACTTTCATCAGGCATCTTAAAATCAGGAGAAAGTACAAGACATTCAGTCTCAGTAAAAAGAACATTATTCTTTCTGTCACACATTTGTGAGACACTAAAGAGATTATACTTAAGCTCTTGCACATAAAACACATCTTCAAAATCTAATTTACTGGTTTTGATAGTACCTTTACCAGTAATCTTTCCACCAATTCCTCCTCCAAAGGTAACATATCCACCATCAATTGATTGAAAGTTGGAAAGATAAGACATGTTGCCTGTCATGTGCCTTGAACACCCACTATCTGAATATCCTTGATCTTCATGATCTGTTGGTGAATGTCCCTGCACAGAATAAAAGAATTAGTTTTCTTTGGGGATCCAAGCCAACACTGACTTGGATCTGCCTCTTGCATCAATGAAATGTAATCTCTTGAGGACTGTTGATGCAACATTGGATTTAAGAATCCAACATGCTGAGGCCTTAACAGCATTTGCCCTGTTACCCTTAGCAGCAGTATGCTTAGCAGAAGAAACTGCTAGCTTTGTAGTTGTACCCTTTGGTCTCCAAACTTGTTTTTGGACCACTGCTTTTGTTTGAATGGGCCTTTGAACAATATTAGATGCATGTTTGAAAGTTGTTTTTGCACCCTTAATTGTTGATTTTGGGTAAACAGTCATATATGGTTTTTCAGCAGAAACCATTTTCCTTTCAGTAGGAACAGTTTTTGCTCTATCAGCAGGAACTGCTTTTGTGACTGTTTTGGGTTTTGATATTTTAGAATTAGAGTGAAAAAGAGATTTAGGTGTTTGCCTTTTGTAGTTCACTCTATTACTTTCATACCCAGATACCTATTGGTTACAGAAAGCTGCAAGATGATCAAAACTACCACAAATGAAACAAGCTTTATTGTGAAAAGCAAAGTCATCACCTAGTTGGTAAGACTTGAGGTTATTCCAATTTCTTTGGTTACCTCTGGGCTTGTTTGTGACTCTATATTGTTCACAATATCTAACTGGTTGCCTAACATATTTTTTATTGGTCTTAGGCCTATCAGTATTGTGTTTGACTATCTTAGGAACTCTTGTTCTTGCTTTCTTAACCACTTCAGGTTTAGACATAACCTGTTTATTTACAAAGGACACCTTGTCCTGAAAAAGTAATGTTTTACATGAACATTTACTTTCTTTCTTAGGCTCATCAGCTACTATGTTAGAGTTTGGTTGAACTCCATATTGTAACTTAGGTAGCTGAAATTCAGGCAATCCTGAATGTTCTAGGTCGATCCCTGGGGGTTTTGGGATACCTCTATAAGGAGGTGGGGCTGTATTATATCCTAATCCTGACTTAACTTTATTATTCACTTGACTGTCTATTATTTTGGTTACATTTTTAGAAGCATGTTCAAGCTTCTCTACAGTCAATTGAATGTTTTCTTTTTCAGACTTAACCCTATCCAATGCTTCTCTTAAAGCCTCAATGATTTGATCTTTAAATTGATTATCATTTTCAAGTAAAGTTTTAGCATCAGTAAAGGTAAGTTCATTCCTTTTATAGTGTAGGATTTGCCTCTCTGCAGATTCTAAACCACTTTTATAATTGAAACAATCTAGATCAGATTTGGCGTATCGAACCTTTTGGTCATCATACTGTTTAATTAAGATTTTTAAGTCTTTAAGAGCAGTACAAGTATTTGAACAGGTTTTATGATCATGTACCTCAGGTGCAGTAAATGCCATAAGAGCCATCTGTGAAGAACCCATTTCTTCATCATTCATGAAGCTCCAATCAAAACCTAACCCATCAATTGCTACCATAGCTTTTGGTTCAGACATCTCCCCTGTATTGGATTTTCTTCCAACATCTCTATTTCTGCTATCTTGCTGTCTTGGCCTTCTACATTCTCTTGAGAAGTGTCCCATCTTGTGACAGTTGTAGCATTCTATCTTTGACTTGTCATAACCAGCAGGATCATTGCTACTGATTGTGATCTTCTTCCCCGTCCTTTGATAGAATTTCTTAGCTCTCATGCTAAGAAGAGAAATTTGCCATTTTAGATCCATTTCCTCCAGATCATCATCATTGATCTCTTGAAGGTCTTCATGAGTTAACATGGATCCATTATGTTTGCTTGTGAAGAAAGCACAACATGTTTTCTCATCTAAAATTCCAAAAATACTGCTTGATGAACTTGCAGCACTTGCAACATCATGAACTTTTTCATTAGTAACTGGAACTGAATTACTAGGAGATGACATAAATGCCATGTTCCCAGTGCTTGAACTAGTACCTCCAGTTTTCTTCAAATCTTGCTCAACAATCTTAAAGTTGCTATACAGATCCATAAGATCCATGGTGTCAATGTCTGACTTGTTCTTCCAGACAACAACATGCATAGCCCATTCTTCAGGTAAGCTTCTCAGAAATTTTGAGTTTAAATCTTCTTGAGGTATTTCAACTCCAAGAATAGCAAGTTGACTCACAATATTCTGTAGCCTGTTGAACATATGGTCTAAAGATTCATGGTTAGTTGATGTGAAATTTTCAAACTGTTGCTTAAGAAGAGTCTTCTGGGTCTTCTTGGTGGCTTCATTCCCACCATACCTTGCAATAATGGCCTCAAATAGTGATTTTGCATCTTTGAATTTGCTGAAGTTTATAAGTTGATCATTTGGAATGGTCATCATCAGCATGCTTCTGGCCTTTAGGTCATTCTTCTTCTTAATTCTGTCTTCTGCAGTTTGTGGCTTGGTTTGCAGCTTATCAACTTCCTTACCATCAACTGTTGATGTAGTGGTTGTAGGCTTGTAAGAATCTCCATCTTCAATGATTTCCCACAGTGCATAATCTTGCACTTGAAAATATTGTTCTATTCTTAACCTCCACATCTCAAACTCATTCTGTTTGAGCATTGGTAACTTAGCAGCAACATTTGTTTGAATAGACTCAACATCCATTTCTAACTTCTTCTTCTAAAACAAAAATATCAACCTGTATGCTCTGATACCACTTGTTGATGATCGATTACACGGTAAGGTGGTTAAACCTTCGTTCTTTGTGTATGAGATATGTTTGTGTGAATATGATTAAGTATGCGGAATCTACTTAACCACACTTAGAAGATTTATGTTTATCGTTATGGAAATGGAATAGTTAACACCAAACGATTCAATATTATTCAAAAATAACACGAGTGATCTTTAGCTTATCACTAGGGTTACAAAGACCTTGAATCTTATGTTTGTTCTTTCTATTGACTGTCTATGAGAGTTGTGTATGGCATTGTCACTTTTTATCTACATATCTAAGATTTTCCTTTTATAGTCCAAGGAAAAATCTTTTACAAACTACATGACTCAACAAATAACTAGTTTATGACTAATCACTATTCTAGCTTAGTCATACAAGATACATCATGTATCTAGGATAAACAACTCACTTGGAGTGTTTAATTTGATGACTAGAACTAAGATATTATCTTCTTATGCAAGTGTTGAATAAGTCATTCTTATTTACACAGCTGTTTGTTATGAGTCATAGCTGCAGAGTCATAGCAGCAGCAGAATCAAGCAGCAGTATTCATCAGCAGTAAGATTCAGCAGCAGAATCTCCTTCAGTGGAAACTTGCTTTGTGCTTTATCAGCAGAATCATACTTGTCGTATTTCCATTAAACCTTTATGCTGAACCTTCTGATTCTTGTGCTTATTTAATTCCTAACATTTACTATAACAAAAGTATACCCATATGGAACTGTTGAGTTATTGCAACCCGACGGTCCCAATTTCAAAGTAAATGGTCATCGGTTAAAACACTATTTTGGAGGGGACATACAACCAATGGTTGTCCCGGATCTCCAAACTTACCCCATGGACCAATAAATTCGGGGTCGAGTCAAGCTAGCGACTCGGTTAACAAAAACAGTAGCTTCCCCAATGACAATTTTAATTCGGGGTCGAGTCAAGCTAGCGACTCGGTAATCAAAAACAGTAGCTACCTTATGGACAATTCAATTCGAGGTCGAGTCAAGCTAGCGACTCGGTAATCAAAAACAGTAGCTACCTCATGGACAATTCAATTCGAGGTCGAGTCAAGCTAGCGACTCGGTAATCAAAAACAGTAGCAATATGGGTTTTCACCCATATTTCTGTCTTCTCATCCCTTTCTACCACCCTAGTGTGGGGGAGACGAACCACATGTTGTACATATGTAAATATTTTTTTTCAAAAAAAAAAAAAAAAAAAAAAAAAAAAAAAAAAGGTGCGTTTGTATGTAAATAGACTAAAATAAAAGGTTAATAGTATTCCTTCTTACGTTCTAAGTCTTGGTGGGACACCAAGTACTTTGAATATTGAGGGCAATATTCAGTTCTAAGTGTGGGGGAGAGTTCTCACGAATTCAAAACACATGTTCCATCAAGAACCCCCATTTGATCAAAATTACCAGTTTTTTCACACTTAGAAATGCAAATAATGGTATCAATCCTCCATGTCTAACCCACAAAAGGATTGGCTAGTCCAGGAGCAAACGGCTCTTGGTAAAGACATCTCAAAACCGTTGATGGCTTGCAATTTGCCCAACATTGTATGGTTCCTCAACTCCCCATATCCCATAAAGCGAATGAGTTGGCTAGCCCGCAAGATTATGGCTTGTGGTAAAGGCCGTGGAAAAACCATAATTGGTAATCAGCTCACCAAGATGTTGACTATTCCATCAAGAGTTGGCTAGTCCAGAAGCAAACGGCTTTTGGTAAAGACAAATCAAATCCGTTGACAGCTAGTGGTTTGCTCAAAATCACACGGTTATCAGATGTGCCACAGTTCTTACATATGGCTACTCCAGAAGTGATGGCTTTTGGTAAAGATTAAAAATCCATTAATCTTTTCTTAAAAGATTGCTAGAGACTAGCAATAGTTTAGTGTGGGGGATTGATGAGTGTCTAAATACTCATCATTTTATACCAATCTGAACTGCCAAAACATCCAAAAACACTCAAATATGCATCATAATACTTAAAATATCTTAGAAGTGTGTTTTATATGTTTCAAATGGAAAATATGTAAAAACAGATGAAAAACGTACAAAGTTTGCATAATTGGCAGTTTCAGTCCCTCAAGTTTCAAAAGTTGTCAAATCTAGTCCCTGGTAAATCAAAACATGAAAAATATCATCAAAGGTCCTTAGGGATTCATAAGTTGTCAAGTGTAGTCCTTTAAAGTTAAAAATTGCAAATTGACAACTTTAGTCCCTCAAGTTTGAAAAATGTCAAAACTAGTCCTTAAGGTTTTAAAAATGGGAAATTAATAAAATAAACCTGGAACTATTCTTAAATGACAAAATTGGTCCTTATGATAACATTTTGAGAAATTACATCTTTTATCCCTAAAAATCCAAAGTTACATAAATGGTCCCTGGAGTTTGAGAAATTACAGAAAAGGTCCCTGGATATTTTAAATGGAAAAATCACAAATTTGGTCCTTGGTTTATCATATTTGGCAAGTTAAGTCCTTGAAAACACTTTGGGAGAATTACAATTCCAACCCCTTAACATTGCTCAAATTACAAAAATGGTCCTTGTTAAATACCTAAACCAACCAGACCCTTTTTATTAAATAAATCCAAATCCAAACTAATCCAAATCCAAACACAACACAAAACCAAGCCCACCCCTTAGGCCCATTCCATCCTCAACCCAGTCCACTTCCTTTTATTAAATAAAACGGGCGTTGACCCGGTCAAACACCCCAATACCGCCAAACCACATACCACTGTAGCACCATCTCCTTCACCCCTGCATCCATGAAACCAGGTGGTATTTCCACCACCACCTTACCTTTCCACCTCACCCCCTACTCCCCTCACCCCATCTTTCCACCTCACAGACAAACCACATCACAATAAATGCTATCCACACCAATTTTCACCCCAAACCATGCCTTGACCTCTGTTTTCTTCCATATCACCCCAACTTGCCTCCAAACCTTCCCATTTGTCCCCTGACACCTCCAAAACAATCCAATAATCTTTAATTGCAGAACGTAGTCTCCAAGTTAACTTGGAGACTTTTGGCCCCAAAAACAGATTTGAAGGTCAGGATCAATTCAGAGCATTGGATGGCCAAGATTGAAGTGGGAAATGCTCAAAGTCACACAAGGAACCCTAATTGGAGCTTATAAAAGGAAGAGAAGCAGAAGAGTTCATTATCTAGTTTATTTTTTCTAAAATTGTATGTCGAATTAAGTAAGTTTTCAATTCTAGTGTAAACCTAAGCTTTTAAGCAATGTATTAAGCATCTTTCATGTAGTGTAACTCTTTCTGATTAATCAAAATCAAGTTTCCTTAACTGTATCATCTTATGCAATTTTAGTTTCAATTTCCTAAATCTCAAATGCTCAATTGTTGTTATTGTGTGATATACTGGACTGATAAGCTCACTTAAGCTCCTAGATAGCTTATAAAAGCTATTAGAAACTATTAAAAGCAGTTTAGTAGTAAAAACTCAAAAATAACACAAAAGTCAACAAAAGTCAAACTGGCAGGTTCATGGTGATCATTGTTGGAGCAGGGCATATTATGGATGGTCCTGGGTTAGTATCCATTGGTGGATGTTAGGAAAGGTTTCTTTGTCCTTGGTTCTTGATTATAAGCAGGAAAGCAAAAATTGTAAGAAATCCTTTTCATTTTAAGTTTCATTTGTTAGTGCTTAATAGTAGTATAAACTTGTTTATTTTGCTTTCTTATCATCTAATTTATAGTTTCTGATTCATAGATATAGAGTTAATCATAGTTTTCTTAGTTTCTTTCATAATCTGTCTAAATTAAGTGGTGTTTGGATTTGTATGTTCTGTGTAACTCAGCTTGTTGTTGTTATTATTTTCTACTTTTATATATCATTGAGGATCATTTGAACTCAGAACAACAATAAAACATAGGGTTAGTTAATTAAAAAGTCAAAATCTTGTTTAATCACCCATAATTCATAATCTGTGTAATTTTAAAGTGTTAAAAGCTTCATAATCACTCATAGGTTGATACCAAAGCTTAAATTAGACTTCACTTAGCTTAAGTAACATAAATCAGTCCATAAATCTAGGTTAAAATTCATTTTAGTCAACTTTAGGCATAAATCAAAAAAGTCAAAAATCTCATGTCTTGCAGAAACTCAAATTTTGTGGGAATTGTCTAGATTTTAGGAAGTAGATTCAGGACTTAAAACTTCTTGTGGTTAGAATCTACCACCTAGACCTCAGGAATCCAAGCATGTTTGAGTTTTAGAAATTTTCTACAAGCTTGTAAGCTAGCCTGCAGGGCAACCCAGTGCCCTGTGCACTCAGACCCCATTTCACCCACCCAACTTTGGTGGTGATTTGTGGTTACCCCAGTGGGTCCCACACCTCATACTTTGGTTATTACAACCCCCCTCCTACCAGGGATCATCGATTGACCCTTAGTTTGACCTAGGAATCAGTAGACCCCACCCGCATGAGACCCTCATCTCTGTCCCATTTCTGAGTTGTTTTTGGTTTTTGCCAATTGCTTATTCAGCTTATTGGCTTATTCAGTGGTCACAAATTACTTATTCTTGCTTTAACATGTTTACTTAACTCAGAGGAATCAAGTTTTACCTAGGTGGACCCCACATAAGCTCTTGTGAGCTTATTTCCAATTTCAGTCAACTCTAGTCAACTGTATAAGCAAATAAGCACTCTCAGTGCTTATTCTGAGGTTCCAAATTAGTTGTCTTTGTAAAAGTTTCTTATTTTAAGTATTTTAATAGTTTTATAAAAGAAAAACCAGAAAAAGCCAACTTTAATTATAGTGATAGCTTCTATTTAATAGAAATTATCTATTTAATTTTCATCTCAGCTTATTAATAAGCACTTTTCCAATTTTATAATTTTATTAATTTCCTAGTACCTTTAAGTAGTTAAAATAATTTTCTTAGATTTTTCCTAAGCAGTTTACTATTTATTAGATTTAAAAGTTGTTTAAATAATTAAATAGGTAATATTAGTAATTAATAGTTTTCTTTTATTTTAATTAACAACAGTAGAATTTTATATTTTTCCTAAGTTTTATAAAGTATTTAAGACTTTTAGAAAATAGTTTCAATATTTCCACTGTCCATTTTCCAATTTTCTTATTTAATTTAATTAAATTAGATTTAAAATAATTAATAGGTAATTAATTAGTCGAATAACCTTAAATATAATTTTTAGTAGTTTTTATAATTTTTTAGGATTCCTGTGATGGTTAAATAGTTTTATAAATTTTATCATAATTTTCTAAGGTAATTTAGTAATAATAGTAATTTGAAATAGTTTAATTAGTTTAATTAAGTTAAATAGTTTTTAATTAATAGAAAACTCA
This sequence comes from Artemisia argyi, assembly GCA_030686995.1. NCBI lineage: Eukaryota > Viridiplantae > Streptophyta > Magnoliopsida > Asterales > Asteraceae > Artemisia > Artemisia argyi. The sequence continues at coordinate 29,887,056 of CM060708.1, forward strand.
AAAAAAGACAAAAATATTTATTTTCATTTTTTATACTTTTTTCAAGTTCTAATTAAGGTTTAGAAATTATTTTTGCAAGTTTTTAGGTTAATTTGTAATATTTGTCATTTTTAGTTAATTTAAATTAGATTTTTAAATAGTTTAATTAATTAAATAATATTTAAATATTAAAATAATCAATGTTATAATTTCATTTTCACTTTAAATTTTCTTTTAATTTTATGTTTTAAAAAGTTTCAATTATACCCCCTGTAGTTTGTAATTTGTTTAAACCCCACTTGTCTCTATCTGTTATCTGATTTTCTTATTTGTGCTTTTACGTGTATCTCTGTTATTGTTTATATATTTTCATATTATCTAAATTCCAAGCAATCAGTAGTATAATCATCCCTCAATCATTTTTGTTACTGTCCTCAGTACCACTCATTCTCCTAATCGTTCCAAAATACAATTTCAATCTCGTTGGGATTTAACGATCCGGGGGTTTTCCTATATTTCCACGGTCAATAATAACTTGCACTTTCTCCCAGGTGGGCCTATTTGAATAAAATGAATTTAGTTTATTTGTAAATTGGAATAAAATAAAATGAATTTAGTTTATATGTGGCTGAGCACCAACTACTAATTCTACTAGCTCGACCCTTTTCTATAGAGCACACTAGGGATTAACACATTCGTAGTTTTACACTTTATAATTACTATTTTACCTCAAATATTGCATAAAAAGAAGTTTTACTTCCATGTCGCTTGTAACACAGTAAAGAGAAAGTACGTCTAATGTTACAGTACTATTGACTATTGTTATTGGCAGTTGTTCTGTTATAAAAGTTAGTTACACTTTAAGTATATATCTCAACTGTCATTATAAATACAACACATTATACTCTCTCATTCTCTTAACAAAAAAAAACAGTTCAGTTTCCATGGACAAACTCCCTGAACCTCTTTTTCTCGAAATACTGAGTCGACTTGACGACTTAGCCGACGTATCCCGGTGCCTAATCGCTTCCAAAACTTTCGAAACTGCATATCCACACCTTCGATCAATCAATCACCAATGCACGTTAAAACGTTACCTCAACTCAAGACCTAGTACTGTTTCAAGTTCATCACAAGCTATCACACCTATCAAGACAGTTTTCATTAATATGATATCGAAGTTAAAAGTTGTTGAAACGGTACGTATAGGCATTGATAATGAGCTTCGTGATCTGTCGTACCGTGATGGTGAGGAAGAGGCTGATGATATGTACTTAACCGATGGTGAGTTTGTTAAGTTGTGGTTGCCTAGGGTGAGTGGAGAGATGAAATCGCTTTCGATATCGGATTTCTGGCTTCAGTCTTGTCGACGTAGATCAGTGATTGGCTCCAAACGGTCAACCTAAATTGACCAGGGAATGGTCAACAAGGTCAAACTGCCTAGAATCAATCTCCGCGGAAGTATAGGGTTTCCCCGGGTCGTTATGTCCCGACGAGGTGTGATGGTAAAAAAAATGGGTTTGTGATCGGGTGAATTTGGACAGGAAAAGGGGTTTGAGTGAGTGATTGATAACACTAAGATATGAGGAATGAAAATAACTTAGAAACACTATATAAACAATTACAGATGATCAGATATACAAAAAACGTGAGTTAAACCTAAAAACGCGTTCGTTTGATTTAATTCTACGTAGACGTACGAAATAAAACGCGAGTTTTGTAAAATAAAATACCTACGGATATGAAAATTACATTTTTACAATCCTAATGATAAAAGAAAATTTTTAGAAAAAGAAAATTAATTTTTACACTATTTAATTAGTTACTATTAATTAATTACTATTTAATAACTAATTAATAATATTTAAAATACACTAATTATGAATTTAAGCTAGAAAAATGAAAATTTAATTCTAAAAATTCTAAAATAATATAAAAGTAATTTTAAAACTAAAAATATATTTTTCCTACTTTTTCTCTATTTATTATTAATTAATTAAGATTTAAATACTAATTAAATAAATTAAATTAAAGAAAATAGCAAATGAATAGTAAAAATTCTAAAACTTTTTCTAAAAATATTTTATGACATTTAAAACCTAGGAAAAATATAAAAACATAGGAGTACTTAATAAAAACTATTTATACTATTTAATTATCTAATATTAATTAATTATTAATAAAACTAATATTAATTATTAAAAATAGCAAATGAAAAGAGAAAAATCTAGAAAAATTCCTAAAATTATTTTAATATAAAAGAAATCTAAGAAAAATATAAAAATAAGAAATTGCTTAATAATAAGCTAAAAAGGAAAATTAAAAAGATAATTTCTATTAAATAGAAGCTATCACTAAAATTATATTTGGTTTTTTCTTGTTTTTCTTTTACAAAACTATTAACCTACTGTAAATGACAAACTTTTGTGAAGGGAATTTTATTGGAATTGAGAAATAAGCAGTGTGCAATCAAATAAGCCCCACAGTTTAGTAATAAGCTTGAAAATGAGGCTTTTGATGAAGAGCAAGCTACTGATAAGCTATACTACTGAACACAAACATAAATTAAGCTAAATACAAGCTGAGTGAACTTAGATTGAGCTATAACAAGTTAAGAATCTCACTGATTCAAGCCAACAAGCAGAAACAAGCTTATCCACAAACTTACAACTAAACAGGTCTTATGGTCTTTGTTGCAGGCTGCAGAAAAGCTTATACAATAAGCTTTAAAGGCTAGAATAAGCTTTGAATTAACAACCTTGTACTATAAGCTTCCCAAAAAGTGAAAGAGCTCAGGATAAGCTTGACTATCTAACAAGATGTGGGCTCGTGAAATGGGCACAACACACTGATGTGGATCAGTGTGCTACATTGAGTCAAAAGCTCAAATGGGTATCAACAAGGAGATATAGGCTGCAAAAGTTAACCACAAGCTGACCACATGTAACTTTCAAGCTAGAATACTCAGTTGATAAGCTAAGAATAAGCTTAAGCTGTCACAACTAATTGCAAAAAGGCTGAACAAGCCGTCTCAATAGTACACTTCAAGGCAAATATAAGCAGAGCAAATAAGCTACAAGGTTCAAACACCTATCTATCAACTCAGTAATTAAAGCTACTCAATTCTACAAACTTCAACTCATGACCTCAAGAAACAAGCTCAAAAATATAAATCTATGCTACAAACTACTAGAATGATAAAGATGCAAAGCTAAATCAATCTTATGCCATTAAATCCTAAATGACTGTTTGAGACAGTCAAACATTGCAGGGCTGCAGTTCAGAAATGCTTATTGTAAGCCATGAATAAGCCACTAGAAACTGAACTAGGGGGGTTTGGTCAAGTCTGATGTGGCAGCCCTTGGGGGTTGATCTCATGCCATTCATAAGCTTGTGAGAAGCTCAAACTAAAATCTATAAGGATAGGCAGTAATTAGAATAGCTACCAAATGATAATCATACCAAGTTTCATGCTTGAAGGAACTTAAAGTGAGCATTTGAAAAATCAAAATCAGCAATCTAACTAAACACATGAGAACAAACAATTATTATAACTAAGACTTATTCCATATCAGATTTAATAAGCAGAAACCAAGGCAATTTTTAAAGAGCAGTGATAGCAGACTTAAGACAAAAAATATGAAAACTGGAAAAGCTAATAAGACAACTGATAAGCTAAACTAAAGGGAAATATCAATAGGCTTCTAAGGAGGAACTTAAATGAGGACTATGGGACAGAAATAAGAAGATAAACTAACTACAAATCACTAATAAGCTGAACATACCCCAGGCTGCAATATGGTGGAATAGGTCAGAGGGGTAACTTTAGAGGCTTAATAAGCTATCAAGAAAAATTCATAAAAATGAAATAAAAATACTAGCATAAATTCAAGCTGCCAAATAATCTAAAAACTAAATTCCAAGTCCTGATTCCTCAAAATAAGGAAATGACAAATCCCTCATTGGGGGCTGTTAGGACCTGATGCAGCAGGGGTCCCAATTTGGTCAAATGGTGAGATTTGTCTAGAAAAGGTCCAAGACTAGATTTTGCACATGTGTTTAGATCAACATAGGACTAAGCTAAGCAAGAACTACACCATCTTAAAGCTTAAATCCAAGTCTACCCTGACTCATTTTTGAAACAGCTATGGCCCTGGGTTTTTAAGACACAAACAAAACAGCCAGCAAACTTCATAATAATGCTAAATTGTACTCTAAATCTACTAACTACACTAACCTAAGTAGAATCTAAATTCAGAATTTGTTCAAAAGAAGTTTTTTTGAGTAACCAGAAAGCTTGTCCCAAACACTCCCTTGCTGGGCAGTTTTTGTATTTTTTTGAAGACAAGGTAATTTCAAAGCTGCAACTTTGTTAAGCAATCATGGAATAAGTAAAAGAAAGACTAAATAAGCAATATGTGATCATAAATAAGCAGTTAAATAGGCTAAAGAAAAAGACAATGAGCAAATAAAATTTAGATTAAAAATAGTACCTTTGAACAAGAAATTTAAAGATTTGGCTGCAATTGATAAAACAATACATTACATTTGAGAAATAAACTAAAAACTAATTAAAACTAAAGCTAAATCCTAATGTCCTAATGCCTTGTAACTTGGCTACATAATCTATATATATAACTGAGTTCAGGAGGGTTTTCTTTTTCTTTTCTTTTTTGTTTGTCTCCTCTTCTGTGTTTCTTGGGATTAAATCCCAGCCCTTGAATCCATTTTTGAATCATCACAGTCCTTAATTCATTTTATGCCCGTTTGTGGATTGGTGACGTGAAGGACAAAGAGTGAGTGGGGTGTTGGGGTTGACTTATGGGAGTGGTGTAGGGTGGCTGAGGTAGGATGGTGGAGGAAGGAGGAGGGGACAAGATTGTTGGAGATGGCAGGGATGTGTTTGTTCGGATTTGGCGGCAAGGGGAAGAAGAAAGGGTTGAGTTTATTGTGTGGTTTGACCTGGTATTGACTGGGTATTAATAAAAAAAAATGGGGGTGGTGGTATTTGGGCCAGGGTGGTGTTGGGCTGGTATGGTGGATCAGGGAAGGGAGTGGGCTAGGGTGTTGGGTATTTAGTGTTTGGATTTTGTTTTGGGGTTATGTATATAAAGGGCTTAATTTGGTTTAATTAGTTACAAATCACAAGGACCAAAAATGTAATGAACTGAAATTTTAGGGACTTGGCTTGTAATTTCTCCAAAGCTATAACAAGGATCATTCCTGTCATATTTGAATAGTACACGGACCAAAGTTGATTATTCCATTTTTTTGAATTTCCAGGGACCTGTTTTGCCAACTTGTGAAACTTGGAGGACCAAACTTGAAATTTTCCAAAACTTTTCACCCAGGTACCATTCTTGCCAAAATAAGTAACCAAAAGACCACAAGTGATAATTCCCAAAATTTGAAATCCCAAGGACCATTTCTGTCAAATGTGAAACTAAAGGGACCAAAACTGTCAATCTTTAAAACTTTTTACCCAAAGTCCATTTTTGATAACTTTTGATTTTTAAAGGACTTGGGTTGACTTTTCTTTCAAAATAAATGATCAGGGACTAATTTTGACAAGTTTTGAAAGTTGGGGGACTGAAACTGCCAATTATGCAAACTTTGTACGTTTTTCATCTGTTTTTACTCATTTTGCATCTAAAACATATAAAACACAATTTTGGATTATTTTTAGTATTTTGATGCATATTTGAGTGTTTTTAAATGTTTTTGCAGTTCAGATTGACTAAAAATGATGAGTATTCACACACTCATCAATCAGTTCTTTTGTCGTTGGTTTCTTCGTATTGTAAGTTTGTTATTTATGCTAATCTTAATCTTGCTTTTATTCTGTATGTAGTGCTGTTGTAAATTGATTGATAAACTGGTATTGATAGTAACGATGCTGTAAAATTGATTAAATTTGTGTCGTTATTGTCAATTATCTAACGTTAGTTGTGAATTTTCGCCTAAACTACGTAGAACGAGTAACTGATGTTAATTGGTGGTTGATTGGTGTTAATATGTATTTATGTGTATTCTAAGCAGTCGAGTATTAGAATCAACTATGTGTGTGTTACTCTGTATTGGATTTCATGTTGACAAATGAGATCGAGTCGTGTATTTATTACGCATAGAATATACAAGACTTCTACAGAAACAGAAATATCAGTGACTTCTAACTACTTAACTAACTGTGACGCATGACAGACAGCGTATAGAGAATTGCTGAGATAGGATCATAGATCAGTAGCATTACTAGACCTTCTAACACGGCGGAAATACGATGGATGTATCGGTTTTGTCCGTGATCCTACCAGTCAGACATAATTCTTATTCATATCAGTAGGATTTTAGTTATGGTTATGTGACTAATCATTCCCTAGTCATATCAAACATACTTTTCCATTAAGGTGATTGATCAAATGTGCAATTCATAATGACAACCTTAGTTTAATTTTCCTATCGTGTCTCAGTTAAATAAAATAAGGGTTATTAACGATGATTATGAAATGACATATCTTCTTTTGAACTTGCACGATGTTTAACCACGCTAAATTATGAAACTGTAGTATTTTGTAAAAATTATCCTCCCTTAGTGCTGATTGTTCTGTTTTTTTATGCAGGTCATAATCTTGTTGAGTTAGAGGTGAAGAATGCATGGTTATCTGTGGAAAATTTGAGTCCAATGTCAATGCTAACAAGTTTGACGCTTGAATATGTTAAATTAGATGACAAGCACCTAGTAAGGCTGAATGAGTGCTTCCCTAATCTTAAGTTTCTTAACCTGATAGGTGTCTCGGGACTTCAAGCTCCTTGTATCCACCTTCTCAACTTGAAAACCTGTCACTGGACCGTACCTGATATTCTGTTTTCTTTGACTCTGATCACGCCCAACCTTAGCAATCTCAGACTTGAATGCATAAAATCCACAAGACTTCATGTTGAAGCTCCTAAGTTGTTTCACATCCATCTTGACATTGAGCGACGCAGTTTTGAAATCAAAAAGTTTGAAAATCTAAAAACAGTTTGGCTCAAGTCTAGAAACATTGGAGCCTTATTTGAAGCGTTCGAGCTTGCAGAAACAGTAGAAAATTTGACTGTGGATACACGAGATTGGCCAAGAGGAGCCACTGGAAGTTCCAATTTCTCTGTAAAACGTGTATTCACTGTTTTTCCCAATGTCAGTTCTCTTTGTATCAAATCAAACGTGTGGTCGGGGTTTGAGGCCTGCCACAGACCATTATATTGGGAGACCTGGGATGTGAGGAAAGCATTGAAAAATTGTGCATATTTGTTACTGGTTGACCCGTCAGTGACTTTCTCATGTGTTTCCGGTGTGTTGGATGGATGCATGGGTGTGTCAGAGGTCTCGTTGCTCATCCATGGTGATGTTGACAGTACTGTCTCTAAGAGTTTCATTTCTAGATGTATGACTCGCTGCAGGCCTGGATTGAATTGGAGATGGGGAATTTGGAGAGAAGGAATGGAAGATTCTTGGATAACTGGTTTCGATGGTCTCTCTTATTAAACACTAGAAATCACTTGATGAAGCGGTAACAAACTAACAACAATATTGATCATCGATCTGTACATTCGTTTCAGCATCAACTTTAGCCGTAGTGTGCACTGTGTACTATTTTGATTTACGACATTTAGTTTCTTTTGTTGATTCCTACATTGATATTGTTAACAAACTTGGTTTTTCATCTTGAATCACATTGTTCTGTTATAATGGAGCCAACTCAACTGATTTGAGCCATGTTTCGATGATTTGGTCCGAGAAACATATTATTCAATTTGGATCTTGGGTGGTTTGGTCATTACCGGAAACTGTACACTAATCGACCCACATAAATCTAATCCACCCAAATATACATCTCTATGTTTTAATGACTATGACTTATGGATGCTACTATAACTTTTTTTTACCAAGTTGCAAGTGTGTACTACTTTTTTTTTTTTTTTTTTTTTTTTTTTGCAAAGGTGAATTATATTAATACTCCAAATATTTACAACTAATAAGAAATCATTATCTTGGACATACCCAAGATAACACACCAAACAGTAAACTCTATACATCCAATATCATTCATCAAAGTATATGTCTGACAAAAAACTAATCCTGGATTTGCTCCACAGCTCTAAACATGACTGTATTCCATCTGCATTCCAACAGCATATAGCACTTAACCATCAAATCTTCACCTTTATTGCACCTACCATCTAGCATACATTTCCAACACTTTTTCCTAACAAAACAATTCATCATGCCACCACAATAGTCAAGTCAGGCAAATAGGCTGGCATCACTAGGTACCCGTAACCCCTCCAAGTCAAGGGCTATACCAGATGTGCTACATTTCCATCTCATAGAATGGCTTCACACATCCGGGAACACACACCTTGAGGGAGGACCATCCATTACCTCCTATAGTGGCATATAGATTGGACCAAGTAGGGTCATCTTCCACCCCTCACTATTCCAACCTACATATACCACCCACCAATCTCACTTACACATCACAGTTGGAAACCTACTTTATGACATAAACACATGTTTGATCAAAATACTATAAACTGATATTCAAACAGTACCTAACAAAGGCCAACTGTTTTTACCCGGTGTATAACATCTGACCAACCATAGTTTTAGTCAAGATGCAAGGCCATCATACTGTAGTGAGATTACTATATAAGAAGAGCTCTGTGTTGCTAAAGCTTTCCTTAATTCTTGCATGTATACTTCATAGTAAACATCCATATACATACTGGAATTTTATTCATTACTTTCCATTGTCATTGCAACCATCCACCTTTTTGCCACTTTCTCAACATTTGCTGTTTTTTTTTTCACTTTAAGTCCAAGCAATTGCAATCTTATATTCTCAATTATAACTTTCAAAACCACCTCAGAACTCTGTTTCTCTCAGGTGAATAGTCTTGAATTCCTTTCTTTCCATATGTAGTAGACAGTTGTTGCCAGGATTATTCTCTTAAGCACACTGCTAATGGAATCTTTACAAGGGCCATTAACATAGTATTCCATTACTTCTTCCCATTCAGTTGGCATACCATTCTCATCCATCCTTCTTTTCATTTCCATCCATATATTCTTGGAAAAATCACATTCAAAAAACAGATGTTTATGAGAATCATTAGTCTTCTCACATAAAGAGCACTTCATATCTTGATTATTGTTCCACAACATCATTCTGTCTTGTGTTTGCAATCTTCCTCTTAAAGCCATCCATAGAACAAAAGCAAATCTTGGATTATTTTGAGAAAACCAGACTACCTTATGCCATGGAACCTCCTCATTGTGTACACATATTTTTTCCCATACTTTCTTGGTTGAAAAATCTACTAAGTCCCCATTTTCATCCTTCCATTTAGTTTTATCATTTGTATGCTCATCTAAAATAGGAACAGGAACATCATAGATTTCAGGAAACATAGTTACCCATTCTTCAGGCCAATTCCATACTCCTCCATTCACAATTTCATTCACAGTCATATTATCATTGAGTCTTGCATCATATACATTTCTTCTAGATATGAGGTTGCTTAAAGCACCCAAACTGCACCATTGATCATGCCACACATTTGTGCCTTTACCATTACCCACAATCTTCCACATCCAACTGTCATTACTTTCTTTTTGAATAACCCAAATATTTCTACCCTTAAGCTTGTAGATATTTACCCATTTCACCCACAGGGAGTTTTTATCAGCAGCTATGCTCCATAAATTTTTGATTAAAAGAGCTTCATTCCATGTATTTAATTTCCTCAATCCCAGCCCACCTTGACTTTTAGGAGAACACACTGATTTCCAGGCCCCCTTAGCTTGTCCTTTCTTCAATTCACCTTTACTCCATAAGAAACCTTTAAACACTCTATCAATATCATATATCACAGATTTTGGTAACAAAAAGACTGCAGCCCAGTATACATGCATTGAAGCTAACACAGATGCAATTAGCTGCAATCTTCCTGCATATGACAAGTATCTGTTCTTCCAATCATTAACTCTGTTCTTAACTTTCTCAATAAGCTGCTTACATTCCTTTAATCCAATTCTCTTGGTAATAAGTGGAACTCCCAAATATTTCACTGGCAATTTACCTAAACTAAAAGCTAAAATCTCAAGAATTTCATTCATCTCATCATTACTCACATTTCCAAAGAAAGCAGTGCTTTTGTTCATGTTTGGAAGTAAACCAGAAGCATTGCTAAATTCCATAAGAGTGTCCTACTTCAATATAACTGATTTACTACTTAACTCAGCAGTTTTCTTATTTAGCTGTATGACATATAAATGTTAAGCTTTCTTTTGTACTTAACATTGCAAAATAATGTAAATATTTTTGTTATCCATCAAATAAATTTGAAACCCATCATCATAAAACAATAGACTATTATATGAATTGTTTCTAGTACTAATAATAATTAATAAGAATGACGCTATGTCTCTAAATTTGACCAAACATACTGATTAGTGACTAATGTCTAATACTCTAATCTGCGTATGTGTAAATGGTCTATGTCTAATTCTACTAACAAATTCAAAATCACGATTATCAACCACGTACAACAAGAAATTATTACACCTTCCACCATTTGAACTATTGATAAAATAGATGTTCAACAACTGGGATATAGCGCGCCATAATTTATGCATAACGAAAATAGATTATACTGATATCTCGGTAGAGACGTCCGCAAATGGTGATGCCATCTCTAGTTTGTAGTCAAGCTGATTGGTGATGTGGATCCCATTTTTCGAAAAGCTTGTTTAGTTGGTGCAATTTCATTTCTATCCGGGACTGAAGGCTGACTCACCAGCTTTCAACATTCAGTCATTTGTTCAGCAGAGTTAGTTCTGAAAGTAATTTCAATGATGTTATTTCCAATGTAGAAATGGCTATTAGTAAAAATGAAGATTTCTTTGAAAAATTCAGATGGGTATGTCATTGACCAAAAAATGTCCGTAATGGGGATGAAAGACGTCTTTACTCTACTAATTCACCAAAAGGACAAAGTTGAAGCTACTTTCATGGAGGTTAGGTCTAAGTTCTGTAATGATGTTGTATTTGACGACATAGTAAATCATTATAATGTGCTACTAGAAAAATATAGGACCACACGGAAACAATACTTTCTTTATAGATCTCCTTGCATTTCCATCTACCTGCTATTTGCATTTACAGTTTAGACTTCTAGTTTGCACATTTGAACAAACTACATCCCAGTTATGTGCTGGAGGTCGAAAAATGGGCAAGTCCAGTGGATTGCGCAGAGCAGGTCAAAAAGGGTAGTTTTAAGTGCAGGTCATGTAGACGGGGGACACTTCCTTTTGGTCGTTTTCAGCTTATTTATAGATGAGCACGTTAAAATGATTGCAAGAACTACACTATAACATTAATTTTTTTAACGTTTGATAAAACGATTTGAGAGTTTTTATGCATTAGAAATATGTTCTTGGTGACTTCCTATTTGACCCATTTGGACCCGTTTTCTTAGCTAATTATTTTATTTGACTCCTTAAGAGATCAAAAAAAAAAAATACTCAATTCAGCCCATTCATAAGTACTAGAACGGTACCCGCGCAATGCGACGGTGGGTACCCTGTGACTATATTTTTCAGTCGGTTACACATTTAATTATCTTCATGCTTTATAGATTTTCTGTTTTTCTACTTTTACTTTTTTGTTTTTTGTTTTTTGTTTTCAGTTTTTCGGTTTTTTAGGTTTTTTGTTTTTCAGTTTTTATGTTTTTCTAGTTTTCAGTTTTCCAGTTTTTCAGCTTTCAGATTTTCAAATTTTCAGTTTTATGTAATGTTTGAAATTCTTCTTCAATCAATATTTGAAATATTTCTATAATAAGAAATAAAAAGTCTAAATTTTAAGCTTTTTAATTATAAAATAGTCCTAAATACATTATAATGTAGTATAGATATATAAGTATTTAAGGGCCCTTTTGATATGAGGTTTCCATGTAGGGTTCAATCTTCTCCCGGGGGATAGAACCAACACCTATACTAGGACAGTACCGACGAAGAAGAGTTTCTGCAGACCGAGCTACAAGATCACAAATCTGTAGCAAGGGCAGCATCGACTCAGACGGTTGTGCACACTATACTTTTATTCGTTTGGCGAGCTTTATAGCCAAGTTTGAAGCCTCTCGAATGACTCAGCTAGTTTACTAGACCCTCTATCCGACCCCCTATCAAGTAAGGAGAGCTAGGTTATTGTCATTTGGATTTGGAGTTGGATTTATAAAAAATGTTTGGTTTAAGACTTGGGATTTGATGGGCCCACTCATAGCTCAAATATTTGGATTCCATAAAAGATACATATGAGGTTGGGTTTTTAGTACCCGTTTGGTATAGGGGTATGCAGGTCTTTAGAATGAAAGAAAATTCAAATATGTTTGGTATAAATTTTCTTTTTTCTAACACGTCATTTGAATGATAGATGCATTCCACTAAACATAGGTGGCTTTTGATGCATTTCCCTGACATGTTTTGTCTTTAGCTTGCTCTAACTAAACATATTACTATTTTTTTTAATTATAAAAAAGAATTAAAAATATCTTTATTTTATTTATAAAATAATATATCAATTATTTATTTTTCTCTCTCCTCATTTAATTCAATACCTATACAAAATCTAAATCCAAATCAAAATCCAAATCTAAATCCTAAACCCATTTACAAACCAAACAGACCCTTAGTACTAAAAGGTTTAGGAAAGTTCTTACAACTCACGTACTTGCATAATATTTGTGGTTGAAAATTGTTTGGCCTACCAAAAAAGAATAAATTATTACTACCTCCGTCCCATAATTTAAGTTCATTTTGACTTTTCTAATCCAACTTTGACGTTAAATATTTTTATGTGTATTATATAATACTTAATACAAAATATATAAATGGATTGAGTTTTAAATGTATTTTCATATGATATAATTTTCATCAAATATTATATAATAAAAACATAAATATTTATAGTCAAAGTTGAATTTATAAAGTCAATATGGACTTAAATTTTGAGACAGAGGGAGTAGATTTTTATAATTTTTAATATATATGTAATTAATAAAACAATAAATAATATATTTCATAATATATTTTTCTCTCATACTTTAAATCCAAATCAAAATTCTAATCTAAATTCTAATCTTAAACTCATCTACAAACCAAACGGACCCTAAAAAATGTTACTAATTTTATTATTATATTTAATATTTTTAATTATATATCTAATATAAATGTTGTAAAAATTAATTGTGTATGCATTTAATTATATGTTTGTGTAATTAGTTGGCCCATTTATCAAATATATTAAGTGGCCTTAAATAAAAATAAAAGAATAAAATGCCTTTTAGGTAAACAAATAAGGGTGTTGATAATGACACATATAAAATTACTTCACACACATAAAAATCATGCATAATTTTCATATGTGGCAATATCATTTGCCAAACAATAATATAATGGTACCAACTAACAAGATACACAGCCGCTTCTTTCATCTTCTACATCTTTTTTCCCAACTTTTCTCTTTCTAAAACCAAGAAATTCACATTTTCTGGTGGGTTGCGCAACTTCAAAGACCCGTCGTCTAATGAAAGAAGCCGTCTATGCCTGCCACCACCTCGCCGCCGCCCACTCCGACTACCTCCGATTACTCAAAACTCACCGGATCGGCTTATCCACTTTCGCCGCCGGCGAACTTCTCTCCGTCGCCGACCAAACCCCCGTCGTCCTCCTCCCTACTCCCTCCTCCACCACCACACCATCCCCCAAACCACCACCACCATGACCGCGATCTCCCGCCGTCCACCTCCCTACTCCCTCCTCCACCAACAATCGGGACTATTCTATAATTAGCAAGTTAATGTCTAATTTTTAAGCCTTGCTAATTATAGAATAGTCCCAACTACATTATATAGTAGTATAGATAGTATAGATATAGATATCGATTGAAAATAATACTTCTACTACTATGTGAAACCACATTATTCGAATTAGCAGAATGCTTGTGCACATAGAAGGTAGTCTAATGAACCCATCACTCGGCAATGTGTTGTGTATGTAAATAAAAGTATACACATAAATACATTGCTGGTTTTTGGTCTAGTCTTACCTTGTTAATATCAGGTTTCAGGTCTTCTAGTGTCCTTAGGCTTCTTCTTACTTGTAGCGACATAAGTGGATCTTTAGTTGAGCAATTTGTAAATTGGTAGACAAGTTTAAACTGGTTTTCTTTTACTCTTACCTTTAAAAGACATTGTTTTAGTGAAAGTTTAGGCTTAAATCACTAGTTCAAAGTTCCAGTCTTGTTCAAAGTTTGGGACCGAACCAGTTTGAAACCAATAGTTAAGCCTTCGAAAGTTAAAGGCTCCAGCTAATTTTATATGTTCCAATTTTCATAAAATCAACAAAAGCACGTGGTGGTCTGTGTCGTAAAGCATTATATCTTACATGAGAACAATACAACACATATAAAATCTGAATGTCTTTTATCACATGCTTGCACAATGATTGGTTATCTATCGACACAATCGTACCACATGAACAATAGTGGTCAATGTTGTACTATGTCTAAAATAAATCTTAAGGACTAAAAATGTACACATCAGCTTCTTTCATCTCTCCCACATTGAGATAGTAAGAGCATCCGCATTGCACCAAGTCTTTCAATGACTTGGTGCATTTATGGCAATAAATGCAAAACTATTTTGTCTTAGATACATTTATTAATAATGCTAGCAACTAAAAACCTTTTTGCTTCAACCACTTTGCTGGTGCAAAGTCTTTCGTTCAAAGCTTTTGAAAAGTCTTTCGTTACAATAGAAAAAAGCTTTTGAAAAGCTTTTTTGAATAGTAAAAAACTTTTGCAAAACATCCTCATTGCAGATGCTCTTTTTTTTTTTCTTTTTTTTAAGCAAAACATATATTCAGTTAAATTTACTAACCTCATGTATCAATAACAACCATATATGCAGTTTATCAGCTACAAACTTTAAAAGTGAGCTACTTTTATTCATAAGTACGTAGTTCTTTGAGTTAACAACATTTTTTGTCCTTGTTGTTGTATCAAAATTTCACTTTTGCTCCAATATTCAAAAAACGTGAGATTTCAGTCCAAAAGACATACTTTGTTTCCACTTTAGTTCATTTAGTTAAGTGTGGCAACATTAGTCCTTTAACCTAACGGTCGTTTGCAACATTAGTCTTTTATACCAAATATCGTTAGCAACGTTAGTCCTTTCAGTTAGTTAGCACTTAAAAAAAATTTCTAAAAACAAATTCTAAAAAAATGGTTTTTTGTCTAAAAAAAATTTTTCCAAAAAAAAATTAAGAAAAAAAGAAATACATTTCTAATAAAAATTTTCTTAAAAAAATTTCTAAAAGAAAAACCAAAAATACTTTTCTTGCTAAAATATAATTTGGAAAAAAAAATTTAGAAAAAAATTTTCTAGAATTTTTTTTCTAAAATAAAATTCTAAAAAAAAAACTTTCCTAAAAAAAATTTCTAAAATAAAAAATTCTAGAAAAAATTTATTTCAAAAAAAAATTCTAAAAAAAAAATTTATTTCAAAAAAAAAAATCTAAAATTTTTTTAAAAAAATTTCAAGAAATTGTAAAATGGCAATGCTAAAAAGAATTTCTAAAAAGTGGCAATGCTAAAAAAGTTTCTAATTTTTGCAATGTATACACGTTTTTTAAAAGTTTAGATTTTTTTTAGAATTTTTTTCCTAAAAACAAATTCTCAAATTATTTTTTTTTGGAAAAAAGGTTTTTTTTTTTTTAATTTTCTTTTTAAATTTTTTTTTCCAAAAAAAAATAATTCGAAATTTTTAGAATTTCTTTTAGAAATTTTTAAGAAAAATTAAGAAAAAAATCTTAAAAAAATATTCGAATTATTTTTTTTTGGAAAAAAATCATTTTTTTAGAATTCTTTTAAGAAAATTTTTATTAGAAAAAAAATTTAGAATTTTTTTTTTCTTAATTTTTTTTCGATTTTTTTTTTGGAAAAAAAAATTTTTTTGACAAAAAAACATTTTTTTAAGATTTTTTTTTAGAAATTTTTTTTAAAGTACTAACTAACTGAAAAGACTAACGTTGCAAACGATCTTTTGTATAAAGGATTAATGTTGCAAATGACCGTTAGGTTAAAGGACTAATGTTGCCACACTTAACTAAATGAACTAACTTCGTTAGAAAATTGAAGCAAAAGTGGAAGCAAAGTATGCCTTTTGGATTGAAATCTCATGTTTTTTGAAAATTGGTCCAAAAGTGAAATTTTGATATAATCATAAGGACCAAAAATGTAGTTAACTCTAGTTCTTTTAAAGGGGAAAAAAATAATAATAATAAATAAATAAATCCTTTAGACACGTTTTTATGATTTTGTGTTTTTCAGTAAACAACACTTAGAGCATCCGCAATGCATAAACCTCTAATAGCTTTTTACTATTTTAACAAGTCATTTTAGAGTGGTTTTTACCATTGCAATGATAGCTTTTTGAAAAGCTTTTAAGAAAGACTTGTTAAACTACAAATCTTTCCTCAAAGTCTTATGCATTAAGTGTGTTATGCATTAAATGCATTAAATGCAAAAAATCATTAGAGACTTTTTGCATTGTGGATGCTCTTAGCTTGGACCTTCATTATTGAACAACTAAAATTAGATTGGTCCTGAATGAAATGCTTCAGCGCTGATAACTATTACCTTAATCGGTCAGCGTGTTTGATGACAAAGAAAATTGCCACGACAAATATAGCACTGACTGATTTAACGTTATAGGGTGCGCTAACCGATTCAGTGGACTCGTGTTCACCTAGTTACCCCTAATATACCAAATCTCTCTCTCATCTTTAAATCATTTATGCTTTTAAAAGACAAGTACAGTACGACAAAACCGAGTAGTTTGCTTTTGCTTTATTTACTTTTCATATTTTATATTAAATGTTATCACTACAGTCCTTTGCAATTACAGTACGACAAAACCAAGTACAGTCCTTTGCAATTACCTACACTTGTGGTAATGGTTATTATACATTCATTTTCTTTATAAATATATTAATAAACATGCTATAAAATGTTTAAGTTTCACTAGTTTTGTGAATAAGTTACAACAACATGGAAAATGATTATCTAAGTGATAAGGAGTAGCTAACATAAAATAGTATTAAATTAAGTATTAATGTATTATTAGTATTAGGGTTAAAACGGTAATTTTCAAAAATTCAGAAAGGATATTCAGAACGTTATCAAACAATCATTTTCGTTTAGAAACATATTCACTCAGCACCTTTGAATTATTCAGCACCTTTGATTCGTTCAGCGCTTAATTATGCAGTTTTATCAAACAGCCCCTTAGTCTAAAGTACTCAGTTACGTTTAGCAACTAATAGTTAATTTGACTCTCAACTTAATATATGCATCAAAGATGAAAAATAATAAGAAATCTAACTGTCATAAATTAATGATTACGAATGAACTTTTAAAGGTGTAGTATCATAAATTAAAAGCAACACAAAGAAACACAAAAATGTTTAGTCAATCCTGATCCGATTCTCTATGTATGCGTTACCAAAAATATTTGACAAGATTTAATTAAAGATATTAAATTAATAAAAAAAAATTAAGATATAACATAAGCTCAAATATCAATATTACAATCCAAGCGGGGCTAGACATGATCCTAATTTATGCGGAGCCATCATCAGCTTAAACACAATAGTAATGAATTGCAAACTCACATTCTAGACACTTCAAGATCATCTTGTTCTCCAATATATAACCACATTTTGCACATCGACCATCACTCGTAAGCCCTTGAACAAATGAAAGAGGGTGTGGGTGTGATTCACTTTTATGTCGCCCCCCAAACTTTATATTCACATACCCATGAACAATTGTAATCCAGGATGTACCTGAAGACAAAGGAGTGGGATTTTTGTGGCGAAATATCGGCATAGAGCAGGCAGGATGCATAGACTGGACACACTTTTCACAATGATAGAAACTTCCCTCCTGCTCCGGCCAAAATTGCTCCTCGCAAATATCACAAAAGTAATCACCCTTATGGTTCTCAATTGGAAAGTAACTCAGCTTATAAGGGTGTTTGTCGTACTTGTGTCTAATTGTCTCGCTCACTAACAAACCACAAGATGGATGTATATGAAAACCACAATCTTCACAACTGAATGAAAATTCATCTGAATCGATATGCCAGAAGCACAAACGACAGCCAAAGTCGTGAAGTCTTTTGGTAAGTACTCTTGAAAGGAGGTGATTTTGGTGGGCCTTATGAGTGATCTTGTCAGGTATGAACGCACAACAGACATCAACATTGTATTCACATTTGACACAACAATAGACAAACCCATTGCAATGGAATTTGCAAACATCGCACCTGAACACGCCAAAAGGGTTATAAGGAACCTTTGGCATGAAAACAAGGGTATGTTGTGGGTGACCTGGGTGGTCTTTAATTTCAGAAGGCCATCGGGTGCACCATTCATGGAGTGCAAAGTTGCAATGATGCTCATCCTCATCGGCACATGTGTAAAATGGCAAATCCATAATGGGTCTCACACACCCGTCGCATATAAGTTCGACCTTTTTCATTGGGTTATGACATTGAAGTGTTGAGGACATCAGAACTAGTGGATGCTGATGACTAATGTGTGTTTGCTTCGCTTCATTAGTTTCTGATGTACTAGACTCAATTTGTTTAGAAAATAAGTGTTTTATTAGGTTCATGGTTTGATCGGGAAACGGAAGATGAACAAGATCAGGATAGTCTTCTTCTTTGAAGTTCTTGACGAGTCTTCCCATACCTGATCACAATCAAAAAGTATTACAACAATTCAAAACTCATTTACTAAAAGAGTGCAGGTGTGTATACCTAGTCATTGATATTTGCAGTGCGAGATTTAATTTTGACTTTTTTTTTTTTTTTTTTTTTTTTTTTTTTTGTGTGTGTGATACAATATTCATTAAGAAACGTGAAACGTCTAGCTAGTAACCAATTTTCAACTCTCATTCACTCCTATTTACTGCACCAAGTTTAATTTCCACAGCTATTCAAACTGAGTTAGTTAAATGAAACATTTAGTATTAAATGGTTATTAAGTAAAAATTTTCTGTAAATGTTACCTGTCATAGTAACAGGTCTCTAGTAATATGAAACTTGAAGGACTTAAATGACAACATTGTTCAAATTTAGTGTTGTTGAGTGGATTCGGCCAAAATCCAAACTTATTCGTCTTTCTTGCACTTTCTAAGAAGTTGAAGCAGAAAAAAGACATTCTACTACTCTTTAGCATGTGTATCGCTATGCATTTATGCAGTGATAAAGTATAAATTTGATATGTACAGTAGTAGTCTTACCGGGAGACATGAGGATGGACATGAACGGCTCGTGTCTAGCTGTTGCACAATCTAGATGAGCATAGTATCTGCACCTGTCACATTTATAAATCCATAGTGACCCATTATATTTATCAAAAGGACGATTGCATACCCTACACTTAGTCCAACCTCTAGCTATATCATCTTCAATCACAAAGGAATAAGTAAGGGTGAGTGGGTGAGGATGAGAAAAATTATCATTTGTAGTTTGTTGGATTGACAAGTTTTTGGGTAGGAATGCACAATCACTGTGGAGTAACGGGAATGGACAAGTAGCACAGTGATAAAAGATCCCTTCATGTTTCTTCCCACACGCATGACACTTAGATAAAATTTCTTCAACTAAACAAACGAGTGGGTGTAGGTGGCTAGGGTGATGAATGATGTTGGTTTTTAGATATCTCGTAGCACAATGCAAATCAATGTAAAATTCACATTCAGGGCAACGATATAAAAGCTCATGTGGTTTATGACTGGTTCCGCATATACGGCAGTTCCAGCTCAAACTGAATCGATGAAGAATAAGATGACGATGACGACGAAAACAAACGTGGGAATGGTGTTGCAACGTTTCTGGAAGCTCTGCGCAGAATTTGTGGATCGAGTATTGACACTGATCACACTTGTAGTAATACCTATGAAACCAGTTGATTTCTTTGTCACACCGATCACATTGACATCGGAAGTCTTGCTTTGTGTAATCCAGGTCGTCACCGTCATCATCAACATCATCTTCATCAGTTTCTTCTTCATTGTGTTTTATTTTCGACCACAATTCTATGAGACTCAATGGGTGTTCATGCTCAAACATTTTGTATTGTTTTTAAGATTTAAATAAGGGAAGAAGAAAGACACTAAGGACAAATGATTTAGGAAATGAAAAGACAAGGAGGAAGTATGTGAAACTGGAAATAGGTAAGCTACTATATATATACAACATCAAACTTTATGGAATCATTCCTTTCTTCATGTTGGAGTTTATAATATTCTAACTTTAAAAAAGACTGATTACATATTACAAGTTAAGTATCAATTCTTTGGATTGTAAATCATCCAATGTTATTACTTTATATAATTCTTTAACTTTAAAAAAGAAATCGATTAATATTTTATAATGAACATTATCCAAAAATGTAATTACCTTACACTCTTAATCAAAATAGATTTTTGTTTAATCAAGAAACAGAAACTATAAGTAACAAGCTTTAGCTTAGTAGTAAGCATTTATGACATTATAAGCACCCACACAAGCTTAGCTCTCCACTTTAAGAGGCTAAATAAGTAACTAATATAGACATTGGCCAAACCACTTAATTTAGTAAACACCCTCTAAGTTGCAGCTGTAAAATACAAATTGTGCATTTTAGATTCGAAAAATATAAGAAACGAATGATAAGCCCGCGCGCGGGATTTTTGGGCCTTTTTTTGTTAGTATAAGTCTATTGTGTTTATGAATGTGATGTTTCTAGTTTGGCGTAACTGATTTGGTGCAACTTATTTTGTTATACTTATTGATGTTTCTTGACTTCCTATATGTAAATAACGACGGATTAATAATAAAGTGGTGTGAATAATATCACTTTCCATAGGATTAAGGGTTGACATAAAAATACCAAAACTTTGTGGGACAAATTGCCCATCTTGATGGTAAAACAAAATGAGACGGGTTATGATAACCATACTATTTGTGTCTTGTCTACCTCACCATCATTGTTGTTACAGTTGATGCCTACTGTTGCTACTGTTAAAACCAAAGCATTAAAATGGAAAATGAAATGGAACACATTATGATATCAATAATTTGAGAACCTGCTGGCGAGGTCAAAGATTACATCGACACAAAACTTCTTAGCTGTTTACTTTTTAAGGGTGATAAGGAAAGATGGTTACCCAAAGAGAATCAAAATTACAAAACAAAGACAAAAAACACAAACTAAATAGGTATTGCTTGTAAAAATTTGTCAAAACGACAATCTGTAGAACGTGGTACTGAGTTCCACAAACAATTAGTACACATTGGTTAAGCAGTAGCTAACACTTCCTCTACTGGCCAGAATTCGCTTTTCTTTCCAGTCTTGGAACAGAAGTAGTTACTGCTAGTGCGGGGATTGAATTCACAACATGCACTTGACTGGCCAAGATTGAGAACGGATATTCCACTTGAAATTTGAGCTACACCTTGAACATTGGCACCTGATGACTAAAAAGGTTAAATTAGAGACACAATAATAAAAATTAAGCGGAAGAGTCGTGTGTTTAAAAATAGCAATGAGCGTGATTATAAAAAACCTATCTTTTTGCAGCTGGGTTATATATATATATATATATATATATATATATTTTTTTTTTTTTTTTTTTTTTTTTTCTGTAACAGGTAGAAAACTGGGAAAACGGGTCAAAAATTTGTTGAGCGAACAAAAAAATGTGTAAGGCGTCATAAATCATTTCACTAACATAAATTAAATCTTATAGCATATATCCCAGCGTCAAGTAGGCTGTATAACTTGACAGCAAGATGGCACAATTATCTTTTCAAAAAGTACCCGACCTCAGTAACGAAAGAGGTGGCTGTTACACAACTTCTTACAGATACGTTGGTTGCTTATACTCACAAACTATGTGAATTTTCAGTTCTCCATTTCTCAAAACACAAAAAGGCATCAAAGATAACCCCTCTCGCATCCCCTATGTTCATGGTCAACAATTTTGGTTGTAATGTCAAAGGGTCAAAATGATTGTTGAAAGAAATCAAGGAAAATGGGTTAAACGGTTCAATAGTCACACAAAGTGTGGTTCCATTGGATAAAACCTCCTAACATTAGTAACGAGCTTTGTTAAAGAGATTAGAGAGGGGCTGTAACAACGAAAGAGAAAAGGTTTTCTTTTAAAGCTATGGAGTGAATTCAGAATTCAAGAGGAAAGGATTAGTTGTTTACAATTTTATAAATTATATTATCACTGAAAAGATATAAATTTTGTAATCATCTTTAGCACACTTATTTATTCACGAAAACTTGAAAAAACTTGCACACAATATAATTCGGGTCAACCCAACTATGAACCTGACCGCCCTTTCTAAATAGTACAATACTACAATAAATTTGTTTCCATAAAGTAAATCAGATGTAAAGTTATAAATTTCAGTAAAAGCAAACATGTATTAAATCTTTGAAGGCTATTCCTTGACCATTGTAGTTCTTATCTTCAAGTTAGAGTTTATAATATAAACATCAAACTTTTTGGAACTATTCTTATCTTCATGTTAGAGTTTATAATATTCTCTAACTTTAAAAAAGACTGATTATATATTATAAGGAAAGTATCAATTCTTTGGATTTTAAATCATCCAATGTTACAACTTTATACAATTCTTTAACTTTAAAAAAGAAATCGATTAATATTATCCAAAAATGTAATTACCTTACACTCTTAGTCAAAATAGATATTTGTTTAATCAAGAAACAAAAACTATAAGTAACAAGCTTTAGCTTAGTGGTAAGCATTTATGACATTATAAGCAAACAACCAAGTATTTCACTTGTAATTTTTGGGGAAAGCCACCACCTGTTTTCTCCCCTTTTATGCCACATAACCTTTCTTTCTTCAAATATACCCATTTTGACTCATTACGTGACCCGCCCCTTTTGTCAAATTTACGAGAAATCAAAGATCAATATGAGGAAATGGTAAACATACCTCGGCTGTAGCATTACATTCTTTCTTCTTGGATTTTAGAGCACCAGACTTTTCTCCGCCATTTACCTTGACTTTCCCATTTGTCTGTTCATCAAGCAGTTTATTAGATGCTTCTTGTGAATTGTTACCTTCACTTTTGCTGTTTTCTTCAGAAATTTCAGTCTGTTGGCGCTTGGATTCCTCAATGACTGTCATCTCAGTAATTGGTTTTACATTTTCATCACCATCGACAATGATATTTTTCTTTTCTTGGAACTCTTTTTTTCTTTTTCAGAAATATTTTCATTTTCAGTGACGGTTTTCACTGTGTTTAATTCATCCTCATTGACAGCAGAATCGGTGCTTGGCTTATCTTTCATCTCCTTTTTTCTCTCTTTTTCTGCGACTTCTGTTACTAATTCAATTTCATTTTAAGTGCTGGTTTTCACTGTGTTCACTTCATCCTCATTAACAGCGGATTCAGTGCTTGACTTCTTTTGCTTCTTCTTTATCCATTTTTCTGCAACTTCTGCTACTACTTTAATTTCATTATCAATGTCGGTTTTCACTGTATTCGCTTCATCCTCAGCAGATTCAGTGCTCGACTTCTTTTTCTTCTTCTTTCTCTCTTTTTCTGCAACTAGAATAACTCAATGCGCGTGTTACATCCTACCAGCATTCTTAGTTTCTTACATGTGTTTAGACATACGTCTTAAACAATGCCAGCATACTCAGTTCAGATAGTTTGATAAAAAAGCGATTACAATTCTGATTATATAAGGTCAAATTTATCAGCTATTGTTGTATAAGTCATATTTGATATGAGTATAACTTACCTAAAGGTCGTTGATGAATAAAGGTTCTTATCACTCATGATTCAAAGGCTTTGTTTAAACTCGATATAAACGTGATCCCTGAATTCTGCTTTAAGCAATTGCCAGCTTACGGGATGTTTGGCATTGGCTTCTGAAACTAACTACGTAATATGAAATAATCAGCTATAACAAAATGCAGGACACGTTTGGATGCAATTATGTTATCCAAATAATCAGTGCATATACTAATATTAACGAATAATGAATTTACATGTAAAACAACCTAACCAAACAGATAATCATAATCATTTACATACATTATTACTACTCCTAAAGTAACTATCCAAAAACTGATTATTTACCACACACAAACTATGAAACAGCTTGAAATGACAATAATCATAAGAAGATTGGTCAAACAAAGGTTGTGTTTGTCTTTTCAAAAAAGTAGTTCATTCCTCTTATATCCGCAGGCGCGCAGACGTTTCTTTTTTTTCTTCTTGTGTCATGCAGGCACGCAGACGTTTTGAGAAAGAGTGTTTGGTTTTTCCTCTTATGTAGGACACATTATTGTTTGTTTATCATTAGACATAAGAGAAAATTATGACTTGTTCCCACTTCAATGTTGCAGTTACTTTTTAAGTCTGAGTACCACTTTTATTAGACACAAAACGTGAAAAAAAAAATAATAATAAAAAAAAAATAATAATAAAATAAAAAATAAATAAAAAATAAAAAATAAAAGAAAAATGGTAGTTTTTTGTCGCTTTTTTGTTCCGGATATTAAAAACCCCAATAATACACTTCAGAAAAGCTCTATCAGATTAGTCTAATCAAAATACTTATTCAGTACTTTTTGTCTTTTGATAATAATGCACGTAAAAACACCAAATATTACCGTAGTTTTTGTCATTTAATAAGGAGAGGGGCATGATAATCATTTTAGGGGTATGAATAACCTACCCCAAAAGACAAAAACACCTAACTAACTTGGACATCGAGGCTGTGTTTGGCGCGGAGCTTAAAGGGGCTTACAAGGCTTGAGCTTTAAAAATAAGCTTTGTTTGTCACACATACCCTTGTAAACTTAACCTAACTAACTTGGACTCCGGAAAAGGGCTTAAATATAGGGCAAACGCTTAAAAAAAGTATCATACTTGCCATCATTTCCTCTTGTGGGTAGCGAACAAAATTTTTGCTTTTGTGGGTACTTTTCTTTCAAATTCATCATTTTTTAGGTACTATGTGACATTTTTGCCCAGGGAAAAAAAATTCTATTAGCTAAGAGGGGCAAAAAAGTCCAAAAATTCCGCAAAATACCCTAAAAAAGATGAATTTGAAAGAAAAGTACTCACAAAAACAAAAAAATTTGTTCGCTACCCAAAAGAGGAAATGGTGGCAAGTATGATACTTTTTTTTAATCATTTGACCTTAAATATAAGATACTAGTGTATATTAGATGACAATTAGTTGGCCCATTTGGTCCATTAGGTCTAGGGTTTGCATAGCTTGTTCATTAAGCCATGTGTTTGTTATAAATACATGGGCAATCTTTATTATGTAATCACAAAAAACACAATTAATAAAATGTCTATTTATAGAAAGAACAATTATGCATCATCTATCTATAGAAAGAAAGAAGGAATCAAAATAAAGAAATGAGTGAGAATGGACCTGAATTAGAGCTTCTGATTGAAACCGTTTAACAGTTTTAGCGAACCCGTTACGATGAAAATACTCAAGTAAAGATTCGTCAAGAGTTGTTGTGATTTTGGTACTACTAGTATTTTTTTCTTGTTTATTTGAAGATGGGGTGATCATTTTGGATTGTTGAGAAAGAAGAATAACTTGGCGTGGTTTGAATGAAAGAATGCTGACGTCAGAATTCTGCATCGGAGATGACAATCAAGGGGTTAATCAGAGGTTTACTGATTTGTGAGTTGGGGCTTTCGTTTATGTGGAGAGTGGAGGGAGTTGGAGAATAAAATAGTAATTAGGGGTATGACCCGATTGAGCCGAATAGATTTTGGGTCAGGTTTGGGTCTGGGTCGATATATTTAACTCGTTTATTAAACATGTCAGGTTCGACTTGGGAATAAAATAAATGGGTCGATCCACAAACCCGTTTAAGTTTTTTTTCTTAATTAAAAATTATTTTTATTTAATTATACGGGTTAAATGGGTTAAACGGGTCAACTCGCTAACCCGTTTCACCCATTTAACTCGTGTAATGTGCTAACTTTTATATACAAAACGGATTAAATGGGTCAACCCGAAACCCTTTTAACATATTCAACCCGTGTAACCTATTTAACCTGTCAACCCAAGTATATATACGGGTTAAATGGGTCAGGTTCGGGTTACATGTAAACAGGTTAGGGTTGACATAGCTGACCCGATGATTTAAATGGGTCAGGTTCGGGTTGGGGTTTTCTGACCCGCCAACCTGACAACCCGAACCCGCCAACCTGAACCCGACCCGAATTGCCAACCCTAATAGTAATAACTAGTAGAGGGGTCCAATGTAGTGGCGCCGTACATATTAGTTCATATTCCTTTCAAATAAATGATTCAAGTTATTTACTTTCGTTTTTTCCCTTATTTTCAAATAATCTCTTTGAAAACCTGTGAGTCCACGGGTGTGCCACCTGGCTTTGTCGGCTAGGAGGCCATACTCAGTTGTTCTCTTTGAAGAAATTAAAAGGAGCACCCTGATGTTTTCATCACTAAATTAGCTGAAATTATTACTTTTACGATCGGTTCTTCAATGTTATTCTGGCCTTCATGTAATTACATTGTAGATTGCAGTTGAATATGTGTTCTTTTATGTATAACGACCTAAAGACTTAATTTAAACGGGTCATATGACCTCTTAGTATTTGCAGTTGAATATGTGTTCTTTTATGTATAACGACCTAAAGACTTAATTTAAACGGGTCATATGACCTCTTAGTATTTTAGGTTAGTGCATGACTGGAATTAGAATCTTAGGTTCATCATGATGACAACATATTTGATCAGTATTCAGTATATAAGAATGTATTCGTTTTGTTTTTCTAATCCTTTTGCTTACTAATGGTATTTTTCTTGAACAAGTAAACAATACGTTTATTAGACAAGTAAAAATGGTATTTTTCTACAATCATTCTTGATGGAACAAGGTCAAGGTTGATAGGTTTAGTTTGTTTTGTTTTAACATATTTCCAGGTTGCCAAATCATTAGTTATAAGAATTGTACTTTATATTATTATTGACTTATTATTTATTATTTTTATCACATTATTAGTTACAAGAATTGTACTTTATATAATCATTGACTTATTGCTTACTATTTCTTCAAACAAATGATTCAACCTGTTTACTTTTGTTGTTTTTTCTTAATTTGTTTACACGTTTAATTGTTTGGTGCATTATCTCTTTTAAAATCTCGTCAATTTGACTGGTCTATAAGCTAGTAAAGAATATAATCGGATCGCCAAAAAATAATTATTCAATTCAAACACCTTTTAAGCATCTTCAATTGCTAGTCCATCCAACTTTTGTATAACATATAAAAATTATTCAATCAAAAACAAATAACCTTATATAAAAGTTTTGAACCTCGTAAGCCCAAAAATAAGCTTAAACAAACACCCCCTAGAACATCTTACATGATCTTTAAAAGTGAAATAAACAAATGTATGACATATTAAAAAGTGAGTGAGAATGGAGCTGAATTTTGAGCTTTTGATTGAAAGCGTTTTAACAGTTTTACGGAACCCGTTACGATAAAATTACTCAAGTAAAGAATCATTAATGACACAGGAACTCACTACCAATTTTTTTCTTTTATTTGAACACGTTTCTATAATTTTGTGTTTTTCGTTAAACAACACTTAGCTTGGACCGCTCCTTTGGGGTAGCAAAAAGTATATTACAAAGTACGTGGACTACAATAGTCTCATACTCTCATGAGCATGTAACTACATCCACAAGGAGAAGCACACTCTGTAAGTCTGTAGTACCAGTCTACCAGCAGCAGTGGTCGAGAGTTAGTCATCAAGTGAATCAGTAGATGCCCACGCACGTGAGCAGCAGTCACTCGCAACTAATAGCTTGACTCTCAATTTAATATATGCATCAAAGATGAAAGATAATAAGAATTCTAAATCCTAAAAAAGGTTATCTAAGATTAGTTCCTTTTTTTTTTTTTTTTTTTTTTTTTTTTTTTTGTAAGTTTACAAATTATGAATAAACTTTTAATAAAGGTATATAGTATCATAAATTAAAGCAACACAAACAAACACAAAAATATCTGACAAGGTATGATTAAAGATATAAAATAAACTCAAAAATATCAAATATTATTAACATGGAACAGTTATGATATACATCATTACAATCCAAGCCGGGCCATAACATCTTGAGAAGATAAATCGCGTCAAGCGGGGTTAGACATCCTAATTTATGCAGAGCATCAGCTTAAACATTCATAATGAATTACAAACTCACACTGTAGACACTTAAAGATCATTGCGTACTCCAATACATAACCACATTTTGCACATCGACCATCACTCTTAAGCCCTTGAACAAATGAAAGAGGGTGTGCGTGTGTATCAATGTTAAGTAGGCCCCCAAACTTTATATTCACATAGTCATGAACTGTATTCCCCCCACCAAAAGTGACTAAAGAAGGATTTTTATGGCGAAATATAGGCATAGAGCAGGCAGGATGCATAGAGTGGACACACTTTTGACAATGATAGAAACATTCCCCCTCCGGCAAAAATTGCTCTTCGCAAATATCACAAAAGTAATCACCCTTATGGTTCTCAATTGGTAAGTAACTCAGCTTTAAAGGGTGTTTGTCGTACTTGTGTCTAATTGTCTCGCTCACAAACAAAGCACAACCAGGATGTAGATGTAAACCACAATCTTGACAACTGAATGAAAACTCGTTCGAATTGATATAATCCAAACACAAACGACAGTCATAGTCGTTAACTCTTTTGGTAACTCTTGAAAGGAGGTGATTTGGGTGGGCCTTATGAGTGATTTTTTCAGGTATGAACGCACAACAGACATCAACATTGTATTCACATTTGACACAACGATAGACAAATCCATTGCAACGGAATCTGCAAACATCACACCTGAACACACCAAAAAGCTCATGAGGGACCTTTGGTAAGAAGACAAGGGTATGTTGCGGGTGACCTGGGTGGTTTTCTAGCTCAGCAGGTAGTCGGGTGCACCATTCATGGAGTGCAAAGTTGCAATGATGCTCATCCTCATCAGCACATGTGTAAAATGGCGAATTCATAATTGGTTTCACACATCCGTTGCATATAAGTTCAACCTTTTTCATTGGGTTATGACATGAAAGTGTTGAGGACACGAGAATTAGTGGATGCTGATGAATAATGTGGGTTTGCTTCGCTTCATTAGTTTCTGACGTACTAGACTCAAATTCTTTAGAAAATAAGTGTTTTACTAGGTTCATGGTTTGATCGGGAAACGGAAGATGAACAAGATCAGGATAGTCATCATCTTTGAAGTTTTTAAGGAGTTTTCCCGTACCTGAACAACCATTATTATAAAACTCAATCACTAAAATATAAAAACACCTCTAAAATGAAAGAAATTCATACACGATTAAAAGTGTCATATGGTGGAAACACCCAAAAGTGTCACAGCAATTCAAAAACTCATTTACTAAAGGAGTGCAGGTGTTTATACTTAGTCATTACTATTTGCAGGATACAAATTGAGAGTACAAGATTTAATTTTGAGTTTTTTTTTTTTTTTTTTTTTTTTTTTTTTTTGTGACACAATATTCATTAAAAAAAAGGTGAAATGTCGAGCTAATAAACAATTTTTAACTCTCATTCACACGTATTTACGGTACCAAGTTTTATTTCCACAACTATTCAAACCGAGTTACTTAAATGAAACACTTATTAAACTTTGTGGTTATTAAGTAAACTTTATCTGTAAATGTTACCTATAGTAACAGGTCTCTAGTAATATGAAACTTGAATGACTTCAAAAAAAAAATGTTCAAATTTAGTGCTGCTGAGTGGATCCGGCAAAAATCCCAACTTATTCGTGTTTCTTGCACTAAGTAGTTGAAGTAGAAAAAAGACATTTTACTACTCTTTAGCATGTGTGTCACTATGCATTTATGCAGTGATAAAGTATAAATTTGATATGTATAGTAGTAATCTTACCGGGAGACATGAGGATGGACATGAACGGCTCGTTTCTAGCTGTTGCACAATCTAGATGAGCATAGTATCTACACCTGTCACATTTATAAATCCATAGAGAATCATTATGAAAATCAAAACGACCATTGCATACCCTACACCGAACATAGTATCTAGTTTCTCTATCTTCAATCAGTAAGGAATAAGCAAGGGTGAGTGGGTGAGAATGAGAAAAAATATCACTTGTAGTTTGTTGGATTGACAAGTTTTTGGGTAGGAATGCACAATCACTATGGAGTAACGGGAGCGGACAAGTAGCACACTGATAAAAGACCCCTTCATGTTTCTTCCCACACGCATGACACTTACATAAAATTTCTTCAACTAAACAAAGAAGTGGGTGTAGGTGGCTAGGGTGATGAATGATGTTGGTTTTTAGATATCTCGTAGCACAATGCAAATCAATGTTAAAATAACATTTAGGGCAACGATATAAAAGCTCATGTAGCTCATGACTGGTTCTGCATACATCGCACTTCCAGTTCCAGCTGTATCCCCATCGACGAAGAATAAGATGATGACGACGACAAACGTGGGAATGGTGTTGCAACGTTTCTGGAAGGTCTGCACAGAATTTATGGATCGAGTATTGACACTGATCGCACTTGTAATAATACCTATGAAACCAGTTGATTACTTCGTCGCACCGATCACATTGACATCGGAAGTCTTGCTTTGTGTAATCCAAGTCGTCACCGTCATCATCAACATCATCTTCATGAGTTTCTTCTTCATTGTGTTTATTTTTCGACCACAAATCTATGAGACTCAATGGGTGTTCATGCTCAAACATTATGTATTGTTTTCAAGATTTAAATAAGGTAAGAAGAAAGACACAAAGGACAAATGGTTTAGGAAATGAAAAGACGAGGAGGAAGTATGTGAAAATGGAAATGGGTAAGCTATTATATATATACAACATCAAACTTTATGGTATCATTCCTTTCTTCATGTTGGAGTTTATAAGATGCCTTAACTTTAAGAAAGACGGATTATATATTACAAGTTAAGTATCAATTCTTTGGATTTTAAATCATCCAATGTTATTACTTTATAAAATTCTTTGACTTTAAAAAAGAAGTCGATTAATATTTTATAATGAACATTATCCAAAAATGTAATTACCTTACACTCTTAATCAAAATAGATTTTTGTTTAATCAAACAGAAACTATAAGTAACAAGCTTTAGCGTAGTGGTAAAGCATTTATGACATTATAAGCACCAGGTGTTTGGTTCAAAACAACCCACAACCAAGTATTTTTTGGGGCAAACCAACACAAGCTTAGCTCTCCTCTTTAAGAGGCTAAATAAGTAACTAATATAGACACGGACTAAACCACTTAATTTAGTAAACACCATGTAAGTTTCATGTGTAAAATACAAATTGTGCATTTTAGATTCGAAAAATATAAGAAACGAGTAGATAAGCCAGCACGTTGCAGCGGGATTTTTGGGCCTTTTTTTGTTAGTATGTCTGTTTTTGTTTATGAATGTGATGTTCCTAGTTTGGCGTAACTGATTTGGTGCAACTTATTTTGTTATACTTATTGATGTTTCTTGACTTCCTATATGTAAATGACGACGGATTAATAATAAAGTGGTGTGAATAATCTCACTTTCCATAGTATTAAGGGTTGACATAAAAATACCAAAACTTTGTGGGACAAATTGCCCATCTTGATGGTAAAACAAAATGAGACGGGTTATGATAACCATACTATTTGTGTCTTGTCGACCTCACCATCATTGTTGTTACAGTTGATGCCTACTGTTGCTACTGTTAAAACCAAAGCATTAAAATGGAAAATGAAATGGTACACATAATTTGAGAAGCCACCTGCTGGCGAGGTCGAAGATTACATCGACACAAAGCTTCTTAGCAGTTTACTTTTTAAGTGTGATAAGGAAAGATGGTTACCCAAAGAGAATCAAAATTACAAAAACAAAGACAAAAAGCACAAACTAAATAGGTATTGCTTGTAAATATTTGTCAAAACGACAATCTGTAGAACGTGATGCTGAGCTCCACAAACCATTAGTAAACATTGGTTAAGTAGCTAACGCTCCCTCTACTGGCCAGAATTCGCTTTTCTTTCCAGTCTTGGAACATAAGTAGTTAATGCTCGTGCGGGGCTTGAATTTACAACACTTGACTGGCCAAGATTGAGAATGGATATTCCACTTGAAATTAGAGTTACACCTTGAGCATTGGTACCTGATGACTTAAAAAGTTAAATTACACATACACAATAATAAAAATTAAGCAAAAGAGTGGTGTGTTTTAGAGAGCGTTATAATAAAAAACCTATATGTTTGCAGAAATGATCAACCATGATCTGGGTTATATATTTTTTTTGTAACGGGTAGAAAACGGGTCAAAATTTTGCTGAGCAAACAAAAAAATGTATAAGACGTCAAACCCATTTCACTAACATAAATTAACTCTTATGCCATATATCCCAGCGTCAAGTAGGCTGTATAATTTGACAGCAAGATGGCGCAATTATTTTTTCAAAAAGTACCCGACCTCATTAACGAAAGAGGTGGCTGTTACACAACTTCTTACAGATGTGTTGGTTGCTTATACTCACAAACTTTGTGAATTTTCAGTTCTCCATTTCTCAAAACACAAAAAGGCATCAAAGATAACCCCTCTCGCATCCCCTATGTTCATGGTCAATTTTGGTTGTAATGTCAAAGGGTCAAAATGATGGTTGAAAGAAATCAAGGAAAATGGGTCAAACAGTTCAATAGTCACACAAAGTGTGGTTCCATTGGATAAAACCTCCTAACATCGAGCTTTGTTAAAGAGATTAGAGAGTGGCTGTAACAACGAAAGAGAAAAGGTTTTCTTTTAAAGCTATGGAGTGAATTCAGAATTCAAGAGGAAAGGATTAGTTGTTTACAATTTTATAAATTATATTATCACTGAAAAGATATAAAATTTGTAATCATCTTTAACACACTTATTTATTCACGAAAACTTGAAAAAACTTGGACACAATATAATTCGGGTCAACCCAACTGGCCAACTATGAACCTGACCGCCCTTTCTAAATAGTACAATACTACAATAAATTTGTTTCCATAAAGTAAATCAGATGAAAAGTTATAAATTTCAGTAAAAGCAAACATGTATTAAATCTTTGATGGCTATTCCTTGACCATCGTATTTCTTATCTTCATGTTAGAGTTTATAACATAAACATCAAACTTTTTTGAATTGTTCTTATCTTCATGTTGGAGTTTATAATATTTTTTAACTTTAAAAAAGACTGATTTGATTATATATTATAAGGAAAGTATCAATTCTTTGGATTTTAAATCATCCAATGTTATAACTTTATACAATTCTTTAACTTTAAAAAAGAAATCGATTAATATTAGGATTAAGTTTGTAGATACGCAACACACTTTCTCAAAAGTACCGAAATACGTAACCTACTAAAAATATTACTTATATCGCTAACAAACTTTCAAAATTGGCACAAGATACGTAATGTTGACCGGATTTTTACCTGGTTGACCGGTTTGGAGGTTAACATATCCAAAATCTTACATTATCGGTCTCTGTGGTTTGCGTCTGTTTTCACCGGTCATCCTTTAACGTTATTTCAGTTATAAAAGTTACAATAATGGTCCTTGTCGTTTGGGTTGACTTTCACATTTAGTCCCTTGACTTTATTTTCACTTTTTCATCCGTTTTTACACGTTTTGGTTCGTTTTTACACGTTTTCTTTCGTTTTTTGACGTTTATAAAAAAAAATCGAATAAAATTTTATAAAAAATATTTTATAAAAAAAAGCGAAAAAAAATATTTTTTTAAAAAAATTTCGAAAAAAAATATTCTGTCTAAAAGATATTGTGTGTTTTAACATTGTTTTATGGGTTAGAAATATAAGAATCAGAAACTTTATCGATATATTATTGCTATGTCATCCGCTCGAGCTATGATCAAGATATGTTTATTAAACAACCACCAAAAGGTGTACAAGTTTATTCTACAACCTCAATCAAATAGTAGATGTCCAGGTTCAATACCCCTTAATATTGTGTGATCATTTCTTGTCATGGTCACGACGGTCTTCTTTTAAAGAAAAAGCTTTATCCTGTGTGAGTTTGTGTGACATCTGATAACCAGACATCGAACACCAAGGTTACCAAAACAAGTGAATTCTTCATCAAAACCTGGATATATTCATATTCGTCGTGGCTAGTTTGCAACTCTACTAGTATTCAGGAGCGAAACCAGAACACAAAGTCACCAGGTGTATTTAGGGAAATGAAACATGACTACATGCATAACACTTTGAGATCAGGTGCATTTATAAAAGGTCGAGATTTTTTTTAATAAAATTAACACTAAAAATCAAAAATCCTTGGTTGTCCCGAAACCCTCTGGACACATCCTGATTCCGTCACCGCTAATATTACAAATGATAGACACCAAACTCAAATTGAACACCTTAATTAATCAAATGACGGGCCCAAGTTGACAATTTTAAAAAAATTATAGCTAATTAAAATTTTCAGTTAATTAGTCCCATGATACGTACGGACAAAGATATCTAGTTATATATATTTGACGTTGTTATCATCTGAATTCATTAATGTAACTAAATCTACAGTTGTGTTTGAAAAAATTACCTATTGGATAGATCATCACCTAAATTATGATCGATCGATTATCAATTAGTATGTGACGTAACTAGTATGTTATTTTCTGTCAAAGTTTAAGTGCATGACAGAAATTTATTCAAATACTTCAAAGGAGTACGTCACAACTCTGAAAATTTTACAAAATTATAAAATATATTGCATGGTGAAAATGTAAAATATATTCGGGGTAAATCCGTGTACATGTGAGTCAAAAACTCGTTCTTCCAGATAACCTCATACCTTAGTTTGCATTTACATGAAACTAAAGTAAACAAAATGATTTTTTTTTTTTTTTTTTTTTTTTTTTTTTTGGTAAAAAGGAGCTTCCACCCTGGTAAAATATATTAACTAAAAAAATGTTGAAAGTACAATGGAATGTGGCTGAAGTACCAAATTAACCTCAAGCAACCGCTTGAACTACCCTATATCATCAATGACAGACTATTAATGAACCACTAGCTACCAACAACTAGGACAACCAAAAAACAAAATGACTTTGCTATAACGGTTGCCTTAAATGAAAAGGTTTATGCCAAAATATGTCCTTAACTCAATAAGTTGTATACATTACATGCACAATCCAGAATTTAGAAACGTTAAAGTTTAAACATTGTTGTTGCATGATCGTTGTTCAAGTGCAAATTAGCTACTTTTTCAGGCTCTAACTTTTTTTAGCTTCTTAAAGATGACAATAGTTTGAGTCCAAAGTTAACAATATGTCAAAATACGTGTTTGTTTGTATGTCGAATAAGTGTTTGAACATTGTAATTATGTAAATTTTAGCGACTTAATCGAAAAAACATGGCCTTCGAACTTAACATTTTTCTATTGAGTCATGTTTTTTGAATAAGTCAGTAACAAACAAACTCATACCCACTTTGCAGATTAAGGTGTGTTTCTTTTTTCCCTCAACTAAAAGATTCGGTCCACAAACCTATTTAATATTATTATTTTTTTTAAGTGGGACCCATCATTTTTTTTAATTGATCTATATCCCTAAGGAGGGTGAGAGTCATGCTTTCAAAATCATCCATACATCTCAAATCCACCAATGATATCATTCCACCTTATTCATACTTTTTTCATACCTCCCAACCATTTTTTAGTGGCAACCATGCCTTTTTCATACCTCCCAACTAATTTTATTTTTTTATTTTCATAAATTATATTAAAAAAAAATTAATAAAAACATAACATTTCATTAATAACTAAAAGAAAATTACATAATACTTAAAAAAAACATAATTAAAAAAGAAAATAACTAGCATTTTAAATGTACCTGATTTGCAATTTACTCACAAACAACAAATGCCAATACTTATTCTGAGAGAGCCCAAAGAATAGGATTCCACAAAAGCCCATAAAACCCAACAAATCCTCTAAAACATAAATTAGGTTGAAGCCCACCACCAACTGCTTCTTCATGCGCCTCTTCTGCAAACAATCACCGCTTCTTCATTCTCCTTTTTTTATGTTTTGAAGCCCACCAATTGTAACAAATGTTCAACGTTTGAAAATTAATACTCCAACGTCTATATTTTGCTTTGAAAACACCATACCTCCGAGGCAATATATGTCGTTGGAGGCTTGCCGTTTGCCTTGCCGGCGAGGTGGCGGCGGTGTTCACCGCCGGCAATGGCATGCCGATGGTGATACCGCCCACCACTGCCACCGTTCTAAGGCATAAATTTTAATAACTTCTCAATAAGTGGCTTATATAAACGTAAGACCTACATGATTCGTTAGCTAACGAAAAAAAAAAAAAAAAAAAAAAAAAAAAAAAAAAAAAAAAAAAAAAACCCAAGATATTTCCTCAATTAAGACAATTTTGTTGAAATTAAACGACACTTTAGAGAAATTTTATGGCCCGTTTGTTTTGTGGGTTTAGATTGGTTTGGGTTAGAGAAATGGACCCCACCATAATTTTAGCCGTTTGGTATAACTCAGGTTTGGATTTAATATTAAATAATAAGGAGTGTGTTAAAGTAAAAGGAAGTGGTAGGTTTTATGACAAAAAGAGGACCCATTTCATTTTCTCTTTATCTCTCTTCTCTCACATTTTATATAAATAATTTATAAATCATTTTTTAAAATATAATACAATTTTAAATATTTTTCTCTTCTTAAATTTAAATTCAAATTTTAAACCAAATCCAAATCCAAATCATAATCATAAACCCTCCTACAAACCAAACGGACCCTTATATTTGAGACTAGAGCAGCAGAGCGTCGGCAGAACTTTTTCGCAACAAATATCATAATATTGTCATTATCAGAAAAAGGACAACACTTGGGAGAATGACTGAAAGCTAATGGGAGTTTCGCTTTTAATTAAGCATGATTAGTCCTACTAAAAGTTAGTATAATATGGCCATGATGTGTTTGTATATTTATAAATGTGTGACATCCAAAAACCATGATGGCACGCAAACTAGATGAATTATATACATGAGTAAAAACAATTGAAATCATATACCTAATATGATTTTTTTTTTTCTTTAAGAATATGTGAGCTAAGTATCTAGATACGAGGACGGGAAGAAGGTGTTTAAATTTCGTTGAAGTGGGGTATGACCGTATGCGTAAGTAAGATGTAGGCAATCATACCTCCAAAAGTATATAAACTGATTTTAGAGATACCTTCATCAAGAAAATATATGAACAAAGCTTCTAGATACGAGGACAAGAAAAAGGTGTTGATGTACTAAGTCTTTTATCAAGGCGTTTCCGGGAACCTTTACAAAAGCTTAACACATGCATGTTCCATTGTTAGCAAGATGTGGATGTAACAATAAAAAGATGTTGCAATACGTCGACGGCTAAACACCTTGATTTGTAACATATACCCCCATCTTCAATTAGCAAACTAATGAGACACTGTTGAGGAAGACCGCCTCCAAATCATTTGTAACTGTCGATTCCATGACTGAATCGATCCACCAATGTATTGTTTTATTCAATTTATAAATAAAACAGGTGAACATGTAAGATTTTCTTTGATTATAGTGTTTAACAATTAGACCGCTTTTGTGGTTGGTTAATTCAAAAATAAAATTGTTAAACTATTTGCACGTAAACTGAACACAATGATTTAAAACCTGGTTAACCGTCAACAGGTCGGGTGATCGGAAGATGGTTTTGACAACAACAACAAAAAAAAGTTAAACAGTACGCTTAACCGGGTCAATTAGTGACTTGCATGAAAATATCTAACTCCCTTGAAATAAATAATTTTGTGTATGTTAAAAATCGTATTTGAGTGATGAGAGCATGCGACTTTTACTTACTTATCACTAAGTACCACAAATATAGTATTCTTTTGAGATTTCAAAAGTAAAAACAGTTTCAAAGTGTGCAAAATTGTTACTTAAACAAATACAACCGGACTTTTTCAAAGAAATTGAGCAACAATATATATCACTAGCTAGTAACAACGTAAGTACTTCATGTGATAAAATATAAAATAAATAAGAGATAAAGTATGCACACACAATAGAAGTATTAAGAAGTAAATGTCACTGAATTTTTATAAGATATAGTTACATGTCATCTAGGTATCAATTCCTGCCTAAAACTTGTCACACATGATAAAGATATCTTTAAAATTCCTAAGACATAAACAATTGATCATTGTTTTACAAAACAAAAAACAAGCAAGTTGACAAAAAGTTATATATCACAATGGTGTGTTTTTTATATCGGCAAAACCTTATTATATCGAACAAAAAAAAAAAAAAAAAAAAAAAAAAAAAAAAAAACCCTACTATTTTCTATATTATCAACTTCAAATTAACAATTCACTTCAGAGTTCAGACTTTTATACTTTAAGATGTGTTAAAACCATTTTCTATATCAATTATCAACTTCAAATTAACAATTCACTTCAGACTTTTATACTTTAAGATGTGTTAAAACAAATTTGGTTCTAAATTTGCATAAATAACCTTTTTGTCCATAACATTGACTTAGGGCCGATTCTTAAATTAAGTGGTTTGAAGATACATTTATTTTCGCCTCTTAATTGAGAGAAGTTTTTGTGAACCTCCACAATAAAAGGAAACAAAGTTTTAGACTCACTCATTAAGTGGAAAAGAAACACCCTCTTAATCTTGCCCGCAACGTGAGTGAAAATAAAACCTCTCATTTTGCAGAACAAGATTGGTCACTCTTCTGCCTCAAATGTTGTTTTACACTTGACCTCATTGTCATATTTGCAACACTAGAATTGAATAGCCTATGAATATGTTATCCCTAAATAAGTAAATATAATCTAATATCAGATTCAAGAATGACTTCTATTTCAAAAAATTGGAGCTATTTGACTCAAATTGAAATCAAATCCTCCCCAAATTCATCTCA
Source organism: Artemisia argyi (assembly GCA_030686995.1). NCBI lineage: Eukaryota > Viridiplantae > Streptophyta > Magnoliopsida > Asterales > Asteraceae > Artemisia > Artemisia argyi. The sequence continues at coordinate 29,926,223 of CM060708.1, forward strand.
GCTGATTTGCAACCCTAGGTTCGGCAAAATTGGTAGCATTTGATTACAAGGCCACTTTGGTATCATTTGGTAGTACACATGATAGATTAGAAATTCAGGAAAGGGACAACCAAATGAGAGCCATAGACTTTAAGAATCACTCCTCGTCGGAATAACTAAACTTTACAGAATGTGACTGCAGATCAATTAGACCTCCTGTATAGCTTCCACGCTTCTTTTTTGTCTTCTCATGCCGAAAGTCCCTGTAGTTTGAAATTCTACATGGTAAGAGACCAACACAAATTGATCTCGAAACACATTTGATAAATAGTAACACAATAGTCTGGATGCTTCAAACTATGACACTTTCAACCCATTTATTTTTAATGAATAAAATCGATAAAAAGTAGCTCAAAGGAAAACGATCAAAAGTTCCATGTATTCTTAAATGTAAAACAAATCACTTCAAAAAAATACGGCCTTTTATTATTATTTTTTGGTATTATATTCAACCCATCCAGCCACTCGACACATCCCATTTTGGCATTTTGCTACATTAGTTCAAATGCCAAGGGATTAGGGACCCAAAGAACGGTCCAACAATCTACCAATTAGTCCACGAAATTCAGTAATTATTTACAATGTTCCAAGTTCCAGTTGTATTTTTATAGTGAGTCAACCCAGCCCCAATCGCTTGTGACCCATACCAAAAAACAAACTGCATGACACAAGCTCGTTTTGACCCATCACCCACCTGTCCAACCCTCCTAATTGCCACCTTTATAAATGACACATTTTTTAGGAAAATGTGAGTTAAGATTATGTAACGATTTGAAAATAGGAAAAAAACATACCTCCCTCTCACTTGACCAAGAACTTCTTGTGCTTTAGCACCATAACCGATCTCTGCACCATCCTGCAGGTATACATTTTAAGATTAATAATTTAAGATTACTAGTGGTGGATAGAATTCCTTTACTCGTCTCCTTAAAACATGGAGTAATAAAGTTTTATGCATAATAGGATAATTGTCACCTTTTCCCAATAAGAATTATCTTGTAATTTCTCATGAGCAAACTCCACTTGCTCAATCTTTACCCTTTGAAAAGCATTTACAGTCTTTGGCTGCAAAATAAACCAATCTATCAATTTATTTATTTATTTATTTATTTATTTTTATTTTTTTTTTTATTTTTTTTATTATTTTTTTTTAATGCAATACAGAATGATTGAATCAGACTTAAAGAAGATTCTCGGTTCTACACAACACAGCACATAACTAACTTATTAATGCAATCATATTTAGCACAAAAATTACCAACAAGGCTTTGGCCTAGCAGTATCCAAAGTGTAACTAGAGTGTTCCTCATCTAAGTGGTTGTAGGTTTGGGAGAAAGGTATAGACTAGTCTGCGTGTGACAGTGTGTTTCATGGGTGGTACACAGATTACTTATAGCATTTTGTACTACAATGTTTTGAGTCAACCCGACATGCTCCATTTAGACCTGTACCCAAAGATACCCATTTTGACCCATTACGTGACCCGTCCCTTTTGTCAAATTTACGAGAAATCAAAGATCAACATGAGGAAATGGTAAACATACCTCGGCTGTAGCATTACATTCTTTCTTCTTGGATTTTAGAGCACCAGACTTTTCTCCACAATTTACCTTGACTTTCCCATTTGTCTGTTCATCAAGCAGTTTATTAGATGTTTCTTGTGCATTGTTACCTTCACTTTTGTTGTTTTCTTCGGAAGTTTCAGTCTTTTGGCGATTGGATTCCTCAATGACCGTCATCTCATTAATTGGATTAACATTTTCATCATCAGACAATGATCTTTTTCTTTTCTTGGAACTCTTTTTTTCTTTTTTAGAAATAGTTTCATTCTCAGTGACGGTTTTCACTGTGTTTACTTCATCCTCATTGACAGCACAATCGGTGCTCGGCTTCTTTTTTTTCTTCTTCTTTCTCTCTTTTTCTGCAACTTCCGTTACTAATTCAATTTCATTTTCAGTGCCGGTTTTCACTGTGTTTACTTCATCCTCATTGACAGCAAATTCGGTACTCGACTTCTTATTCTTCTTCTTTCTACCTTTTTCTGCAACTTCTGTTACTACTTTAATTTCATTTTCGATGTTGGTTTTCACTGTATTCACTTCATCCTCAGCATATTCAGTGCTCGACTTCTTTTTCTTCTTCTTTCTCTCTTTTTCTGCAACTCCTGTTACTAATTCAATTTCATTTGTAGTAGACGCCTCTAAGTTATCTTGTTTTATACTCTTTTTCTTCTTGTCCTTACTTTTCTGGGTTAAATCATCTATTTTCAATCCATTTACAGTATCATCTACGGGCTTCTCCAATTCATCAGTTGAAGAATCCAAATTATGCTTGGTTTTCTTTTTCTTTTTTGGTTTCGTTTCTTGTTCATCGACTTTAGTATCTTCTGATATTTGGGCACAACTCTTACTAGATTCTTTCTTTTTATCAGTGACTTCTGGCAGATCTTCAATAACACCATTGTCACTCTCGACAGTACCCTTTTTCTTTTTCTTCTTGGTGGGCTTTTCCTCATTGGTAGGGGACACCTTATCTGTTTTTAGAGCCTCAACTTTCCCTATAATGCAACAAACACATCCAGTGTAAACACCGTCCGTCTATGTACTATGTAAAGATAAGAGCAATGTAGCATATACAAAAACTAGGTGGCAATATTGGCGTATTGGGTAACGGGATGGGATTGCAACCAGGTGGAGACGAACACAAACACCTTTTCGTCCATAATTTTCAAAAAAGATAACTTATATAGTTAATGTGACAAATATGATCACAAAAACAATAGCACCGAAATAGTAACCTGAATCTTTAAATAAAACAATTCAGAAGGTTCTATGCATTGACAATAGACTTTGGTCGACTTTCAGACAATTTGATCTATCATGGATGTTCCCAGTTTAGCAAAAAACTCATTTTGACCCGTTTGAGATAAGAAAAAAAAAAAAAAAAAAAAAAAAAACCCCAAATCGACTCATTTTATGAAAATGAGTCGAAGTTGCAACCTCTAACAGAAATAAATGTTTGTCAGAGATTTTAGTAAATTACCAGGATTGTTGCTGCTGTTTGCATTACATTCAGCATTGCTGCAAAACATAACATAAATAATAGAAGCTTAAGCCAATGAAAGAAAAATTAATTACATTGGTTGAAACAAGCAAATAAGTAAATTCACAGATGCTGAAGGTATGATGAATGAAGAGAAAAAAAAAATCAACGCAAGAATTTAATTTATTATTTATTGATTGCATGCAACAAGCAAGTAATTACAGATGCTGAAGGTATGCATTTCAAAAGAATTGGGAGCATCTACGTTTTTTGGACCTTAAAGACCACAAGATGACAATGCTCTAAATACATTTCATATGATAAAAGGTAGTAGGTTATTAAAATCAATGCATCACAAAAACTGCTTCCTATACATGCAAGATACAATAGCTATAAATATAACTAGAGAATGTTCTTTTCTTTCCATTTTACCAAGCATTATATTTGCAGAATATGTCCTCCAAACGAAGCAAAGAAGGAGAAGCTTTCCAGGCATCACTCTGCATAGAAAGACCACACGGTCATCAAAGGCGCCAAGGTTCATTTGATCAAGTTACGTAGGACATAAGATGCACCAAAAAGTAGAAAGGGCTAAAAGTTGTAAATATATTAGAAGGATGCCACTTTTAAAAAGTGAATCTAAGAAAACTTTAGCTTATTTGACAGCTCAACATACATAAGCCCCAAGCAAGTTACTCACAACGTGATCATTATCAGACCGTGTGTAAGCACTGATTGCCCAATGATCCAAGAACACTTTCATAAACTCGCCATTATTTCGAACAACGCATAACTTAAACTTAAAAATTCTACTTTCCGTTTTGTTCCTCATGATCAAGTCGTGATATAAGGCAATTGTAAAGCGTCAACAAAGTCATGATCCTATACTTGTATGTTGAACTGAAACATGTTTTGCTTCCTCTCAACTAATTTTCAACAACTGAGACATTATAACCAACATTTGTACAACTGTGTCTATAAACGAAGCCTATATAACTTTATAACCAATACAAATCAACTGCTTCATTATACTTTAGTTGTCCTAAATCACATATGGTAAATTTCTAGGAACTAATAAAGTTTAAGTTATTAGTAAATCTAGGCATGGCAATTGGAGCAAATGTTGCACATTTTACTCAAATTCTTTCTTAGTCCGCTTCAAAAGAAAGAATAGTGCACCTATTTCTGCATTTACAGTTTTCACAAGACATTAAGGCAAACAAGATTGCTATATATCAAGTCCTAATCCTTTGTAGTTTGCTGTCAGCCATATCTACGAAAGTCATTCCTAGTGGTATGGTGACAAAGTGTAATTCCAAACAACGTCTCTACTAAAGCAAACTCAATGCTAAAAAGAATCAATCTTTTTATCCTCCTTTATATGCTTTACACGTCTGTGAAATGCAACTATTTCTGAAATTGCAATTCTACCTTACAATCATACATCACACATCACTAGTTATATAGCTATAAGTTCCGGCCTTAAGCCACAATGCAGCATCATCAACCGGAATCTATACATGATTTTCCACTAGAATAACTCAATGCGCGTGTTACATCCTACCAGCATTCTTAGTTTCGTACACGTGTTTAGACATACATCTTAAACAATGCCAGCATACTCAGTTCAGATAGTTTGATAAAAAAGTGATTACAGTTCTGATTATATAAGGTCGAATTTATCAAAGTCATATTTGATATGAGAATAACTTACCTAAAGGTCATTGATGAATAAAGGTTCTTATCACTCATGATTCAAAGGCTTTGTTTAAACTCGATATAAACGTGATCCATGAAATCTGCTTTAAGCAATTGCCAGGGATGTTTGGCATTGTCTTCTGAAACTAACTATGTAATATGAAATAATCAGCTATAACAAAATGCAGGAGACGTTTGGATGCAATTATGTTATCCAAATAATCAGTGCATATACTAATATTAACGAATAATGAATTTACATGTAAAACAACCTAACCAAACAGATAATCATAATCATTTACATACATTATTACTACTCCTAAAGTAACTATCCAAAAACTGATTATTTACCACAACCAGTTTTACAACACACAAACTATGAAACAGCTTGAAATGACAATAATCATAAGAAGATTGGTCAAACAAAGGTTGTGTTTGTCTTTTCAAAAAAGTAGCTCATTCCTCTTATATCAGCAGGCGCGCAGACGTTTCTGAAAATGAGCGTTTCTTTTTTTTCTTCGTGTGTCATGCAGGCACACAGACGTTTTGAGAAAGAGTGTTTGGTTTATCCTCTTATGTAGGACACATTATTGTTTGTTTATCATTAGACATAAGAGAAAATTATGACTTGTTCCCACTTCAATGTTGCAGTTACTTTTTAAGTCTGAGTACCACCTTTTATTAGACACAAAACGTGAAAAAAAAAAAAAAAAAAAAAAAAAAAAAAAAAAAAACGTGGGTGCTGTTATTGCTAACCCCTAATGATCCTTTTACCCCTTATTGACAAGACTGGTAGTTTTTTTTATCGCTTTTTTGTTCCGGATATTAAAAACCCCAATAATACACTTCAGAAAAGCTCTATCAGATTAGTCTAATCAAAATACTTATTCAATACTTTTTGTCTTTTGATAAAAATGAACTTAAAAACACCAAATATTCCCGTACTTTTTGTCATTTAATAAGGAGAGGGGCATGATAATCATTTTTTTTTTTTTTTGGTTATGAATAACCTACCCCAAAAAACAAAAACACCTAACTAACTTGAACATTTAGGCTGTGTTTGGCGCGGAGCTTAAAGGGGCTTATAGGGCTTGAGTTTTAAAATAAGTTTTGTTTGTCACACATGCTTATGGAAGCATTTGTAAGCCACAAGCCTCCATAAGCCCAAGCCAATTGAAACAGGCTTATTATAGGGGTTTATAATTGAACATTGCTACAACCACAAAATGTAGCAATGCTCTTTATAATTAGTCAAATGACTTAAATAGCCTTCAAAATATAGTGGATTATAATTATCACGCGAAAGCTAAAATATATCTGAATATAATTTGATGTATTTTATACAATTTTACATTAATAAGCTTCAACTCCAACTAATTCACTAAACAGAATTATAAAAATATAAGCTCCTTGGACTCAGAAAAAGGGGTTAAATATAAGAAATGAGTGAGAATGGACCTGAATTAGAGCTTCTGATTGAAACCGTTTAACAGTTTTAGCGAACCCGTTACGATAAAAATACTCAAGTAAAGAATCATCAAGAGTTGGTGTGATTTTGGTTTCTTCTTTACTTGTCATCGTTTTGGATTGTTGAGAAAGCAGAAGAATAACTTGGCGTGGTTTGAATGAAAGAATGCTGACGTCAGAATTCTGCATCGGAGATGATGACAATCAGGGGTTATTCAGGGGTTTACTGATAAAATAAAATAGAAAATAGGGTGCGATTGTTTTTTTTTTTTAAAAAAGTCTTCCTATCCCTCTTAGTTCCTCTCTTGTGACAAGATGTTTTGCTTGTTTGTTTTTTTCTTTTTAGTCTGACATATTTAGATATATAACATCTTACTCAATAAGAGGTGAGAGACTTGCCTTACTGCCTCTTACTCTATAAAAGAGATTGAAGACTCGTGTTAATATAATATATTTGATGGTTTATTAACTATGTTATATTTATGATAAAAAATCTTATTTCATATTTACACAAGTTACTTAAAATAAATTACAGAAACGAGCACTTAAAATCATTCGGACAATTATACAAAAACAAATAACACTATTTCGTTTAGATTTAGACGTTCTAGCCACCTCCTACTAATAAGATGTGGTAGTCAGATTTAGACCTAAAACATCTAAATGAAACAAACACACTGTCAAAATGACTATTACACGGTGGCTCAACCGAACTTATTAACTTCACCATTTTCTTCTTTCATTTTTGTTTTCTTTTTTTCCCCTCACCATACCCAATTAAAACACAAAATTAATACAAAAAACCTATTAAAAAAAATGCTCTTTGGCTCAAGCCTAGCCCGTCACACGCGCCTTCGCACATGAGAGTCCATTGTGGTGGCGCTAGCTTGGCGTCGTGCCACTTGTGCGCAAGGTCTTTGTGACCATACGCAGGGCTCTTACAAGGTAATTGTTGATAGGAGATGATTTGCACACTTTGTGTATGTTTGCCAAAATGGGCTGGATCGGCGAAGCAGTAGCTTATATTTTTATTGGCAAATTACTTAGAGCTGAAACTTATTAATGCAAAGTCGTATAAAAATGCATCAAATTAAAATCAGCTATATTTAGAGCTTTTGCGTGATGATCAACAATATTTTGAAGAGTATTTAAGCCATTTGACTAAATATAAGCCCTCATAAGTCCGTTTCAAGGCCGCCTTCGATTTATGGAGGCTTGTGGCTTATAAAAGCTTTCATAAGGGTATAGTCCTCAACCAAATATCGTGCCATCTTATTTTTAGTTTTGTTAATCCTAACGCTCAATCATACTTCAAAGTTCAAATCCACATTTTGGGTTACTGGATGGGTCAGCTCATCAAGTGTGTTTAATGACTAGCTTCACGACTCTCGGGACACAACTCATACAATGATCAATCCATAACTTATCATATTCGTTAAGTTAATGGGGCTAATTGCAAAACCTATTAAGGAAATAACTTATGGGCTCAACAATTACTTAACAAAATGGGATAATTAGGGGTACGACCTACTAGTAATTCTATTAGCTCCACCCATGTCTATAGGGCACACTAGGGATTAACACATTTGTCGTTTTACACTTTATAATTACTGTTTGTCACAACTCGTAAATTCTGGTCTTTTCCCGAACTTTCACATTTACTATTCATCGGTTACTATTCATCGATCACTACTCATCATTTTACTATTCATCTTTTTCGGAGTCAGTTTGTGATTCTGAGAAGCGTTCAAAAATTTTACTATTCATAAAACACTATTCACCTCCGGAGAAAATTTGTCATTTATGCGTGAGTTGCGTCATTTTTGTAAACGTACGGTTATCTACCTAATAAACGTTATTTTATGAGCTATTATTTTGAATAATTATCCGACAATCCCAACTATGGTCCTAACACATTTTGATACTCATAATAATAATTTAAAAATTATATTATTAATTTACCCGGTGTTTTCAAACCAATTGATACATTTTACGGTCGGAGCTTATTACTCCGTCGGTTTGCGTTATTTCAATAAGATAATTATTTTAACTTCCGATTCTCATCAGGAATATTATTTTACAATTTTTACAACTTCATTATATTTTATTTTATCTCGTTACAATTTATTTTTAGTTAACTCGGTACCCGGTATCTCCTAAAAGATTTATTATCTAGCATAATCTACCTAATATCTTACAAGATTTTTGCAAAACTCTTCCACCCCATTTAATTCCTTAAATGGTGGATCTTGTCCCATTTACAATAATACATATCTATACTTATCTACATTTTCATCTCATTTCTCATTTCACAAAATAACAACAAGTAAAATTTTTCTCTCTTTCTCTTTTGCTCATGAACCGGCCAAGCCACAAGACCAAGAAGAAACCATGGGTTTTCCAAGATCAAGTCATTTTCTTGTTGCTTTTGTTGTCCTTGTTTGAGTTTTGAAATAAAAACTCAAGGTTATTAGGTTTTTCATCATCACAAGCTCACTAATCTTTCAAGTAAGTTGTCAAAACCATTTTGATAATTTATTTAAGTTCCTACAATGATCATATGAATTTCATACAAGGTTTACATGCATATGTTAGTATATACCACTCATTTATATATATATATATCTAACTTTTGAACTCTAGAAATAGATTATTGTTAGATCCTTGTTAGATCCACTTGATTTATGATGTTTAGGAACCCATGACACCCTAAGAAGGTGTATGGTAGGATTAGACTAGTTTTGTGGTGATTGAAAGTGGTTTGGTTGGATTAGAAACTAGTTTGGAACATTAAAAATGGATTTTAAACACATATAAAAACCTACTGTCCCTAAAATGAAAACGTGGCCAACTCAGTGGGTTTGGGGTAACTTTTGACCAAATATTTAGAAAATACATTCCGAGACGGAACTATGGCCGAAAACGGGGATGAAAACGAGTTAATAACGAAGGAGATACGCTAAAAACGAGTTTAACGACGAAAACTATATTTTCTGAAAAACTGCTTGCTGATGAACAGTTGTCACGGGCTGTTTTGGGCATAAAACTTGATCTAGCCATCCCGACTTATCAAAAATATGTTAGTATGTTGTCCCACGATTCCGGGAATGTAAAGAACGTAGAAAACGAGCTTAAAACGACCAAGATATACACTTTTGAAACTAGGCGAACTATATATATATTTGACAACTTCTAATAACACATATTCTCTTAAGTTATGGAAACACTATAAATCAACGCCAACACTTATTTTCAAACTACGAGTGGTATAGGCTTCATGTGCATGTACATTCATCGCATCCCCTCATAATTTAAGTAGATCGTATCATTCGTTCATATTAGGTTGCGGTTAGAGACCGAGCCTCATTTCCATCATAACCACTTTTGTCTTCGTAACTATCGTACCAGGTGAGTCATAGCCCCTACTCTTTTAAATTGTTTTGTTAACTTTTTGGGGGAGAATACATGCTCGTTTTTACATAAATTACTACTTGACCTTATAACTTGTTTTGAACTTTTGAACTTGACTTGACTTTTGAACTTGACTTGAACTTTTGAACTTAATGTATTGTACGTGCTATGACCTAAAGTCTCGCCATTTTTGGTGGAGCGTTCTTGACCTAAAGTCTCGCCTTATTGGTGGAGCGTGCGAAGTCTCCTTTGTTCGGAGCAACACTATAAAGTCTCTCCTGTTCAGAGCATCCTTAATAATTCTCGCCATGGTGGAGTGACTAATAATTCTTCGCCAAGTCGGCGGAGTGACTAATAATTCTTTGCCTAGGTGGCGGAGTGACTTCAAGTCTCCCATGTTCGGAGCAACATTATAAAGTCTCCCTTGTTCGGAGCGGCCTTGACTTATTATTGACCATGTGTACATGACTACTAAACATTCAACTATTTTAGCAGTGGATTGTGAACACACAGGTTACAAGTCTCTTATGGCGGGACTTGTAACTGAGTGGATTTACGATGCCTTTGCTGTGTGATCATTTTCTATAAACTTTATTTGTTAAACAAACTCTATGAACTCACCAACCTCGTGTTGACCCTTTAGCATGTATTTTCAGGTTTTAACCTATGGCACGCTACAGGAGGTTTTGGCAGGGCATGGCATGGTCATAGAAGACTCTGATTATTTATATGGGGACCGTTTTAAACTATTTTAAGGGCCTACTTCCGCACTACTTTTAACAATGTAAATTTAACATTTTTTATTTAACTATTTTATTCTAAATGATTGAAGTGAAAACCATTTTTGAACTTGTGTTGTAATACCAATTGAGTTACACCCCAGCTACATGTATGCTTCCGCTGGACCCGATTTTGGGGGTGTGACACTGTTTTACCTCACACTTTGAATAAAGAAAAGTTACTTCTTTATTTGTCATCGTTTTGGATTGTTGAGAAAGCAGAAGAAAAACTTGGCGTGGTTTGAATGAAAGAATGCTGACGTCAGAATTCTGCATCGGAGATGATGACAATCAGGGGTTATTAAGGGGTTTGCTGATTTGTGAGTTGGGGAAATAAGTGTCAAAATGACTGTTACAAGGGTGGCTCAAGCGAACTTATACTCACCATTTATTTTTTTTTTATTTTTTTTAACAAAATCAATGCAAAAACCAATTAAAAAATAATAATAAAAAAGAAATGCTCTTTGGCTCAAGCCTAGCCCGTCACTCGCGCCTTCGCACATGAGGGGTCCATTGTGGTGGCGCTAGCTTGGCGCCGTGCCACCTATGTGCAAGGTCTTTATGACCATACTCAGGGCTCTTACAAGGTAATTGTTGATAGGAGATGATTTGCACACTTTGCGTATGTTTGTCACAATGGGCTGGATCGGCGAAGCAGTAGCTTATAGAGCTTTTGCGTGATGATCAACAATATTTTGAAGAGTATTTTAAGTCCGTTTCAACCACCTTCGATTTATGGAGGCTTGTGGCTTATAAAAGCTTTCATAAGCATGTTGGTATAGTCCTCAACCAAATATCGTATCGTGCCATCTTATTTTTAGTTTTGCTAATCCTAACCCTCAATCATACTTCAAAGTTCAAATCCACATTTTGGGTTACTGGATGGGTCAGCTCATCAAGTGTGTTTAATGACTAGCTTCATGACTCTCGGGACACAACTCATACAATGATCAATCCATAACTTATCATATTCGTTAAGTTATTTCTTTTTTAATTTTTACTTTTTAACAAAAATATCGATATGAATAATGGGGCTAATTGCAAAACCTATTAAGGAAATAACTTATGGGCTCAACAATTACTTAACAAAATGGGTTGATTATGGGTACGTGGCTCAACACCTACTAGTAATTCTACTAGCTCCGCCCTTGTCTATTAGGGCACACTAGGGATTAACACATTTGTCATTTTACACTTTATAATCACTGTTTTACCTCACACTTTGCATAAAAAGAAGTTACTTCCATGACGCTTGTAGCACAGTAAAGAGAAAGTAAGTCTATTGTCATTGTGACGTTTAGAATACTAAAGGGGTGTTTCTTTTTCCCTTAACTAAGGAAATGGGTCCACACAAGTATTTAATAAATGATATTTTTTTTGTGTGGAGCCCACATTTTCCCACTAATACCTCTATATCACAAGGCATATAATTAAATATGATCTTCCTCCATTAAAAGACTCATATAGAACGTGAGACCTACATGGCCTTATCTAAGGGAAAAAAAGAAACACCCTCTAAATTTACTCTAAATTTACTATGGCAATTGTCATGAGGTAAAACAGTTATGTTATTGTTATTGACAGTTATTCTGTTATAAAAGTTAGTATATATCTCAACTGTCATTACAAATACAACACATTGTACTCTCTCATTCTCTTCAACAAAAAACCAATTCAGTTTCCATGGACAAACTCCCTGAACCTCTTTTTCTCGAAATACTGAGTCGACTCGACGACTTAGCCGATGTATCCCGATGCCTAATTGCTTCCAAAACTTTCGAAACTGCATATCCACACCTTCGATCAATCAATCACCAATGCACGTTAAAACGGTACCTCAACTCAAGACCTAGTTATGTTTCAAGTTCATCACAAGCTATCACACCTTTCAAGACAGTTTTCATTAATATGATATCGAAGTTAAAAGTTGTTGAAATGGTACGTGTTGGTTGTTTAGCTGCAAAACAGTTCCCAGATTAGGGTTAAGATAATCAATAAAGGTACCGGATATTCACTTGAAATCGTGGTATCACTTTCCAATAGAAACTATTCGACCCTATGCCTGGGTTACACGAATATCTCTATGGGATAAGACCAAGTGAAGTTCTTGTTTTAGGCACAAATCAAGAACCAGATGCGTATTAGAGTGTTTAGGGTTTTGTGTTTAGAGTTGTATCTCAAAAAAGTATATCCATGCAGAATGATGTGACCTCTATTTATAATAGAGAATACTCAAAACCCTAGCCCATGGAATTATGTATAATTAATGGCCAATTAATTATATCATAATACTTTCCATAATAGTCGGGATCAGTGGTTATCAGTGAAAACATTATAACTAGCAGTGGTAATGTTAACACTATCAGTGGTAACTATAACCCTTGCAGTGGAAACAATAACCCTTGCAGTGGTAATATTAACACATCAGTGGAAACACACTAGCAGCTGAATCTACTATCAGTAGAATCATACTTCAGTGGAATCACACTTTCAGCAGTAGAATCAACTAGCAGCAGAATCAGCTAGCAGCAGATTCACAACACTAGCAGCAGAGTCTACTAGCAGTACCTTGATCAAGCAGTACCTTGATCAATACATAACCACTATTGAGTCAGGGGATTCAGTGACCAAATGGGTGTATACTCCATACCTCCAAACCCATTACCAAGTGTGAATTGATCCCTCAAGTGCACTAAATTTACTAACAATCCTCCCCAAATTTAGTTCACTACTTTTGCATGAAATAATCAAACACAAACCAAAACAAGTGCATAAATGAAAATTTCCTGAGGATTGAATTTCCACATTAGTACATATACTTTCAAATATTCGAGAATCAGGGTGTTCTAAGAATTGAACCCTTCAACCCATTTGAATACCTGATGATAAATACACACAAGTTTTCAAACACTTAAATACTCCTGACACTATACAAGCCATGTGTCCATATCCAATTCATAAATGTTGTAAAAGCTAAAAGTCCAAAGCTTCCTGAAGCGGCAAAACTTCAACATTTACATAGGTGGTTCATCTTTAATTCATGCTCCTGCTTAGCACTTTTTCAAAGAAAATTAACCATTAAGAAGTGAAGACTTCATCCTCCTTTCAGCAGGTAACAAGCACAACCTTGGGATGTTTGTAATACATGTGCTTCAGTCTACTAAATGATCAGCTTTCCACATTGAACTCAGCTTCCAAGTTTCCTTAGAAGGGAGTTGGGTATCCTTGCATTCAGTGACTAAGTTGGACTTAAACCCATCCCTTTAGCAGACTTCAAAACCAAGTCTCTAGCCAAACCCTTCATCAAGTGATCAGCTAAGTTTTGTTGAGATTTAACAAACACTATAGATACCACCCCATTCATGATAAGCTCACGAATCATGCTATGCCTGACACCTAAGTGTCTAGACTTCCCATTGTACATCTGGCTATAAGCCTTTGCCAATGTAGCAGCACTATCACAACGGATAGAAATAGATGCTATAGGTTTAGACCACAATGGAATCTCAAGAAGCAAGTTTTTCAACCATTCAGCTTCTTTGCCAGCAGCAGCTAAAGCCACAAATTCAGATTCCATGGTTGAACTGGTAATGCAAGTTTGTTTCTTGTATGCCCAAGAAATTGCACCTCCACCAAGTAGAAATACCCAGCCACTAGTAGACGAATTGTCTTTGTAACAATTCGCATTTTTTAGGATAATTACTATTCCCGGAAAATTTCACTATTCACTTTTACTATTCATTTTTCCCGAAATTTTTCCCGAAACTTGATTTTTATTTCTTGGGCTGAAGTGATAAATCATTTCCATGGCAAATTAAAAGTTTGACATTCATAAGCTCATTTTCGTGAAAGTTATTAAGGAATTACACGGAATTACACGTTTTAGGGTAAAACGTCATTCAAAAATTCTACGCACAACGAAATTCGGTCACGTTAATTTTCCCCGTATCAGAAAAATGTTTGACACACTCATGATTTATTTGAGAATAAATCATGACTGAGAAAAACATGACCAAAAATAAACCTCGGCCGTGAAAAACTGGAATTTTCAGTTTTAAGCGTTTTTACTCAGCCGTAACCCTAGCCTATACCTGCACCGCATTTCTAAGACGATTTAAGTTTTCAACTTATTAGAAAAAGTCAACATATTTTTCCCTCCTCCATTGACTAAAAATCATTCCTTGATTTTATAAGTCATTTCGTGATTTTTAGGCTTACGGTTTGATGTCTAAAGGACATTTAATACCAACCGACACTAGACTGAGCCCAGTCTAGACATTATAAGTCATTTTAAATCATTTATATCATATTAGAAAAGTAACATTTTACTTTTCTCAGTTTTACGCAAAATTCGTACATTTTACGTATTACGCGTTTTAGACCCGTGTTTCCAGCTTTTAGCAGGGTTTACCACCCAAATGGAACCTACCACTCATTTTATATTTTATTATGGAACTTATTGACATGTTTATCAATACTTTCAAGTTCCATAATTTTACGACACCCGGTTTTACGTTTTGAGGCCTAATCATTTACGGTTAGCGATTAACGGGACCAAAACTCACTCCATAAATCAAGATAATATCAAAATGACCAACCAAGTCATCCATATAACCATATGGACGAAATTTATGCACATCACCATGCATTGGTGGCTTGGTGATGAGCCTTGGAAAGTTTTGTGGTCAAAATACTTACAAGTATAGAATTTCTAGGTTTCATGTGTTACATTTTGAACCATGTATTAGTATAAACCTAACCTCCTCATCCTAGTATAAATATAAGCTCATTCCTCTTCATTTTAATACCAAAAATCCAGCCATATGTATATTCCAAGAGAGATTCATCTTTGATTTCAAGCTACAAAGTCTATATCATTGTAGAAGCTCTTGTAAAGTTTCACATGATCCTTGTACTAGTTTTCTCATTCTTTTGGTGATCTTCCATCCACACAAGAAGTGTTCTAGTAGAGACTTCAAGTGCCTTCTCAAGTAGTCACAAGTTGGTGTCAAGAGATTAGAGAAGTTGGAAGCTAAAGATACTAGTTCAATCAAAGTCCTAATCCTTGTTCTTAACTTCCTTTCTTTAGAAAGCCCAAAGTTGTAAGCAAAACCTAATACACTTCCTTGCTTAAATATCATAATCATGTTATTTACATGTTATTCTTGCTATATTATGTCTTGTAGTTATGTCCATGATATATAAAAATAAGTAAAACATGTTATTATTATTGATTGTTAAAACAAGTTATTAAAACAAGTAAACTAGTGATTTTCTTGGAAAGACCTGATTAAAATGGTAAAAACATGATATTGGATCATTACATATTGTGGTAGAGGACCTAACAAGGAAACCGTAGCAATTTGAACCACCTAAAACGAGTATACGAGTCAAAAGTTATGACGATTTGAAATTACCAAAACTTTGCGGCAAAGCTGCCAAAACTTTCTGTTACAGAAACTTTAAACACGCAAAAAGAGGCCTTTCTGGTCCGTTTCATGAAAAAGTTAAAACACGAAAGTTGTCCGGAATCACGTTTTCCTTCAGGAACAAAGAGGCTCGAGCCTTGAAAACACTTTCTGAGTGAGATATTTCTCAATTTCTTAACAGCTATTTACATATATATAAGTCACTATATTATGGTTATACTTTAAAAGGAACAAGAGGTCTTATGACCAATAATCAAGACCACCACCATGGCTAGAGCCAAGGTTGTGTCTCATGACCTTGGAACAAGGACCAAAGGTCATGGCTAGGCCATGACGAAATGACCATAACAACTTACATAGGCGTAAACATGAAACAATGAGTTAGGCGATAACTTGAACAAGCAATTTAGATCTACTTCACCTAAAAGGAAACCATGAGATATTACCAAGAGAAAATGGTCATTCAAGACTTATGAAACTCCCCCTAATAACAATCTTCATGTACTAATAAACTTTCCTAAGTTTATTCAAAATATCGGACATGTAACTTTTCGGATCAAAACTTATATCTATATATTTTATCAACTACTACAATAGTAGGGAGCCTCATGTGAGGAGTTCATTATGTAAGCCGTCGAGATGAGTTGTGGATTTACGAGTTAAAGTGTCCTGGCTCCTCGAACGCTTACTAACATGACTTCTGAAATATGTCAGCCCGAACGGTAGTAAACGATATACAAAACATACATGTTCATGAATCTTTTCTTTCAAAGACATACAATATACATCATACCACATCATGGACTAAATGCAAGATATATATATAGGCACTCCGTTATATTCTTTACTCCGATCCTAAGTCGCAACATTCTATTATAGGTTGCTCATAGAAACCTTCACGATTCAACCGTTACATTCATTACTTGCTATCTTACTTAAGGTGAGTTCATAGCCCCACTTTCCATTACTTAATTGTTTTACAAATCCTTGGGGGGAATACATGCTATTTCTAAATCGAACACGATGCTTTCTAATGTATGCTTCACGACGATGTTTTATTATCACTAAGTACCAACCTTGCTAAACCGAGATCCTTTATTATGAACCATTAGTCACTAGCAATAGTGAGCGCGAATATTAATAATAGGCCTATTGGGATTGACGAATCCCATTTGTATTGACTAAGTTCAAACAAATGCATTAATATTTGAGATTAGGTATGTTAGCAAAGTACCTACCAGGATAAATCTGCCGATCGATATTGGTACACGTTAACGTTATGGTGTCATAAGCTTAGTGAAATAAATAACGATTTTGTTTTCCAAACATTGGTGTGAGCCTATAACTCACACTACCAACATATTGTGTTCAAACGATTAAACAAACTCTATGAATATCACTCAACCTTTGTGTTGACCTCTCAAGCATGTATTTCAGGTTCATGACGATCAAGGATGGCACGGAAGGACACGGATACTCAAGAGGGCTATAAATTTTATTATCATTCAAAAACACATTTATTATACATTGTAAACATGGAACCATTTGGGACCTCATTTTGTAATCTCTGATATTTATATAATTTGAATGATAAATCTTTTAAAACGACTCAATTGGAGTTCGTTTTCTATTATTGTGACTATTGTGCCGTCAAGTAACACCCAGTTCGAATTCCGCTGCATCCATGAATTGGGGGTGTTACAGTCTTCAGTGTTACTGATCCAACTTGCATCAGTATATCCTTCTAATACTGAAGGATAACCAGTATATGAGAGACTATAATCCATAGTTCTCTTCAAATACTTAAAGACCCTCTGAATTGCTTGCCAATGATGAGCACTAGGATTACTAGTATACCTGCTCAGTTTACCCACAGCAAAAGCAATATCAGGTCTTGTACAAGTCATGGCATACATCAAGCAGCCAATCACCCTAGAATACTCAAGTTGAGATACAGCTTTGCCAGTATTAGGCATTAGCTTCTCACTTGTATCCATAGGAGTACTCACTGGAGTACAATCAAAGTAATTAAATTTCTTTAACACCTTCTCAATGTAATGAGACTGAGATATAGAAATTTTGTTACTTTCATGTTTAATCCTTATGCCAAGGATAACATCTGCCTCCCCCATATCCTTCATGGAGAACTTTGATGACAAAAATTCTTTTGTAAGATCAACTTGATTTTGGTCAGTGCCAAAGATCAACATGTCATCAACATATAGACAAATGATGACTCCTTTACCAGATTCATCAAATTTGCTATATACACATTTGTCAGCTTGATTAAGTAAATAACCACTAGACAAAACCACTTCATCAAACTTTTGATGCCATTGCTTAGGTGCCTGTTTTAGTCCATAAAGAGACTTAATCAGTTTACACACCTTGTTTTCATTGCCAGGCATGATGAAGCCCTGAGGTTGGTTCATGTAAACCTCCTCATCTAAATCACCATTCAAGAAAGCTGTCTTCACATCCATCTGATGAATAATCAGATTGTGAATTGATGCCAAAGCAATTAGCAATCTTATAGTACTGATACGTGCCACTGGAGCATAAGTATCAAAGTAGTCTATTCCTGACTTTTGTTTAAAGCCTTGAATAACTAATCTTGCCTTGAACTTTTCAACAGTTCCATCTACCTTCATTTTCTTTTTGAAAATCCATTTGCTACCTAAAGGTTTGCAACCAGGTGGTAGATCAGTCAACACATAAGTGTTATTGCCCATGATAGAGTCCATCTCATCATTAATTGCTTCTTTCCAGAAAGCAACATCCTGGGACTTCATTGCTTCTTCAAATGTTTTGGGATCATCCTCCACAAAGAAGCAATAAGAGTATTGGTCAGAGACCTCACTCCTTGTACCTTCAATTAAGCATAATTGAAACTCAGGTCCAAATGACTTTGGAGTCCTCACCCTATTGCTCCTTCTGAGCTCAGGTTCAGGTTGTTGTTCCACAACCTCAGGAGGAACCTCATCAGCAGGAACCTCTGAAACACCATTGTCATTGGTTCCATTTGGAATCCTTTGACTTGGTCTAGGGATAGATGAGAATCTGTTCTCATCAAATAGTGCATCCCTTGATTCAATTATTGAGTTAATTGAAACAGACTCATTAGGTTCTATAACATAAAACCTATATGCCTTGGAATGCTCAGCATATCCAACAAAGATGCATTCAATGCCTCTTTCACCCAAAGTTTTCTGCTTTGGATCAGGGAGTCTTACAACAGCCCTACAACCCCATATCCTAAGATAATTAAGGTTAGGTTTCTTTTTAGTCCAAAGTTCATAAGGGGTAACTTTGTTCCTTTTGTTGGGAACTCTATTTAATAAATAGCAAGCTGTTAACATAGCTTCACCCCAGAACCCTTGACTCAGCCCAGAATAGGACAACATAGAATTAACCATCTCCTTCAGCACCCTGTTTTTCCTTTCAGAAATACCATTTTGCTGAGGAGTATAAGGGGCAGTCGTTTCATGGATTATACCAACAGACTGAAAATACAGAGTATCCATGTACTCACCTCCCCTATCAGTCCTTAATCTTTTGATCAGGGAACTTTGTTGCAATTCAACTTCCGTTTTAAATACTTTAAATTTATCTAATGCTTCATCTTTAGAATGTAATAAATAAACATGACAAAACCTAGAAGCATCATCAATAAAAGTCACAAAGTATTTCTTATTCCCCAAAGAGGGAGTAGCATGTAAATCACAAAGGTCACTGTGAATTAACTCCAAAACTTTAGTTTCACATTTTACTCCTTGAAAAGGTTTCTTAGTTATCTTATTCAACATACAAGTTTTACACTTTTCAGTGTTCACATCAAAAGCTGGTATTAACCCATCCTTGGACATATCTTGCATTCTTTTAAAATGTACATGGCCAAGTCTTGCATGCCATAGGTTTGAATCATTAAGTTTAGATGTAGATATAAAAGCAGAATCAATATTATCATGAACAATATTAAGTCTGAACATTTGATTACATAAATAACCAAAACCAATAAACACACCATTTTTAGATAAAACAAACTTATCAGATTCAATAACCTGTTTATAACCACAATTATTTAAAACACTACTAGAAACCAAATTCTTTCTAATATCAGGAACATGTAAAACATTAAATAAAGAAACAATCTTTCCAGAGCTAAACTTCAAATCAACACATCCTTTTCCATGTACCATGGCAGTTGACTCGTTTCCCATATGAAGAATAGAACCATCATTCATTGACTTGTAGGTCTTGAACCAGCTTCTATCTTTACACACATGTATTGTTGCTCCAGAGTCAACCCACCACGCAACATCATCATCCTGCACAAAGTAAATGTCAGATATATATGTAACATAATAAATCTTAAAAGACTTATTAAACACATTCGGACCTTTCAGAGAATTGGTGTTACCATTCCCTCCACTTGTGCCTGATCCATTGGATTTGTTTCCAACTTTACCACCCTTGCAATCTTTCCTGAAGTGTCCAGGTTTCCCACACTTCCAACAAGTCACCTTAGGTTTCTTGTTAAGATCAGATTTGGTGTTATCTTGATGCTTACGCTTGCCCTTGTTGTCATTGTACTTAGAGGAGTTGTTATGCTCCACCATATTGACAACTGATGGACCAGTAGCAGTGCTACTCTTTGGCTTGTCAATGTCTTGAGCTTTGAGTGAATCCTCAATGCGCAAGTGACTGCCCAACTCAACAAGAGTTAACTCCTCCTTCTTATGCTTAAGCATATGCTTGAATTCTTTCCAAGAAGGAGGCAGTTTATCGATGATACAAGAGACTGAAATAGCCTCATCCATGTTCATCTTGTGTTGTGTGAACCGACCAAGTATACTAAGAAGTTCATTGTATTGTTCCATGACAGGTCTAGAATCAACCATTTTGTAATTGTTAAAATTACTTACAAGGAACTTCTTACTTGATGCATCCTCAGCCATATATTTGGCTTCCAAGGAATCCCATAGTTCTTGAGAAGTTTCAACATTCTGATAAATATCAAAAAGAGAATCAGACATACCATTGAGAATTAAACCTCTGCATATGTAGTCATCATTCTCCCACTTGCTCCTTGCCCTCATCTGATCCATAGTAGCATCATCACCAAAATCTTCTGGAATCTCAGTAGTGAGAACATACACCACGTTCATGCTAGACAACAAGAAGTGCATCTTCTTTTGCCATCTTCTGAAATCAACACCTTCAAACTTTTCCAACTTGGAAAAGTTAGCAGCCATTTGTCTCATAGCAGCAGCCATTGATTATCACTAATAGTTTCTATTGATTGTAGGTTGTTTAGCTGCAAAACAGTTCCCAGATTAGGGTTAAGATAATCAATAAAGGTACCGGATATTCACTTGAAATCGTGGTATCACTTTCCAATAGAAACTATTCGACCCTATGCCTGGGTTACACGAATATCTCTATGGGATAAGACCAAGTGAAGTTCTTGTTTTAGGCACAAATCAAGAACCAGATGCGTATTAGAGTGTTTAGGGTTTTGTGTTTAGAGTTGTATCTCAAAAAAGTATATTCATGCAGAATGATGTGACCTCTATTTATAATAGAGAATACTCAAAACCCTAGCCCATGGAATTATGTATAATTAACGGCCAATTAATTATATCATAATACTTTCCATAATAGTCGGGATCAGTGGTTATCAGTGGAAACATTATAACTAGCAGTGGTAATGTTAACACTATCAGTGGTAACTATAACCCTTGCAGTGGAAACAATAACCCTTGCAGTGGTAATATTAACACATCAGTGGAAACACACTAGCAGCTGAATCTACTATCAGTAGAATCATACTTCAGTGGAATCACACTTTCAGCAGTAGAATCAACTAGCAGCAGAATCAGCTAGCAGCAGATTCACAACACTAGCAGCAGAGTCTACTAGCAGTACCTTGATCAAGCAGTACCTTGATCAATACATAACCACTATTGAGTCAGGGGATTCAGTGACCAAATGGGTGTATACTCCATACCTCCAAACCCATTACCAGGTGTGAATTGATCCCTCAAGTGCACTAAATTTACTAACAGTACGTATAGGCATTGATAATGAGCTTCGTGATCTGTCGTACCGTGACGGTGAGGATGAGGCTGATGATATGTACTTAATTGATGGTGAGTTTGTTAAGTTGTTGTTGCTTAGGGTGAGTGGAGAGATCAAATCGCTTTTGATATCGGATTTCTGGCTTCAGTCTTGTCGACGTAGATCAGTTCTTCTGTCGTTGGTTTCTTCGTATTGTAAGTTTGTTATTTATGCTAATCAATCTTGCTTTTATTTTGTATATTGGGATGCTGTAAATTGATTATAAACTGGTATTGATAGTAAGGTTGATGATAATAATAGATACAGTAATAAAACTGAAAATTGACGTATGGTAAAAAAAAAATAATAATAATCATAATTAACTATGCGGGTGTTATGGTTTACTGCATTTCATGTAGATAAATGAGATCGACTCTTGTATTTGTTATGAGTATAGATTATACAAGACTTCTATGGAAACTAACCGAAAAATTAGCCTAATTTCTTATTACTCAACTAACTGTGATGCATAGCAGTATAACTATATAGAGAATTGCTGAGAAAGGATCACGGAGTTCGATAATATCAAATTATCAATGACATGATAGAACTCTATATATTACTAAAAGAGATCGGTAATGTTAATAGACCTTCTAACATGAGAGAATTGCTTTTCTTGGTGATCCTACTAGTTAGACATTTATTCTTGTTCATATTAGTAGGATTTTAGTTATGGTTATGTGACTAATCATTCCCTAGTCTATCAAACATACTTTTCCATTAAGGTGATTGATCAAATGTGAAACAGTATATTTGCAGTTCATAATGACAACCTTAGTTTAATTGACCTATCGTATAGCAGGTCTCAGTTATATACAATAAGGGCTTATTAATGATGATTATGAATTCTTTTGGACTTGCACAATGTTTTACCACGCTACGACTATACGCTAGGTTATGAGACTGTAGTATATTGTAAAAATGATCCTCATTAGTGCTGATTGTTCTGTTTTTGTTGATGCAGGTCATAATCTTGTTGAGTTAGAGGTGAAGAATGCATGGTTATCTGTGGAAAATTTGAGTCCAATGCCAATGCTAACAACTTTGACACTTGAATATGTTAGATTAGATGACAAGCGCCTAGTAAGGATGAATGAGTGCTTCCTTAATCTTGAACTTCTTAACTTGATAGGTGTCTCGGGACTTAAAGCTCCTTGTATCCACCTTCTCAACTTGAAAACCTGTCACTGGACTGTACCTGATAGTCTGTTTTCTTTGACTCTGATCACGCCCAACCTTAGCTGTAACACCCCAACCCGACAAGGGTAGAAGTGCCACAAGAATGGTGACATATCAAAGCATACATACATAATATCATACACAGCGGAAGTCTTAAACATAATTCAATAAGGAAGACCAAGCCAACACAGCTTAAGTCAAAGTACATAAGTTCAATGATGAAGAAATAATCCAAAGGAAATAAGAACATAATCCAAATCCAAAGTCATAACATAGGGTGGTCATCTAAGGTAAAAGCTCCAACACAAGCTCTAACTCTCATCCCATAGCAAAAGCCCAGCTCCTAGCTTAGATACCTGCCGCAGGAAAAGGAAATGCGGCTGAGCTTAAAAAGCCCAGTGAACAGACACATAAACAAAGCAACGATAATGAAATAGAACTGAAATATAGTGCACTGGAAAATATCATAAGGAATAAACAAATGAATAATAGAATGAAAGAAATAGGATAGTCATCTACCACGAGCCCAAAACTCAAAGTCAATCTCAACATCATAATCTCAAAGTCATAATCACACAATCAGAGGGGATACCTCTCAGGCAACCAGATAATATGAGGGGTGTCCTCATGTATCATAAGGGTGGAGTGATCAGCTCCCAGAAGTTGTGAAAGGCGTGTATTGCACACAGCACCAGTCACCTCAAAGTCAACTCAAAGTCATAGTTAAATCCACTAAACATACATATCTAGGATTGCAATCCATATGCCCCTTACTCAAAGTCAATCTCAAAGTCATATACTCAAAGTCATAATGGCCATAATAATCATAAAAAGGGACGGCGTGAGAAATCACTCACCCACACATGAGTCATGCCAGTGGTACATCACAGACATGCCTATGGTACCTCCATAGGTAGGAGAAACATAAATGGCTCGGGTATCAAACTAAGAGTCAGGTCTCAAAGTCATGCAAAAGGTCATATAGCAAAGGTTTAGCTCAAAGTCATCTCAAAATCATATCAGGGTTCAATCAAAAGGGAACATAGCAGTGGCTTGGGGAATCTTAACTGAATCATAACTCAACATCAATGTATAGGAACCTTTTACTGAAAAAGGCAGAGTATCCGTACCTTATTGCAAGCACAGAAAATAGAAATAAACTCAGAAAACAGATGTGGCTCAGGACCTCTCCTTCTTCACACCTAGAGGAGAAAGGGGAATCATAATTCATTCTTTAATTTCATGTCTTTCCATTTTAAGTAACTTTCCACTTTTAGCAGGTTTCCATAAATAGTAAGTTTCCACTTTTAGAAAGTTTCCATATTTAGAAAGTTTCCACTTTTAGAAAGTTGAATCATTATTAATGGAAATAAAGTATCTTTTAACCTTTTTACTCATTTGGTCCTTAGGGTTTCATAACTTTGCATTTTATACCCTTACTTTCCAAAATTACACTTTAAACCTTTTAGTATTCAAAGTTACACATTAAACCCTTAACTTATCCATTTTACATAATAAGCACTTATTTTATCAAATTATTCGAATGAATCCTCAAATATTCATAATTTACACATTAAGTCCCTCAAGTTATTAAAGTTACATATTTAACCCTTTAATTTATAATTTCAACTTTTAATTATCAATAATTACATATTATGCCCTTAAGTTATCAAAATGACACATAACCCCCTGAATATATTAAATTACTCAAAACAGCTCCAAGTTTCTGAAAATTACATGTTTAGTCCCTCTCTTTTATTTATTTTCAAAACAAACCCTAATTAGGTTAAAAATACATGTTAATCCATTTAAATGTAAAACTTACACTTAGCACCCTCATTATATATTTTATTCGAACAGTATACAGCCTAGAATAAGTTTCAAAAATAACCCTTTAGTTTTAAAAGTTACAAAACTCACCCAAAACCTTTATATCAAATCGTATAAACATAAAATACCAAGATTAAAAACCCTAACCAACTCTAATTCATTTTTAATCATCACCTCATCATTAAATGTCATTTAATATCACAAAACAAACCCTAGATCAAAAACCCTAAGTCACACGATTTTATTTCCTTTTTCTTTTATACGTTTTAATCAAAATCCAATAAATCAAAATAAATTCGAAATACATGATTTAGGCCATGACAATTCTTTCCAACATTTTTCCAGATCATATTACATCATAATAAGCCTATAATAATTTTATTAATAATTATTCTGGATCGGATCATATATTTCACAATTAAACATGTTTTTAGGGTTTTAAATCACGAAAATGATGTAGAGCATGCATGGATCGAATCAACCATTTTATTTGATGTTTATATGATGTAAGGGACCTGAGAAAAATACCAAACCAAGATTTGAACATGTAGAGAGGCTGTACGAATTGTTGTGTATGCGATTGGATAAAAACGAACCAAAAATCCACACGACTCCAAAAGCTTCTCCACGACCTTTATATCATTTTTCCCAGAGTATACATGATATGAGGATTATGAGAAAAATCATAAACGAATTTTAGAGTGGTCGAATAAATCAAAATCGATCTTACCTTGTTTTTAGGGTTCGACAAAAGAAATCAAAACCACGATCGTACCAAGCTTCAACAATTCGAATGGGTATTTTTCTAGGGCTCTTTGGATGTTGTTTGATCACAGAAAAATGCCTTGGAATGATGGGATTGTCGAATGGAGGCTGTATGAATTTCTTGTGTGTTTTATTTTGGATCGGCCTAGGGTTTTGTGGGAGAAAATGATATGGGTTGACTTAATAAATGGAATGCCGTGTAAATGAGGGGGGGGGGAGGCCAGAATTTCGGATTTTTAGGTGGGAGAATAATTCTTGTGATTATCTTCCTTATTTGTAATATTTAAACTATTTTAAAATCAAAATAATATCCATTTTATGTCATTCGGCCCTTTAGGGGTATTTTGGTAATTTCACAACTTGTATAAATGTTAAATGAAGTTGTTAAAATTATTTGGATACATAACTTGTGCATTGTTTGAAGTTTGGGATTTATTTGGAGATTTTATAAGCTTTTAATTAACTTTTAAATATGTAGGGGCATTTTGGTCTTTTCACATGTTCTCAGATTTTAGGTGTTACATTAGCACACTCAGACTTGAATGCATAAAATCCACAAGACTTCATGTTGAAGCTCCTAAGTTGTTTCACATCCATCTAGACATTGAGCGACGCAGTTTTGAAATCAAAAAGTTTGAAAATCTAAAAACAGTTTGGCTCAAGTCTAGAAACATTGGAGCCTTATTTGAAACGTTCGAGCTTGCAGAAACAGTAGAAAATTTGACTGTGGATACACGAGATTGGCCAAGAGGAGCCACTGGAAGTTCCAATTTCTACGTAAAACGTGTATTCACTGTTTTTCCCAATGTCAGTTTTCTTTGTATCAAATCAAACGTGTGGTCGGGGTTTGAAGCCTGCTACAGACCATTATATTAGGAGACCTGGGATGTGAGGAAAGCATTGAAAACATTTAGTGCATATTTGTTACTGGTTGACCCGTCAGTGACTTTCTCATGTGTTTCCGGTGTGTTGGATGGATGCATGGGTGTGTCAGAGGTCTCGTTGCTCATCCATGGTGATGTTAA
Organism: Artemisia argyi; assembly: GCA_030686995.1. NCBI lineage: Eukaryota > Viridiplantae > Streptophyta > Magnoliopsida > Asterales > Asteraceae > Artemisia > Artemisia argyi. Next base: position 29,953,007 of record CM060708.1, read on the forward strand.
TAGTACTGTCTCTAAAAGTTTCATTTCTAGATGTATGACTCGCTGCAGGCCTGGATTGAATTGGAGATGGGGAATTTGGAGATAAGGAATGGAAGATTCTTGGATAACCGGTTTCGATGGTCTCTCTTATTAAACACTAGAAATCACCTGATGAAGAGGTAACAAACTAACAACAATATCGATCATCTGTACATTCGTTTCAGCATCAACTTTAGCCGTAGTGTGCACTGTGTACTATTTTGATTTACGACGTTTAGTTTCTTTTGTTGATTCTTACATTGATATTGTTAACAAACTTGGTTTTTCATCTTGAATCACATTGTTCTGTTATAATGGAGCCAACTCAACTGATTTGAGCCATGTTTCGATGATTTGGTCCGAGAAACATATTATTCAATTTGGATCTTGGGTGGTTTGGTCATTACCGGAAACTGTACACGAATCGACCCAAATAAATCTAATCAGCCCAAATATACATCTCCATGTTTTAATGACTATGATTTATGGAAGGTACTATAACTTTTTTTACCATGTTGATTGGGCTGAGCAGGTAAAAAAGGGTAGTTTTAAGTGCAGGTCATGTCGACCGGCGGACACTTCTTTTTGGTCGTTTTTAGTTTATTTATAGATGAGCACATTAAAATTATTGCAAGAACTACACTATAACATTATTTATTTTTAATTTTTGATATAATGATTTGAGAGGTTTTATGCATTAGAAATATGTTCTTGGTGACTTCTGGTTTGTCTGACCCATTTGGACCTGTTTTCTTAGCTAGTTATTTTATTTGACTCCTTAAGAGATAAAAAAACTCAATTCAGCCCATTCACAAGTACTACTATTCGAATACCCGCGCACAGCGGTGGCGATAAAATATCGTTATATTATAAATATAGTAAGTGAATTGCTAACTCAACTCTCCTCGCAATTACCTACCCGCTTACGGAATTCATTTCACAACACTTCGAATGTATATGTGTTTGTTTGAGTTTCCCATAGCTTTCCCGTGACATCATTATTCCCGCATATACAAAGACCCTCACAATCTTTTACCCGTCAAATACTCCCCCAAAAGTATATTATTTTAACAAATCTAGTTTGTATTGATTGAAATAAATATTAAAACTGTAAAAATTTAAATCAAAATAAAATAAACCTACTAAAAATGTAAAAACTAAAAACTTATAAAAATATATCAAAATGTATGTTGAATTAAAAAGCACAAAATTTTAGAAAATATGATGAAATTAGATCATGAAAAAAATAAATAGATTAAAAGATATTTTAATTTGAAAATAAATGTGATTTTTTAGTTGAGAAGTGACACATGTCGGTTATAAAACAGTTGGCCTTTGTTAGGTACTGTTTGAATATCAGTTTATAGTATTTTGATCAAACATCTTCGGCTATTACCGGCTGGCAACGCTTGGCCCAACATTGGATTTGTTTGAAAACAATACAAGCAAGGTGGCGTTCATTCAATCAAAGCTTTTATGCCCTAGCACTAATGACTCTCTTTGGAAAGAAAGGAATGCAGGGAACAAGTCTTTCCTTTCCACTGGTTCTTGAAAGTAGGTTTCCAACTGTGATGTGTGAGTGAGATTGGTGGGTGGTATATGAAGGTTGGAATATATTGAGGGGTGGAAGATGACCCTACTTGGTTCAATCTATATAACACTACAGGAGGTAATAGATGGTCCTCCCTCAAGGTGTGTGTTCCCAGATGTGTGAAGCCATTCTAAGAGATGGAAATGTAGCACATCTGGTATTGCAATATCCTTATCGCTCAGGGAAAGGTGCATCCTTCAGGTACTACAACCTTTTTAAATTTTCAATATTCAATTGCGTTTTTTGTTTGGGTAATCGTGTTCAATTTTATGGGTTTATGAATATTGGTTCTTCGGTGTGGTAAACTGTTATGTATTACTTTTATGGTCGGTTTCCGTGTTTGTAGATTGAGGAAATAAAGACATTCAATTTGCACTTCACTATAACAAACCTGAAATAGTGCTTCGATAATATTTACGATAAAAATTGATGAATTCAATTTATAATAAAGAATTGTAGCTTATGAGTTTTATTAAGTAAATGAGCATATGTCGATTCTGTTTCCAAGGATATATAATATGTTGTGTGGTGACTTATATTTACGGCAATTATTAGGTTGGCGGTATTTGGAAAATAATACAGTACAGAGTATTTGGATTTGCTTTGCGCAACTTATGATGAAAAAATTCACGAATTCTTCATATAAGGAACTCCAAAACATCAAATATAAGTTGTTAATCCTAACCTATTTTTGATAAACACCCACAAGTTCACATCAATTGTATGAATACATAATATATTGTTTAAGGAGTCATGAATTGCTGGTTTAATTTATGGTATCCTACAGGCCGTCTAATTTTATTTCAGTATTTAAATTTATTTATTTCGTTGTGCAGGCACAAAATCTTCACCAGCTTCCACCATTAGTAGCATTGAAGACCCCTCTTGGATGATTTCAAACATTCCAAGGTAAGACATATTTGTTACAAGTTATTTTCCGACTGTGATATGTAGCGCTGAATCTGTTTTAAGGGGTGTTTGGGATTGAATTTTAAAACTAGCAAATGTATTGTGTCATTTTTTTTTTTTTTTTTAATCTTTGGAAGGCACTGCAGGTTTGCACTCATGCAAGGTCGATGATGTTTGCAATTGGGCGAAGATTGTCGTTAATCGCTTCTTGCAGATGCGGAAACTAAAATGTACCACACTTTTTGGACCAAATTTGGCAGCCATCATCCCAAACGAACTTATCCCGACGCAACGCGGCGAGGCCATCCACCTTGTTACAACGAAAACACAAAAGCAAAATAAATAAAAGATAAAAGCGGCGCCACACACCCCTAGACATCGTCAATATATGCCCGCCACCTACTCACCTACACAATCGTAATGAATTGCAAACTCACATTCTAGACACTTTAAGATCATATCATAGTCCAAGTCGATACGATACTTGGCACATGGACCATCGCTCTTAACTCTTAAGCCCTTGAACAAATGAATAAACTTTGAAAGGTGTAGTATCATAAATTAAACGCAACACAAAAATGTTTAATAAATCCTCATCCGATTCTCTACGCGTTACCAAAAATATTTGACAAGGTTTAATTCAAGATATTTAAATAAAGATAATAAATTAAAGATATAATAACATAAGCTCAAATATCAATTATATTATTAACATGGAACAGTTATGATAATTACAATCCAAGCCGGCCCATAACATCCTAATTTATGCGGAGCCATCAATTTAAACAACGGTAATGAATTACAAACTCACACTGTAGACACTTCAAGATCATCTTGTCCTCCAATCTATAGCCACATTTTGCACATCGACCATCACTCCTAAGCCCTTGAACAAATGAAAGAGGGTGTGGGTGTGTTTCACTTTTATGTCGCCCCCCAAACTTTATATTCACATACCCATGAACAACTGTATCCCGGGAAGGATTGGGATTTTTGTGGCGAAATATCGGCATAGAGCAGGCAGGATGCATAGACTGGACACACTTTTCACAATGATAGAAACTTCCCACTCGCTCCGGCAAAAATTGCACCTCGCAAATATCACAAAAGTAATCACCCTTGTGGTTCTCAATTGGAAAGTAACTCAGCTTATAAGGGTGTTTGTCGTACTTGTGTCTAATTGTCTCGCTCACTAACAAACCACAACCAGGATGTATATGAAAACCACAATCTTGACAACTGAATGAAAACCCGGACCAGATTTGAAGGAAACACAAACGACACCTATCGCCGAGTAATCTTTTGGTAACTCTTGAAAGGAGGTGATTTTGGTGGGCCTTATGAGTGATCTTGTCCGGTATGAACGCACAACACACATCAACATTGTATTTACATTCGACACAACAATAGACAAATCCATTGCAATTGAATTTGCAAACATTACACCTGTACACGCCAAAAGGCTTATAAGGAGCCTTTGGCATGAAAACAAGGGTATGTTGTGGGTGACCTGGGTGTTTTTTAACTTCAGAAGGTAGTCGGGTGCACCATTCATGGAGTGCAAAGTTGCAATGGTGCTCATCCTCATCGGCACATGTGTAAAATGGCGAATCCATAATCGGTCTCACACATCCGTTGCATATAAGTTCAACCTTTTTCATTGGGTTATGACATTGAAGTGTTGAGGACATGAGAACTAGTGGATGCTGATGGCTAATGTGAGTTTGCTTCGCTTCATTAGTGTCTGATGTACTAGACTCAATTTGTTTAGAAAATAAGTGTTTTATTAGGTTCATGGTTCGATCAGGAAACGGAAGATGAACAAGATCAGGATAGTCTTCTTCTTTGAAGTTTGGAAGGAGTCTTCCCATACCTGATCAACCATCAAAAAGTATCACAACAATTCAAAACTCATTTACTAAAAGTTTAAAAGAGTGCAAGTGTTTATTCTTGGTCATTGATATTTGCAGGACACAAAGAGTGCAAGATTTAATTTTGACTTTTTTTTTTTTTTTTTTTTTTTTTTTTTTTTGTGTGTCATACAATATTCATTAAGAAACGTGAAATGTCTAGCTAGTAACCAATTTTCAGCTCTCATTCACTCCTATTAACTGCACCAAGTTTTATTTCCACAGCTATTCAGACTGAGTAGTTAAATGAAACATTTATTAAACTTCGTGGTTATTAAGTAAAAAATTTCTGTAAATGTTACCTGTTATAATAACAGGTCTCTAGTAATATGAAACTTGAATGACTTAAATGACAACATTGTTCAGATTTAGTGTTGTTGAGTGGATTTGGCCAAAATCCAAACTTATTCGTCTTTCTTGCACTTTCTAAGAAGTTGAAGCAGAAAAAAGACATTTTACTACTCTTTAGCATGTGTATCGCTATACATTTATGCAGTGATAAAGTATAAATTTGATATGTACAGTAGTAGTCTTACCGGGAGACATGAGGATGGACATGAACGGCTCGTGTCTAGCTGTTGCACAATCTAGATGAGCATAGTATCTGCACCTGTCGCATTTATAAATCCATAGTGACCCCTTATTATAACCAAAAGGACGATTACATACCCTACACTTAGTCCAATATCTTGCTGTTTGATCTTCAATCACAAAGGAATAAGCAAGTGTGAGTGGGTGAGGATGAGAAAAAATATCATTTGTATATTGTTGGATTGACATTTTTTTTGGTAGGAATGCACAATCACTGTGCAGTAACGGGATTGTACAAGTAAGACACTGATAAAAGATCCCTTCATGTTTCTTCCCACACGCATGACACTTAGATAAGATTTCTTCAACTACACAAACGAGTGGGTGAAGGTGGCTAGGGTGATGAATGATGTTGGTTTTTAGATATCTGGTAGCACAATGCAAATCAAGGTAAAAATAACATTCAGGGCAACGATATAAAAGCTCATGTCGCTCATGACTGGTTCTGCATACACCGCACTTCCTGCCGGATTCCAATCGATAAAGAATAAGATGATGATGACGACGATGACAAACGTGGGAAGGGTGTTGCAACGTTTCTGGAAGCTCTGCGCAGAATTTGTGGATCGAGTATTGACACTGATCACACTTGTAGTAATACCTATGAAACCAGTTGATTTCTTTGTCACACCGATCACATTGGCATCGGAAGTCTTGCTTTGTGTAATCCAGGTCGTCACCGTCATCATCAACATCATCTTCATCAATTTCTTCTTCATTGTGTTTTATTTTCGACCACAATTCTATGAGACTCAACGGGTGTTCATGCTCAAACATTATGTATTGTTTTAAGATTTAAATGAGGGAAGAAGAAAGACACAAAGGACAAATGATTTAGGAAATGAAAAGACAAGGAGGAAGTATGTGAAACTGGAAATGGGTAAGCTATTATATATATACAACATCAAACTTTATAGAATCATTCCTTTCTTCATGTTGGAGTTTATAATATTCCTAAACTTTAAAAAAGACTGATTATATATTACAAGTTAAGTATCAATTCTTTGGATTTTAAATCATCCAATGTTATTACTTTATATAATTCTTTAACTTTAAAAAAGAAATACTAATATTTTATAATGAACATTGTCCAAAAATGTAATTACCTTACACTCTTAATCAAAATAGATTTTTGTTTAATCAAGAAACACAAACTATAAGTAACAAGCTTTAGCTTAGTGGTAAGCATTTATGACATTATAAGCACCAGGTGTTTGGTTCGAAACAACCCACAACCAAGTAATTTTTGGGGCAAACCCACACAAGCTTAGCTCTCCGCTTTAAGAGGCTAAATAAGTAACTAATATAGACACGGGCTAAACCACTTAATTTAGTAAACACCCTGTAAGTTTCATGTGTAAAATACAAATTGTGCATTTTAGACTCAAAAAATATAAGAAAAGAGTATATTAGCCCGCGCATTGCAGCGGGAACTTTGGGCTTTTTTTGTTAGTATAAGTCTATGTTTGTGTTTATGAATGTGATGTTTCTAGTTTGGCGCAACTGATTTGGTGCAACTTATTTTGTTAGTATAAGTATATTGCTGTGTGTTTTTTTTAGTTTATGTTGACATACTTATTGATATTTCTTGACTTCCTATCTGTAAATGACGACGGATTAATAATAAAGTGGTGTGAATAATATCACTTTCCATAGGATTAAGGGGTGACATAAAAATCCCAAAACTTTGTGGGACAAATTGCCCATCTTGATGGTAAAACAAAATGACAGAGAGATTATGATAACCATACTATATGTGTCTTGTCGACCTCACCATCATTGTTGTTACAGTTGATGCCTACTGTTGCTACTGTTAAAACCAAAGCATTAAAATGGAAAATGAAATGGTACACATTATGATATCAATAATTTGAGAAGCCACCTGCTGGCGAGGTCAAAGATTACATCGACACAAAGCTTCTTAGCTGTTTACTTTTTAAGTGTGATAAGGAAAGATGGTTACCCAAAGAGAATCAAAATTACAAAAACAAAGACAAAAAGCACAAACTAAACATTACTGTATATTCCTTTTCTGCTAAATAGCCATTTAAAATTTGTGTGTTTTCTGTCCTCAAATTCAGCACTCGGTAGGTATTGCTTGTAAACATTTGTCAAAACGACAATCTGTATTCTGTAGAACGTGATATCGAGTTCCACAGGCCATTAGTACACATTGGTTAAGCAGTAGCTAACGCTCCCTCTACTGGCCATAATTCGCTTTTCTTTCCAGTCTTGGAACAGAAGTAGTTACTGCTGGTGCGGGGCTTGAATTTACAACATGAAGATTGAGAAAAAATATTCCACTTGAAATTTGAGCTACACCTTGAGCATTGGTAATTTGGTACCTGTTGACTAAAAAAGTTAAATTACATACACAATAATAAAAATTAAGCGAAAGAATGGTGTGTTTTAGAGAGCATGATAATAAAAAACCTATCTTTTTGCAGAAATGATCAACCATGATCTGGTTATATATATTTTTTTTCTGTAACGGGTAGAAAACTGGGAAAACGGGTCAAAAATTTGTTGAGCGAACAAAAAAATGTATAAGACGTCATAAACCATTTCACTAACATAAATTAAATCTTATGCCATATATCTCAGCGTCAAGTAGGCTGTATAATTTGACAGCAAGATGGCACAATTATTTTTTCAGAAAGTAACCGACCTCAGTAACGAAAGAGGTGGCTGGTACACAACTTCTTACAGATGTGTCGGTTGCTTATACTGACAAACTTTGTGAATTTTCAGTTCTTCATTTCTCAAAACACAAAAAGGCATAAAAGATAACCCCTCTCGCATCCCCTATCTTCATGGTCAACAATTTTGGATGTAAGGTCAAAGGGTCAAAATGATGGTTGAAAGAAATCAAGGAAAATGGGTCAAACGTTCAATAGTCACACAAAGTGTGGTTTCATTGGATAAAACCTCCTAACAAAATTTCATAAATTATATCATCACTGAAAAGATATAAATTTTGTAATCATCTTTAACACACTTATTTATTCACGAAAACTTGAAAAAACTTGGACACAATATAATTCGGGTCAACCCAACTATGAACCTGACCGCCCTTTCTAAATGGTACAACACTACAATAGATTTGTTTCCATAAAGTAAATCAGATGTAAAGTTATATAATTCGGGTCAACCCAACTATGAACTTGACCATTGTAGTTATTTGCAAGGAATATAACCAACAATATTGTACTTCTCAAAAGCTCATCCCTGCAACACCAACCAAAATGCAAGTTTTCAAGCAACTCTTTCCTGTCACCTCCAGCAGCTGTTTCTCAACTACTAAAACTAACCATGGTCCCCGTTTCTTCTTCCAGCATCGTCCTAATCCTCTCCAAATTAGCAACCATATATGCATAACCGTTAAACTACATAAGAATACAAATTAAAGTCAAGTATCAGCTAATATATATTCAAACAAATAGGGGAAGAGGTCAAACAAAGTAGAGGTGGCAAAATGATCTGGTTGGGTAATGGGTCAAGAAAAGTTAACATTCTGCGCAGGTCAAATGGGTCGGGGTGACCACAATATTATATTTTGTCCTTGCCTTTTTTTTTTTTTTTTTTTACTTTACATTAAAAACCTTTACTACAAAACACGGATTTACGCCAATAGGAACATCGTAGGAAGTCTTACTTTCTATTTGGATAAATACCCTTGCAGTGTTATAATTGATGTCCTCGAGTTGAACAGGAAGGTTGCAGATGGAGTAAGTACCCATTAGTAGAAAACTGAGTGTTGATAAGAAAATGCTAGTATAGGATGCAGAGATAAAACATACTAAATCAACTCAGTAGTAATTCACCACTATGAACATTATATAACGCTCATGTGCATCAGCAAAATTGACGGGAACAGTTGCAAACTTTTTACCTATAGTCGCCAAAATAATTATGCGATTGTCTGTGTACCAATACCTCAATTTTGTACTTCAGTTCAGTAATTCACGATTTCGAACTTTATGCTAATGGTTCTTTGTTAACTAATACATACGAATATTGTCATCATTTCCAACAAATCATCATACAGAATGCTTAAATTTTCAGATTTTTTTTTTTTAATTATTAATTCCGATAGACAACATGGACTGATCTATATTGAGTCTTCCATTGTTAAATGAGACAGCCAATAACCATTGTTGCAACTTACATAGATACTGTAATTAAATAGAGTAATAAACATCAAAATCCAAACTATTTAAACTCGGTTTGCATAATTAGTACCAAAACCAATAATATAACTCCAGAGTATCATAAATATGCATATTGTATTTCAAATGTGGTGTTAAATGAAAAACACATTCATGTATAAAACGTAAATTGAATGTGAAGTAACAATTACCAATGTGGTATCTAAATATCTATGGCGAATCTCAACTTTCAGAGAAAGCTTAGTTTAAAATTGAAAATGTCACTTATTAATATTGTAGTTTGTGCACACGCATTCCCAAAACTTTTCTAGATTCGCTACTGGATATGAGTGAAGGAATCTATCTAAGAAAGACTTACTGATCTCAAGGACACCTTCAAAGTGAGAGGTGAGGCGTATCTAAGTTTTTTCAAGATAGAATGGCACCCACTTATTATGAGTTTTTGCAACTTCCCACTCCTGTTTAGCTTCCTCACTTCTAAAAACACAAAGAAAAAGACAACTATCAGTTTACGATAAAAAAGTAGATATTTTTAAGACCGAATATTGTTGAAGTCTAGGATCACCTGTATATGTATATATCTTCACCCTCCAAAATTTTCTTGCGAGAGTAAAAGTATATAAAGTCGATATTCTTTAACAAATTAACCTCACAAAAAGTCCTACTTGGCTCCCGAGGCTGAAAAAAAGCCGCCACATCAGAAACATGTAAAACCGAAAGGTTGGTGTGACTTTTCCTAGCGGAACTCGAAAGGCATCTGTAAACCATAGAAGTGAGAACTGTGGTCCTGATTCTTAAACATGTGATCTTCCTTGTTCACACAGGTCATTTACACGTCCTGAATACAAATTTGTCGCTTCTGTTTTTTCTATGGCTGCCTGATTCAAAGTGGATATAGAGTAATTATCAAGCGAAGTAACTATTCAGAGAATGCGAGGGATTTGAGTACTTGCTTTACATTTGGAAACTAAGTCATAAAAGCACATAAAGTAGTTAACCTGAACATGGTTCAGTAGCAAGATCCCATACTTCTGTCACTAATTCAATGTCACGTTCCTGTAGCGCGTGAAGAACTATTCTTTATGGAACCCACAACCAAGAACCCCAAAAATATGTAGTCTTTCTCATAAAATGATATATGCAAGTACATCGCTGCAATATATAAACATTATTAAGAATCTGATGTAAAGAGAAAACAATCAATTCAAATATACATTTTGATTTTCTATCATGCCTGATTATGATGCTGAGAGCTCCAAGAGGAGTGACCAGAATAGCTGGTGCAAATGCATAGGCTACAAACTTTGCTTCCCATATTAATCTAATAAGCAGTTTAGATAATCAAACTCTAATCCCATCAAAACTGCTTATACGCTGTATCAAAAAGCAATAAGCAATCCTAATAAACAATTCCATAAATACCCATGTTTCAAATATTTACACAATTATATTCTTACATTAACAGAAAGAAAGCAGTTGGTGACCTTTTGGCTTGCTTGGATCCCTCTCCTTTTTAATTTTCTTCACAGATGGCTCCTTTGCTTTCGCCAGTTTCTTTCTACACAACAAAAAACAATACAAATCATATAAACAAACATAACGAACTAGAATTGAATAAGTTACCACAAACAGATGCAAGTGCAATTGATTACACCGACGTTTCACAATCAAGCTAAAAAGTGCATACTCGCGGCCAAAATGAATGGCAAATAAAATAACCGGTAACAAAACAATATATAGTAAAACTATGCGTATTTCATCAACAGCGGGCTTGTTTCAAGAATCTAATATTGGATAAAAATGAATGACAAAAAGAATAACCGGTAACAAAACAATATACATCAACAGCGGGATTGTTTCAAGAATCTAATATTGGATAAACATAAATGGCTGGAAATATCTAAGACGCGCTTGTGTTCACATACTTCTGTCACTAAACCTTAAACAAACACCCCTGTTGAAACTACCTCAACTTTGAACTATTATTATTCAACCCATTTATAGAGGTGGCTCATAATATAAATTATAAGGCCCTGTTTGTTTTGAGGATTTAGTATAAAACGAATGACATTCGTGATTCCTTATTAAAAACAGGTCGCTCTATATTCTTTTCATCTCATCCTTTTATTATAGCGACAATTATGAGACAAACAATAACTACATGTAGTCGAACCGATACAAACACGAACCTTGATTCCCGATTAGATATCCACTTATCACACAATTGAAATGAAACTCACTGGCTCAATTCCTAAACAGCATTAACTCCTATTTGAAAGCCACAATTGCTGAAGGAAAGAAATCAAACACTTTAACACACATCACCAACACAAATTCACAGTTAAAAAAATATATATATATATATATATATATATATATATATATATATATATATATATATATATATATATATATATATATATATATATATATATCAATAGCTTACACGAATACTAGGAAAGATTAAGGTTAATAAACTCACATTCTTCGGCTAGAAGATTGGGGGTAAAGTAAAGGACTGCAAGTGCCTTATTGGTAAAGTGAAAATGAGGAAGAATAAATGTCTTTGTTATGCAGGAGGAGGCTTCAGTTAATTGCATCCATTCATGTGTTTTGGGCTTCTGCTTCCAAAGTCTATTATAGGAGAGATCAACACACTGTTAAAAGGGTTTGTATTTCAAACAAGCAAGGTGTTTTGGGTCTAAAAGATTTTATTTGTTGAACAAGGCTTTGTTAGTTAATCATTTGTGGAATATTGCAAAGAAAAAAGACACCGAGGGTCAAATGGATAAATATAGTAAAGTTAAAGGGGAAAAGTTATGGGAAATAGGGGAAAAGTGTGAAAAAAGAGTAAGGGTGCTCATCGGGTGAAAACCGGACCGGACCGAGGAAAACTGGACCGGACCGAGACCGAATCCAGCAAAAAACCTAGATCGAGACCGGATCGAATGTGGGTCCAGTCTCGGTCCAAATAGGCTAAATGTCCGGCTTTTAAGCCAGACCGAGACTGAAATTATAAAAAACCCTAGATCGAGACCGGACCGAATGTGGTCGTTCCGGTCCAGTCTGGTCGGTCGATCCGGTCCGTTTGCTCACCCCTAGTTGGGGGTGAAAGAATTTGTTTGAAATCAGAAATATGATAAAGGATAATTATTTTTAAATGTAACGAACTTGTCACGTTTTACAATGTTGTGTATGTTTTTTTTTTTTTAATTTTACTAAATAATGCGAAGAATTTACTAATCAGTCTATTGTATGCATAATTTTACATTTGTTTAGAGTTATTTACATAAATCGTCATTGTAGTTAGGACCAAATTGCACTGACAGTCCTTACTGTCAGTTAGAGTTATTTACATATATCGTCCTGGTGGTTAGGCCTGTCAACGGGCCGAGTCGGGTCGGGTTGCCACGTGGACCAATGAGGTGGCACTGCTAAATAATACCCCAAATGCCTCCGTTTAGGATCGAACCCGGGTGGCTTGTGTAGGAGGCGAAAGTGATACCCATCTGAGATGGTGTCACAATTCGTAAATTTAGGTCCTTTTTAAATCACTATTTATTTCACTATTCATCATTTCATGTAAACTAGGTTTACGAGTATTCATTTCGCGTAACCGTGAGGGTTAAGCCGCGTAGTCATGGAACATCATTGAAAACACATCCTATAGACTACATTTAGTCTACATATCATCAGTAACATCATCTGCATATTAGGCCACTCATAGGTTTGCATAATTTTAATTTATGTATAATTATTTATTAAATAAACGCTATCTCACGGTCAGTAATTATGAAAAATATACTCGACATTCCCAACAGTGGTCCTAATATATTTTCATACTCATTATAATCCTACAAAAATTTTATTATTAGTTTACCCGGTGTTTTAAATTTAATTGTTATATATATATCGTTAAATATATATATTTACGACGGTTTATGTAATTACGAAACGATAATTATTTAAACACCCGATGCTTGTACAAAATACATTTTTATAATTTTTATGACTTTAATATATTTCATTTTGTCCCGTTAAAATTCATTTCTAGTTAACTTAATACCCAAAACAATTATATAATATAAATATACACATAAAATCTACCTTATTTTCAAACTCTTACACAAAATCTCTTACAAAATCAAATAAAATCAACCAACTTTCCCCTTGGCCATGTTTTTGACCGAACCCCTTCTTACACATTTGACAAATTTTGCTTTCCTATTTAATACACATACTAACTTTATTATATATATATATATAATATAACTAACTTAGAGACCCGTTGACACCGGGTAATTTTTTAAAGAAATAGAGAAATGAGATGATAACAAAATCAAATAATGCGTGAATTATTGGATAAGCGATTTAATTTATTACAATTAAACTAATAAACATTCATGTGTTGTCGTCTCCGAATGACATGTAATACCCACGAACCCTTGGTCAAAATATACTTAAAAATAAAGCGCAGGGCATAAAATAAGATAAAGCTAATTTCTCAAATGGGTCGAATGTCGCCCAACGTGCATTTTTATTACATAGGACCTATAATTTTATCTATACAAAAGTTGGGTTATAATATTTTCATTGTAACTTTACATGTTGTGATGTAAGTTTGACCCAATTGGTTTGCAATGGGTCGGTTTTGAGGATCTCTCATCTCTAACACGTCAAACATATATAAATTAAAAGGAGCATTTTTTTATGGTGATCCCTTATATGGGAATGCTTGTTTTGACCCGTACAAAAACTGACCTATTTCACTATCTTAAACTAAATCCATGAATTTTCTATTATGCAGTTTAAGAATAGTTCACTGAAATACTACCTTAAAAAGGGATAAGAAATTTAATTTACCACATCAAAGAGTTCGAGAATAGTTGAATTTCATTAAAGAATTCAAGCAATTCATTTCAGAGTATGTATTGAAATTCAAATTGTCGTAAAACATAAGTTCTTTAAGTGCCTCGTTTCAAAGGTACATAGAATTACAAAGTTAACATAATAGGATTTTGTTGGTTAACATGTACTCATCACACTCACTTCTTATCTTTCTAGTGGAGGAGACTTACAAATGTGCATTCTTTTGACCCGTCATATTGCAACAAATTTCAAAACTAATAGCAGCTACATGGTTACGTTAACATGAAAATACACACTATATAATATGAATAATAGGATACGAATCTAATACATATTTTCAATCTTTTGTATTTATTGTCAAACAACATCCCATAATTTGTCATCGAAAGAGTTAGCAAATGGAAATCTTCCATTGCCTTTTTCTAATTGAATCGTGAACTACTATTTCGTTGGAAAAAATAAATAAACATATTAGATATGTAGGTTATGAAGTTGTAATTTTACTCTATAAAAAACACATGAGCAAATTGAAACGTAAAACATGAAATCATGAGTAAATGTATCAGAAGCAAACAAAATCAATTAAGTAACAAAAAATTTATTCATTCAAGACCTTCCATTAACATCAAATTTTCCATCATTACAAAGATAAGTGCCTTAACAAAACTTGATCCATAACAAACAAAAGAAGAAAACTTTATAAACAATGAATCCTATCCTAACATAGTATCACGATACATAACATTTGAAATCAAATAAAAATATTAACGACACATAATTATCACCAACACCCAAATCAAATACACCCAATTATCTGTTCCGCCACTCACAAAGCTTCCCGCTTCCGCCACGTTCTCCTTAATATCATTCAAACCTTGACCTTGCGTAGAAGATCACAAATCTATACAAAGTAGGACACGTGAGGTGACATTCTAGCCATACCTGTTTGAGCCTTACCAGTTTGACCCGTTTTGCTCTCGGCCAATTTATTTACCCATTTGACCTGTTATTAAACGAATGAATTGTAGTGGCACATCTAATCTACTATAAATAATCTAAGATACCTTTGTCCTTGTCTTCAACTTATATTCGATATTCATGACCAGGAGCGTGGTTTGGCCTGTGTTCCACAAAAATATTAATAAGTACTTGCAGCAAACTAACAAATAACATTTTTAAAGCAAATAACATAAAACTCACTCAATACAATCAATTTATAGAAACACGGGAGTATGTGCAACATCAAGATAGTTACTACATAAAATAAAGTAGCCAAGAAGGTTGCATTGACTACATACCACAGAGGTTGAGGTCTCCCATCGTGTAAGTGAATCAAACCTCCTACAATAGAAAAGTTATCTTATCTGTTAGTAGCTATAGGTAGGCACGTACAGATAGTAATGAGCGTGATTCTTGTGGATTCTGCCAGATATGTTGTAGTGCGATCCTTGGCAAGGGGAAAATCAACCACCAAAGTCACCTGCATTAGGCAACGGGATGAAACCCAGATTAGCGCAAACTCCTATAAGCCATTCTATATAGAAATTTCGAGATAATCTATGTATGTGACTTACTACTTCAGATATGACATGAAAGTTTTATCCATTCTATATATATACATAATCTCTATTGCCAGGACCTGTCCTGCAAAAAAAGTTAACAAAATAAAAGATATCATGAATAGGCATCATGAATGGAAGGTTACGGACCCCAATATTTACAATACAGAAAAAACTAATATTGAAATAACCTCGAGTGTGTGACGGCTTGTGGCTGGAATTTCTGTGCGAGCTGCTGCAAACGCTTGTAGTCCTACATTTAAACCTACAATGACAACGATCGATTGTATGTCAGTGTTATATAAAACAGAAAGTGATATATATCCAACTCAAGGTACTACAATTAAAATTAATGGATCTCCAACTCAAAGTGATATATATCCATTAATCCCACCTCTGTTCAAAACCAAATATATCAGATAGATTAAATGATACAATATGCATAAGTAATCATTAGAATAGAAACCTAGCAACGGGGTGCATTTTTTTCGTGACCTCGATTCGGTCCTTTAAATACAATTGCTTAGAACGGCTATCCAAAGAATATATGGATGAATCCATTACCTTGGCCACTTTATCTCTTTGTTGCCATATTTTGTGCTCGTACAAAAGACGGATTCAATATTGAAAAAGTATGAAGCATAAAAGAAACATATCATAAAGTAAAAAACCAAGTGAGTAACATAAAGTAAAAAAACCAAGTACTAAATGTGGACCTTCATTATCATACAAAGTTAATATAACTGAAATTGTTACCTATTATCACTCCAGTCAGCCAACTTATAACAGAGTAATATAGTTAATATTACTGAAAACGATCATATAAGAGTGGTACTTGCTTAAATGCAATGTTACATCATAATTGAATTGGTGTGGCCGATGTTCCCGAATACGTTGTTGAAGGCTGCTCTCCTGGACTGTGTAGGCCTACAGTGATGGGAACATAAATTGATTAATAAGCAAAAACTGAGCATTTGAAAATCCAACAATGGTTGTGCATAGTATTGGAAGCAACCTGTGGACATTTGGATGAACCTCCTTTTTCGACCAGCATCCGCAGTTCGGCTGTTACGTGTATTGTCTGACACATTTGGGACAGGGCTTGTGCTAACTATGTCTGCAATTATATAAGGAATACAACAAACAAAATTTGAGATCCGGCTGCATAAAGTATGTGACAACGTATCATAACATTTGAAATCTAAAAAAAATATAAAAAGCGTTTCACCTTGAGCCAAAGGTATTCATTGTTCAATCATATGTTTCTGTATATGTGTCTATACCTGTTTGATCAGGTTTAATGGGAAGTCGTTAGATGGTGGATCGACATTTTACAATGCATGTAAAGTTTACACTAATCTAAAACTAATCAACAGACAGTTGGATTGGAAAGTTGCCATATAGATAGTTAAGAACTTTATATCAAAACCTTGAGGAATAGTGAAACGATAACCGCCAGAAAATGGGAAGGCCTATGAGGACATTTAAGTTATCCTGAATGTAATTGTAATTTACAGACTTCAAAACCCGATAATGAAATAGTTGGTTTTGACTAATTCAAGTTACCAGCATGTCAATCAAAGTAACGAAAGTGAAACTGCCTATATGGAACCTATAAAAAGAGAAAGGGTAGTCACTAACATTGGCGTGCAGGTACTGGTGTGGTTGATGATCCGCAGTCTGTTGTTGAAGGACGGCCTTGTGAAGTGTGTGGGCCTACAATGCTGAGAGCATAAAATGACTAAGAAACCGACAATCCAGTTTGTGATAGGATTTTAGAATCCTCATATCTTAACATGTGAACCAACATGCACGCAACTCGGTGAACCTCCTATTGCGAGCACCATATGCATAACGGTGAGTGGCTGCAATTTGAAAGGTACAATCATCGTACAATTATACGGACAGATATATTAGAAATGGCGGAAAGTGCCAGCGATGGAGGGTATCATACATGAAAGTAAACTTGATATGGTTCGTGTGTTGTTGCAGGACGTGGGAGTGCAATCTCGCAAGCCTATGACTGCAATTACCAAGCAAACAATTACCTGATTTATGAGGTTTTTACTCGTTCTAGTTTCTAACATACTATGCCTGCAATAAGAAAAACAATGACACAAACAAATCAATTCATGAACAAATTAAGCAATTCATATTTTTCCTCTAACAATAGCTACCTATAACAAATGTAAATGACAGCTTTGTCCTCTAACAATAGCTACCTATAACAAATGTATTTGGGGGTGTGACAGATGGGCATACCTTCAGTTAGTTATATGCACTTTGTTTCTTTTAACCCCTCTTTGTTGACAATCCGTTTTATTAATACTAAAAGGTTCAAAATTGTTTTGACCTATCAATTTAAAAGGGTTATGGACCGGATAAAAATTTGAGAAAAATACCGTCGGACTCATTTTTCGTGCTCTTTCCAATGGTGTGCTCGGAGAATTTTTTCGACTTCGTCTGAACCTTGAAAAATGTGAAAACGTCATCAAAACTTATCCGAAAATCACCATTTTTGCTTTGTTTTCAAACCCTTGTACCTGCAAACATATTTTCAATATAATTTCACATATTTGCTATATATTTTATGGTTATTAGTCTGCATATAATTTCATATATTTTCTGGTAGGTACAAGGGATTAAAACGGACTAATAACCATAAAATATATTGCAAATATGTGAATTATATTGCAAATATGTTTCTTATGTATTATTATGTCTTGCAGGTATAAGGGTTTGAAAACAAAGCAAAAACGATGATTTTCAGATGAGTTTCGATGTTGTTTTTGAGTTTTTCGAGGTTCACACAAAGTCGAAAAAATTCCCCGAGCAAAATATTGGAAAGAGCACGAAAAAACGAGTCTGACGGTATTTTTCTCAAATTTTTGAACCTCCTAAAACTCTTAAAATGAACCGGTCAAAATCTATTTGAAACTTTAATAAAACGGACTAGATCTATTAGACCTTAAAAGGAACCATGCGCATAATATTAATGAAGGTATGCTCTAGTCCGTGGCACCATTCATGTGGATCTATTAGAGCCTTGGCTTGGATGGGTATTTGTTATTATTAAGCCATGTCACGTGGCACCATTCATGTGGTGACAAGTGGCAACCCGACCCAGCTTGACCCGTTCACGAACCGACCCGATGCCACATGGCACTACTCAGGTGGTGACATGTGGTGACCAGACAATAAGGACGATTTATGTAAATAACTCTAACTGACAATAAGGACTGTCGTTGCAATTTGGTCCTAACCACAAGGACGATTTATGTAGATAACTCTAAACAAATGTTAAATTATGCATACAATAGACTCATTAGTAAATTCTTCGCATTGTTTTGTAAAATTAAAAGAAACATACACGACATTGTAAAACGTCATTAGAAACAATTATCCCATATGATAATTGATAAAGCAACATGTTTGGTACAAAATTGGGGAGCCCTCTCTTACTTGACCCATGACTCTATAAAATGGATCTTGATTTAGATCATGACCCCAAATTACCCATCAAAGTTTGTTTCCATAAACCTACAACGCCTATTGGTTGGTGATGTATCTACCATAACTACTATAACACCCTTAACAATACTTGACCTTAAACATAGAGAAAAAAGAAAGCAAGAAAAAATGAGACTACATCCATTGTTACAGCAGCCAAACAAAAACACATCAATTGCAACAGAAATATAATGCAACATGCACATAGGCATGAAAAAGGGCACAAGCTCACGAACACCACTTTTAAGCACATGATAATGAGTCTCATGCATGCTACATGATCATAAATAAGAGAATATACTAGTGCCTATTGCTAGTGTGACAACGGGCACCAAACTACAACACACGTGTAAACCTTAACGGAATTTTGGTTGCAGATAATATATCCGGTGATCCTATATATTAATTATGAAATCACAATCTCAGTATGTACGTGATGAGGTTTAATTTCATACGCTTTTTAGGGGTCATCTAGTCTCTAAACTCGTATACTTTTGATCATATTGCCATAAATTACTTCTATTTGAGTTTTATGTACTTGGGAAAGCAGATGCCGGGAATATACAAGTTTTGGGCTTGACTGGACGAAGAACGAAGAGAAACGACAAATTCAACAACACCACCACATCTTTGACGTGGTCACCAATTCAGCCTAGAAAGTGCAATTTCAAGATAATTTGTGACGGGTCAGTGTGTAGAGACGGCTTCAAGTGACAGCGTCACAACCAAAGGGTGACACCGTCACATATGGCGGTGGACTAAAGATATCCTAAGTGGACGGTAAGCTGGCAACGTCACAAGCATAACCCAACGACATGACATTCTGAATTCTATATATACAAACATATATTTTTCATTATTGTGTGTGCAACTTGGAGTCCAAACCCTAAGTGTTTTTCTCAGTTTATTTAGGCTTCTTTGGTCGTTGAAGGCTTCATTAAGTACTATTCATCAACCAATCGGTTATGTTTAATTCTTGTTTCTCCATTGTTATGTTAGGCTAAATCAATTAGGTTTTACTTAGGATTGCATGAAACTTAGTTGTTAATCACTTATCTATTGCCTCTTGTTAATGGTGTGTGCGTCAGGAGTTCGAAAAACTGGCTATATCCCATATCTTAGCTTGAACGTCCACTAAAACACGTCTAGTTAGTGCTTATGTCTTAGCTTATTAACAATGATGGGTCTTTATTATGTGAATTAGTTATTGGGTGAGTTATTGACATTCAGATGGGTGTCACTCATTTAGGCTAGTTCATAGACGTAAGAGTGACAACCCACAATAGATAATAAGAATTACTTCACATTGCGTTAAAGCAAGGTAAGGACAATTCAATAGATAACATGTAAAACGAGAAGAAAGTATTGCAAACCTAGGTAAATACGCTTTTAGTCATATAAGAAGTTCGTAACAATCTACTTATTTTTATATTTTTAGGTTAATTGTTAGTTAAAATGCAAAATTTATTTAAAACCCGATTATGAGAGAAAAAGCTGAAGCGGCAAAAGCATGTCGATGTTATGACGATTGTGGATCTAATTATACCACCAAACACTTTTATTATTACAAGTGGCCCATAACATCATAATAACTCATGACAACTTGACAATCACAGATTCAAAAGAAAGTACTCGTAGTAAGTATATAAAAAAGAACCCGACCCGGTAGTTGCCAGCTCAGCAAAGCAAAGCAAAGCAAATAGAGTTCTTCTCCTGTACGGCCTAATTGCTGTCGACATAAATCATTATTTTTTAAAAATTAAAATAAAAAAAAACCTTTGCTTCAACCGGAATTAATCACCAATCGGCGATCTCATCATCATCATCATCACCGTCCAATTACACACAGAGTGATCAACGGTCAGGATTTGTTGTTTATGAGGAGGATGATGTTAGGTTAATTTAATTGGAAATCGTAATTCATTATGTGGTTTTCGTTTTGGAGATCTAGAGATCGATTCACGCTTGATGAACTCAGGTCTTCACTTTTTTTTTTTTTTTTTTTTTTTTTTTTTTTTTATATATATATATTTACTTGCTTCATATCATTTAGGGCTCAAACTCCGTTGATTATTCGGAGTAATTAGACTTTTAGTATGTTTATGTGACTAGCGCGCCTTAGGGACTTTTACTATTCTGACTTGCAATGGCGGAACTTGAATATTTATTTTGGGGAGGCCGAATTTATTTTGGAAGAGCCAAATCCGAAATTTGTTTATATCCTCAACTAAATTACCCCTAAAACCTATAATATTTACACTAGTTGCCGCAAGTTTTGGGGGGCCGGGACCCTCCCCTGCCCCTAAAGAGTTCCGCCAATGCTGACTTGTAAACCATACCATCAGTCAATCACTTTTTATGTGGAAGAAACTTTCTTGTTGTGTATGTACTAGTGTAGTAGATAGATATCCATTCGCTCATTTAACTATTTTGACACTGTCTGTGATTGATCATTCTCACTTAGTTATCGGATCCCTGACAAGAGAGGCGGAGATAGGAGGAGGGCAGGGTAGCGAACAAAATTGTAGTGTAAATTTTTTAAAATATTTGGCTGCTTTTGTAATTTGTCCCTCTAACGAACCGATTTGTAGTTTAGTTTCTAAAAATTATCAAACTTTGCCCTCTCGACCATAACTTTATGGCTGAGAAGGACAGATATTATTTGTAGGTACTTCTTCACGTATAAGATACTACATTCCCCTCTGGCACCACTGAAGTTGCATTAGCTTAATATGAAACCCTAATTTAGAGTGTTTAATGCACGAATTGGTTTGTTTTATAATTCGAAATGATATTATCTTACAAAATAAGTTTAGCTAGCTTATTTTGAGGCTACAGTCATACATACATTGTCATAAAAGAATGTTTGCATTTCAAATTATTTTTATGAAACGGATAATGATCATCGCAAGTGCTCTGCCCAGCATACATTAGATTGCCAACTTCAATTAAAGGACAAAATAGGAAAAACAACACTCTTAAATTTAGCAGCATTAGGAAGCACACACATTTAGGTTTGTGAGTTTAACATTACTAAAAATACTTATATCTTTGTGCATTTGGACCTATATGTCTGTTACAACAAAGATAAAACTCGTCAAATCTTTCTGTAAGTAAACCAAAATAGTAAACACAATCATGCTCTTTTGTTATGGCATATGCTAAAAACTTGTTGACTAAAAGCCTAGCACTGTTGAGAAAGTACTTGACACAAAACAAGAGAAATTTAGATAGGAGAGATGTGTAGTAGAGGAGACGAGTATGTATGAACAAGGAAATTTTACAATAGAGCAGAGTAAAGAATACAAGTACACAATTGACATTCAAATCCAAATTATTGGAGGGTTGTTATTGCAATTATCTCATGTTTCACTAATATTATATATACAAGAAATGCCCAAGCATTTAAATCCTTTTGTTTCGTTATCTATACTACTATATAATGTATTTGGGGCTATTCTATAATTAGAAAGGCTTAAAAATTCAGACTTTTACTTACTAATTATGGAAACAACCACCCCTAACAATCACCCCCAACAATTTATAACCACTTCAACAACCACCCCTAACAATTTATAACCACCTCAACAACCACCCGCAACAATTTATAACCACCTCAACAACCACCCCAACAACCACTTTCCACCACCCCACCTCCCTCCTCTTCACCCCAACAATCCGCCCCCGCATCGCGCGGGCACCTTTCTAGTCTAAAATGATATGATTGGTGCTTACAGACTAAATCTAGCTAAGCTATATTCAGATATCATTTTATTGGTGCACCCTGTGTGTATACTGCTGCATTGGCACATAACTTGAATTTGGTGCTTATAGGACGCTCTTAGTGCGAAGTGCGAACATCTGATCTTCACAGCCTCTAAATCAAATTTCAAAAGTTTGCGTGGGTGACTACTGTAGTTTGCAACATGACTTGCTTTTTGTAGTTCTTAGTAACTGGTTAAATGCACCTGCGTTGCACATAAGATATATTAATAAACTCCAAGTTAAAAAAAGAATACACATGACTTGTTTTTGAAACGGATGATTCATATCGAAAAGCCCGATTTTATTGCTTTTACTGGTATTTATACATATTTTGTTTATTTTTGTGTCCTTAGATAGTATTGTGGTAGTTTTGTAAGTATGAATATAATACAAAGGGACGGGAAAAAATTGCGAGGATTTGATAGTTGACCTTAGCTTAAAAACTATACTTGAGTAGCTTAACTTAGGGGGCGTTCGGATTGGCTTTTCTCCTTTCCCAACGAGCTTTTTGATTGTTGACCATGCCTCGAAAAATATACTCGAGTAGCTTAACGTAGAGGGTGTTTGGATTAGCTCTTTCCCCTTCCCGACGAGCTTTTTTGCATTTGGAAAAGCCAATAAGCTCATGTTTAACGATTTTGAGTTAGCTTATCATTTTTTTACTCCAGATTTATGTAAGCTTATTGGTTAGGAAATTTGCTAAACGAAACACGCCTAAGTTAATCTACTCCGACTATTGAAACTTTTCATTTTTGCCCGTTTT
The DNA here is from genome assembly GCA_030686995.1 of Artemisia argyi. Classification (NCBI taxonomy): domain Eukaryota; kingdom Viridiplantae; phylum Streptophyta; class Magnoliopsida; order Asterales; family Asteraceae; genus Artemisia; species Artemisia argyi. Next base: position 29,976,661 of record CM060708.1, read on the forward strand.
GTTGTTATATGTGACTATAAAGTTGTTGTGGTATCTAATTAAGTCTACTCAAGCTCGGCTGATTGATACTAACATTGATTAATATGTTAATAAATTTAATTAAGTGAGCTTGAAAGTATTCGATTATCGAAATTGAGGCCCGATGAAGCTTGAGTTAAGTTTTTGAAGTGGATGATTCATATAGAAAAGCCTGATTTTATTGCTTTTACTGGTATTTTTTTATATGTTTTTTTTATTGGAAGTCAAATATCATTAGATAACTTCTGTAGTTTTGTAAATAAACATGAAAACATAATTGGAAAAAATTATGAGATTTCAATAGTCAAGCTCAACTTGAATATTTCCTCGAGTAGTTTAACTTAGGGGTGTTTGGTTTAGCTGTTCTTCTGCCTTTTGGGCTTATTTGTATTGGGAAAAGCCAATAACCTCATGTTTTACAGCTTATGAGCTTATCAACTTGAGCTTATGGCTAAGCTATAAACTCAAGTTGATGAGTTCATAAAAGGGAGCTTTTTGGGTTTTTTTTTTTCCAAATTTAAATAAGCCTATAGGGGCAGAAAACAAGTTAAACCAAACACTTATGCTAATCGGGTTGATTTTCGAGTTGACACGACTATTAAAATATGACATTTTTTGCCATTTGTGTTTCATGTTTATTTAGATAAATTTTGGTATCTAATCGAGTCAAGTCAAGTTCGACCACATTAATACTAACATTGATTAATATATGTTACTCTAATAAATATGATTGAGTTGAGTTGAGCTTCAAAGTTTTAGATTATCAAGCTTGAAAGTAAAGTCTTGAGCGCTCTTAGTTGAGTTTAGCTTGTCAAGCTCTTTTTTGATTCGACTTGGCTCGATTACACCCTGATAGTGTATCACATAGATTATCAGTAATGGTAATATTTGCATTTTGTTATCAATCATACCAATATGAGGTAAAAGCATTTGCTAATATTGGTAAAAAGAGTTAAGCTATATTGCTATGATTGGTAACAAAATGGAAGTATGTTACCATTACTGATAATTTCGTAGCATGTAGCTATAATAGGCTGCTATGTTAGTTTACCATATGTTTATGCAAAAGATGAAATTTTAGTTTGTGAAACATAGAAATGATTGGGAGGCCTAAACTCATGCCTAATCTTGTGCCTGAAACTATGTGGCATTAGCTCACTCGTTTTTGATGAAGTGACTCCCACAACCGATGAAAGACCGACGCCCGGGTTTAGGCTTAAAATTAGGCATGAGTTTTGGCCTCCTAATCATTTCTCTTACATTTGAGATATATTTCTACAATTATATAAATTTTGAACGTTTTAGAAAAGAGAGTTGGTTACTGAATTGAACTCTATAATAGATAATACAAGTTAAATTCGTATTCATTTCACATTTAATAAGTACCAAATTTGGACATTAAGATATCAAGTGTTAATCTATTGCTGAAGCTAAAGGGCCATGTGTATTTGATATACTAAAAGTTTTAACCCCTCTTTGTTGACAATCCGTTTTATTAATACTAAAAGGTTCAAAATTGTTTTGACCTATCAATTTAAAAGGGTTATGGACCGGATAAAAATTTGAGAAAAATACCGTCGGACTCATTTTTCGTGCTCTTTCCAATGGTGTGCTCGGAGAATTTTTTCGACTTCGTCTGAACCTTGAAAAATGTGAAAACGTCATCAAAACTTATCCGAAAATCACCATTTTTGCTTTGTTTTCAAACCCTTGTACCTGCAAACATATTTTCAATATAATTTCACATATTTGCTATATATTTTATGGTTATTAGTCTGCATATAATTTCATATATTTTCTGGTAGGTACAAGGGATTAAAACGGACTAATAACCATAAAATATATTGCAAATATGTGAATTATATTGCAAATATGTTTCTTATGTATTATTATGTCTTGCAGGTATAAGGGTTTGAAAACAAAGCAAAAACGATGATTTTCAGATGAGTTTCGATGTTGTTTTTGAGTTTTTCGAGGTTCACACAAAGTCGAAAAAATTCCCCGAGCAAAATATTGGAAAGAGCACGAAAAAACGAGTCTGACGGTATTTTTCTCAAATTTTTGAACCTCCTAAAACTCTTAAAATGAACCGGTCAAAATCTATTTGAAACTTTAATAAAACGGACTGGATCTATTAGACCTTAAAAGGAACCATGCACATAATATTAATGAAGGTATGCTCTAGTCCGTGGCACCATTCATGTGGATCTATTAGAGCCTTGGCTTGGATGGGTATTTGTTATTATTAAGCCATGTCACGTGGCACCATTCATGTGGTGACAAGTGGCAACCCGACCCAGCTTGACCCGTTCACGAACCGACCCGATGCCACATGGCACTACTCAGGTGGTGACATGTGGTGACCAGACAATAAGGACGATTTATGTAAATAACTCTAACTGACAATAAGGACTGTCGTTGCAATTTGGTCCTAACCACAAGGACGATTTATGTAGATAACTCTAAACAAATGTTAAATTATGCATACAATAGACTCATTAGTAAATTCTTCGCATTGTTTTGTAAAATTAAAAGAAACATACACGACATTGTAAAACGTCATTAGAAACAATTATCCCATATGATAATTGATAAAGCAACATGTTTGGTACAAAATTGGGGAGCCCTCTCTTACTTGACCCATGACTCTATAAAATGGATCTTGATTTAGATCATGACCCCAAATTACCCATCAAAGTTTGTTTCCATAAACCTACAACGCCTATTGGTTGGTGATGTATCTACCATAACTACTATAACACCCTTAACAATACTTGACCTTAAACATAGAGAAAAAAGAAAGCAAGAAAAAATGAGACTACATCCATTGTTACAGCAGCCAAACAAAAACACATCAATTGCAACAGAAATATAATGCAACATGCACATAGGCATGAAAAAGGGCACAAGCTCACGAACACCACTTTTAAGCACATGATAATGAGTCTCATGCATGCTACATGATCATAAATAAGAGAATATACTAGTGCCTATTGCTAGTGTGACAACGGGCACCAAACTACAACACACGTGTAAACCTTAACGGAATTTTGGTTGCAGATAATATATCCGGTGATCCTATATATTAATTATGAAATCACAATCTCAGTATGTACGTGATGAGGTTTAATTTCATACGCTTTTTAGGGGTCATCTAGTCTCTAAACTCGTATACTTTTGATCATATTGCCATAAATTACTTCTATTTGAGTTTTAGGTACTTGGGAAAGCAGATGCCGGGAATATACAAGTTTTGGGCTTGACTGGACGAAGAACGAAGAGAAACGACAAATTCAACAACACCACCACATCTTTGACGTGGTCACCAATTCAGCCTAGAAAGTGCAATTTCAAGATAATTTGTGACGGGTCAGTGTGTAGAGACGGCTTCAAGTGACAGCGTCACAACCAAAGGGTGACACCGTCACATATGGCGGTGGACTAAAGATATCCTAAGTGGACGGTAAGCTGGCAACGTCACAAGCATAACCCAACGACATGACATTCTGAATTCTATATATACAAACATATATTTTTCATTATTGTGTGTGCAACTTGGAGTCCAAACCCTAAGTGTTTTTCTCAGTTTATTTAGGCTTCTTTGGCCGTTGAAGGCTTCATTAAGTACTATTCATCAACCAATCGGTTATGTTTAATTCTTGTTTCTCCATTGTTATGTTAGGCTAAATCAATTAGGTTTTACTTAGGATTGCATGAAACTTAGTTGTTAATCACTTATCTATTGCCTCTTGTTAATGGTGTGTGCGTCAGGAGTTCGAAAAACTGGCTATATCCCATATCTTAGCTTGAACGTCCACTAAAACACGTCTAGTTAGTGCTTATGTCTTAGCTTATTAACAATGATGGGTCTTTATTATGTGAATTAGTTATTGGGTGAGTTATTGACATTCAGATGGGTGTCACTCATTTAGGCTAGTTCATAGACGTAAGAGTGACAACCCACAATAGATAATAAGAATTACTTCACATTGCGTTAAAGCAAGGTAAGGACAATTCAATAGATAACATGTAAAACGAGAAGAAAGTATTGCAAACCTAGGTAAATACGCTTTTAGTCATATAAGAAGTTCGTAACAATCTACTTATTTTTATATTTTTAGGTTAATTGTTAGTTAAAATGCAAAATTTATTTAAAACCCGATTATGAGAGAAAAAGCTGAAGCGGCAAAAGCATGTCGATGTTATGACGATTGTGGATCTAATTATACCACCAAACACTTTTATTATTACAAGTGGCCCATAACATCATAATAACTCATGACAACTTGACAATCACAGATTCAAAAGAAAGTACTCGTAGTAAGTATATAAAAAAGAACCCGACCCGGTAGTTGCCAGCTCAGCAAAGCAAAGCAAAGCAAATAGAGTTCTTCTCCTGTACGGCCTAATTGCTGTCGACATAAATCATTATTTTTTAAAAATTAAAATAAAAAAAAACCTTTGCTTCAACCGGAATTAATCACCAATCGGCGATCTCATCATCATCATCATCACCGTCCAATTACACACAGAGTGATCAACGGTCAGGATTTGTTGTTTATGAGGAGGATGATGTTAGGTTAATTTAATTGGAAATCGTAATTCATTATGTGGTTTTCGTTTTGGAGATCTAGAGATCGATTCACGCTTGATGAACTCAGGTCTTCACCTTTTTTTTTTTTTTTTTTTTTTTTTTTTTTTTTTTTTATATATATTTACTTGCTTCATATCATTTAGGGCTCAAACTCCGTTGATTATTCGGAGTAATTAGACTTTTAGTATGTTTATGTGACTAGCGCGCCTTAGGGACTTTTACTATTCTCACTTGCAATGGCGGAACTTGAATATTTATGTTGGGGAGGCCGAATTTATTTTGGAAGAGTCAAATCGGAGATTTGTTTATATCCTCAACTAAATTACCCCTAAAACCTTATAATATTTACACTAGTTGCCGCAAGTTTTGGGGGGGCCGGGACCCTCCCCTGCCCCTAAAGAGTTCCGCCAATGCTGACTTGTAAACCATACCATCAGTCAATCACTTTTTATGTCAAATAAACTTTCTTGTTGTGTATGCACTAGTGTAGTAGATAGATATCCATTCGCTCGTTCCACTATTTTAACACTGTCTGTGATTGATCATCCTCACTTAGTTATCGGATCCCTGACAACAGAGGCGGAGATAGGAGGAGGGCAGGGTAGCGAACAAAATTGTAGTGTACATTTTTTAAAATATTTGGCTGCTTTTGTAATTTGCCCCTCTAACGAACCGATTTGTAGTTTAGTTTCTAAAAATTATCAAACTTTGCCCTCTCGACGATAACTTTATGGCTCAGCCGTCAGCCCCGGCGGCTGAGAAGGACAGATATTATTTATAGGTACTTCTTCACGTATAAGATACTACATTCCCCCCTGGCACCGCTAAAGTTCCATCAGCTTAATATGAAACGCTAATGTAGAGTGTTTAATGCACGAATTGGTTTGTTTTATAATTCGAAATGATATTATCTTACAAAATAGTTTAGCTAGCTTATTTTGAGGCGACAATCGTACATACATTGTCCTAAAAGAATGTTTGCATTTCAAATTATTTTTATGAAACGGATAATGATTATCGGAAGTGCTCTGCCCAGCATACATTAGATTGCCAACTTCAATTAAAGGACGAAAGAGGAAAAACAACACCCTTGAAATTTAGCAGCATTAGGAAGCACACACATTTAGGTATGCGAGTTTAACATTGCTAAAAATACTTATATCTTTGTGCATTTGGACCTATATGTCTGTTACAACAAAGATAAAACTCGTCAAATCTTTCTGTAAGTAAACCAAAATAGTAAGCACAATCATGCTCTTTTGTTATGGCATATGCTAAAAACTTGTTGACTAAAAGCCTAGCACTGTTGAGAAAGTACTTGACACAAAACAAGAGAAATTTAGATAGGAGAGATGTGTAGCAGAGGAGACGAGTATGTATGAACAAGGAAATTTTACAATAGAGCAGAGTAAAGAACACAAGTACACAGTTGACATTCAAATCCAAATTATTGGAGGGTTGTTATTGCAATTATCTCATGTTTCACTAATAGTATATATACAAGAAATGCCCAAGCATTTAAATCCTTTTGTTTCGTTATCTAAAATGATAAGATTGGTGCTTACAGACTAAATCTAGCTAAGCTATATTCAGATATCATTTTATCGGTGCACCCTGTGTGTATACTGCTGCATTAGCAGTTGGCACATAACTTGAACTTGGTGCTTATAGGACACTCTTAGTGTGAACATCTGATCTTCACAGCCTCTAAATCAAATTTCAGAAGTCTGCGTGGGTGACTACTGTAGTTTGCAACATGACTTGCTTTTTGTAGTTCTTAGTAACTGGTTAAATGCACCTGCGTTGCACATAAGATATATTAATAAACTCCAAGTGAAAAAAAAAGAATACACGTAATTATGTTAAGAAGGTGAAAGTAAGATATTGTTTGGTTTATAGCACAACCAGATATGATAAAAATAGAGTTGTATTTGGCGCTTTGTAAGTAGTGACCTCTCTTTCTCTAGGTTTCTAGTTTGAACCAGAAAGATGATCAAGCAAATTTAAGCAACCTCTTTCTTTGAACTCAAATATGGGATCACTAACAAGAAAGTTACTTATGATCAGGCATGCCAAAACTATAAATGTCCAATGAGATGAACAAAATAGGAAAATAGATTGCAGAGAGACATACACTCAGAAGGATGTAGTGGATTAGATTAACTTTTATGCTAAAGAAATCATATGATAGCGGGGCAAAGAAGAGTGGAGATAATCTCATTTCGGGTTTTCTAGAAATTCTGGCTGGGTAGACGGTATAAATTGATATAGGATTATATGAAAGTGAAGTTATGTATCTCTTACTACGAGTGAAGCTATATTTCCTATGCATAAAGTTAGAAGATAGTTGGTAGTGGGCGATAAAGGAAGTAATAGTCGTAGATATTCAACTGACCAGCAATTAATTTGCTTTTGCTGCAGATATTTAACTGACCAGCTGATGAAAATTCAAGTTGTCAATGATGTTAACAAGGTAACAGATTGATAATCCTGTTTTCCGTAATGTTGTATTGTTGTTCTGAATGCATTGATATGTGTATTGCACTGTTTCATTGACTATAATTCTTTATGTTGTCATAGGATTTTGTGATTGAGGCATTACGATCAATTGCAGAGTTGATAACATATGGCGACCAACATGACGCAAATTTCTTCGAGTGCGGTTCTTTAATTTTCTGCTTAATTTATATGTTTTTGCACTTGTGCTGTATACTGATGTGTGTGGATATACATATTGAGAAAGATATGTTATTAATGATACTTATTTAGCAGGTTTTTTATGGAGAAGCAGGTCATGGGGGAATTTGTACGTATATTAAAGGTCAGCAAGAATGTGATAGTTTCCGTCCAATTGCTACAAACAATGAGCATAATGATACAGAACCTGAAAAGTGACCACTCCATATGTAAGATCTGGTTATTTTGTAATGATACATAATCTCACAAGTCACAAATATGTAGTCACACCCACATATCGTGAGAAGTATGAGAAGTGCATAACTTTCATGAAATTGATGTGCAAGTTCTGTGAATTGTGCAATAGTTTTATAAAAGTTGCGCATCAGTGCCCCTCTCACAGTTTCAGTCTTTTTAAAACATCCCTTTACTGTATGTGTGTGCGCGTGGGTGGGCATGCATTTGTGTGTAGCATTATGTTTTTAGAAGTATTTTATTTGCTTTTTGTTTCTAATTTAAATATGTTTAATGGAAAATATGCAGATTATTTGTTCAGTAATGAACATATAAACTTCCTTATAACTTATCCTTTTGATTTCCGGAATGAAGAGCTATTGTCATACTACATATCCTTCCTCAGGTTTGTTATCTTCCCAGTTTCAGATTTCAGAACTCATCATGTTCTTTATCTTTTTTCTCTTTGTTTATGACCAATTTGAATTGCATGTATTGAAGAGCAATCAGTGGGAAGTTGAACAAGAATACCATATCTTTGCTTGTTAAGACTGAGAAAGTAAGTCTGTTTCTTGGCACATTGCTGTCTACTGGTTGTGACTAACTCACGTGCATGCCTTGTACATCCTTTTTAATATCTTACTTTTATCTTCTGTGTGTATCTAGGAGGAAATAGTTTCCTTTCCACTTTATGTCGAGGGAATTCGGTTTGCTTTCCATGAAGAGGGCATGATCCGTACTGCAGTTCGTGCATTGACTCTAAATATATATCATGGTAAGCTAGTTCTTATTAATCTAGTGTAATATTGGCTTCCCCAAAGCACCCTTGGTATAAGTATTATGTACTTTAGTACTTACTCATGTCTATTCTTTTGCAGTTGGAGATGTATATGTTAATAAATATATCGCCAGCACCCCCCATGATGCTTACTTTGTGAACTTTGTTAAATTTTTTAGAGAGCACTGCATCAGCTTAAATGGATTAATATCTCCTACCACAGAGTGCGTATCGTTTTTATTTCATCATTGAGTATAAGTTTTTCACTGATTGCATAGATACCTGCCCACCATCATATCTTATATAATTTATCTGAGCATCATGTTTGCTGATGATACAGGAACCAGGGTCCTGAATCAACCTCTACTATACTATCTGCAGTGGATGAAATTGAAGACAATCTGTATTATCTTAGTGATGTCGTATCAGCTGGGATCCCAGATGTCGGGACGTTAATTACGGATAGCATGTTGAAACTCCTCGTATTTCCACTGCTTCTTCCTTCACTAAGAATTGAAGTTTCTAATGTATAGATTTGATCTCATCATTTGTTTCTTATTGTCATACAACTTCTGCCACTGCATTACAATATTAAAATTTCATCATGCAGAAACTTTGTTTTATTCATAGTGAAACCTGCATTACTAAACATAGAATCTTATAATCTCAGGGAATGAAGTTCAGCTCTGTCACTTCTCTTTATTTGCTTGTTTGCATGTTGCGAATCCTTAAGATTAAAGATCTGGCAAATACTGTTGCTGCTGCTCTGATTTGCTCAATTGATCCCCTTTTGCCAAGTTCTGAGGCTAAAGTCAATGGCTTCATGGATGACCATGACGAAACTCATGAGACCCATGTTGATGATGAGAATCCAAGTGGAAATCTGGTGCCTAGTAGCATGGTAGTTTCTATCCCGAGTTTATCTACTTCATCAAGTGTTCAACATAAGGGCTGTGGTTCTGCTTCAGTTTTAAGGTATGGAACAACACTTACTTTTTCTGTCTCAGTTAATTAACTCCTTTGGTTGCATTGTCTGCTAGAGATTATATATATATATATATATATATATATATATATATATATATATATATATATATATATATATATATATATATATATATATATATATATATATATATAAACTCATGATACACCACATATATATATGTGTTAGTTTAGTATAGTTACACCTTTGTCTTACGTGGTATCGATGTGCTACATGCTATGACACTAGCCATTTGTAAATGTGGCTTTGTACCCTCAATGGCTATAAGAATGCTGGGAACCACTAGATTTGTGATGCGTTGCAGTGTCATTTTTATGCTATGTTAATTGTTAAAGTTATGACTGTAATGGCAAATACTGGATGCACCATAAAGCTGAATAGTGTTAAGAAATCGCAAACCCATACTGATACAGGATCACTCATAGGAACGAAATCATGCTCTGATATCCATACTGCCTTGGCTGTATTAAGAATTCTCATTTAAGGTCTTCATGGAGGCAATCGCTTCCTCAGACTCTACATGCGCCGCGGCCTAAAAGATGTTGGGTCAACCTCCGACTACACAACTTAACAAATAGTACGTTGAGTTGGTTGTTTAAAGTAAGGTTGCATGGCAGCTTTGCATCCTATCATCAAACTAAGCTTGTATGGCCAACTCAACAAAATTTAAGCTTAAAAAAGTAAAGCACGCTCAGCTTGAGACCGAAAGAAGTTATAACATGGTGACTAAGCTTTAGTATATATAGATTAAAAAAAAATGCATTTTCCCATGCTCTTTTATTCAACACCTAGCTTTAAGTTATATTTTGTTTACGTGAATCTTAGCTTACATTTTCCTCCTATGCCCTGCTCGTGGAATGACATTTCTTTTAAAATTTACTATTAAATATCGGCAAATCATACAAAAGATGTCTAGTCTTCCACCTTTGCTTTTATCTACATCTAGTTAACATCCTAAAGTAAGTTAGTGTTGATATTATCAATATTGTATTACTTATAGCCCTCCAATATCTACTCTGATCTACTTCCTTTATCTTGTGCAGGGATGCGTTGATCTCATACATCACAAGTGGAGACGATACGCAAGTGGTTGGTTCTTTGAGTGTTTTGGCTACATTCCTGCAAACTAAAGGTTGTACTTTATTTATCTTGTCACCTGCTGTTTGATTATGTGATCTCATCCTCTTTCTGAATCTGCAGAGCTTGATGAATCAATGCTAGATGCTCTTGGGATTCTTCCACAACGTAAACAACATAAGAAACTCTTGCTGGTTTGTGCTGCTGATTTATCACTTACATTGTCAAATATCCTGTGCTCTTCTTCAGAATGTGAAGTTCTAAGTCATTGTGACAAAAAGTTGTCTTGTCCAAACCTTCTTTTGTTAATGGATGGATGATCGATTTATTACTTTACATTTTCCTACTGTTTATGCTTTATAGAATCAAGTATTCTTTTGGCCATAATCTACAGTGTTGTCATATGTAGAGCTGTAAGTACGTAAGTACACTACCATATAGGAACACACCCGCACAATTGCATGATGTCTTGTTTTATTCCAGTTTGCACATCAGTATGCATGATGTCCTAACAATTTATCTTTGATCATTGCAGCCCTAGTAAATGATTCACTTTCCTAGTTTACTTCATTTATTTTTCTTTCTAATAGACATTTGAAATGTTAGATAAAGAAGTTGAGGTGCCCATTACAGAGCTCATTTCCTAGGAGTACTGAGAAATTCATGGAATATGTCTAAGGCTGAACTTTATATGTATACAGTTATATACCATGTAGTCGCCTATGGTAGTTGTTATCGGAAAGTAAAACATTGTGATCCTATATACTTATTGTTTATTGAATTTATGACACAATTACTGATTGTAACTGAGCAGCAACACTTGTATATATCTGTTGTTACATGCCTCACAGTATTATACCCCTTTTCTCCTATTACTCTTTGACTAGTTGAGTCATAATGCCTTCTTTCTGTCATTGCAGAAAGCCTTGGTTGGTGAGGACACTGGTGAAGAGCAGCTTTTTGCTTCAAAAAACTGCACATCAAAGGATGGTAGTGATGGTGAACTCAATGTTTACTTACAGCGGTTAAAGGTATGATATGCCTCATCAACCTTCAGCATGATATGAGTCATATGGTATTAATTGAAATTTTCCTTAGAAATGAACTTATTAATACATTCAAATGGTTTTTCATTATATACTCTCTTTGCCATTTTCTAGATGTAAGTTATTGCTGTACAGAACTTATATACAAAAAGTGTCAACTTAACGTGTCAGTAATATCCAAAACATCAAGAATAGCACGAAAGCAAAGCTACCATCATGTCATAATTAAATATCGCTGAGCTATCAGTCACTAATATTAATTTTCAGCACACCTAAGACCTTTGGTCTAGTGGTATGTGAGTTGCCCACCAACCTAGAGGTTGAGGGTTCAAGCCTCGCTGAAGGCATTTGTGAGATAGGTGGTATAGGTGTGAAAAAAATTGCTGTTCCAAAAAATAAAAAAATCAGCACATCTAAGGAGTGCGTGATGCATAGTCTCGGTTAAGTTAGTTGCTTGCACTTCTGAACACAAGGTTTAGTGTAGAGCACTAGAGCTACTAAATATGAATTGGATGGCTAGCGCTAGTTTTCGTAGAGCATTTCTAGTAATGGCTCTCTCCTGAGTAAGGAAGGGTAGTGATCTCTGTGAATTGCACCATAGGATGTAGATCCTATGTTTCTAGGGGAACCCTCTATCTGTTATGGGTCTTATGTTTATACAGTAGAATTGTTGTGATTTATAGTTCGATGCAGCTACTCTTTAAATAGCATACAATAGATACTTGCTTCTTGTTATTTTTCTTTAATTTTTCTTCTTTACTCAACTGAGTCCTATTGACGTCCAAATTGCTGTCAACAGGACCAATATGAAGTGTCATGCTCTTATCAGGAGGTTGGAGAAAGCCCACGTGTACATAGATATCTAGTACTTCTCTGTTCCCTACTCTTTATTTATTGCTTTCATGCTGACAACTTTTTGGAAGTTTTCGTTTCGTCTCAAATACTTGTCTGCGTAGGCATCATGTTTTATGTAGGAAGGTTCGTATCATAATTAATGAACTTGGACCCATATTTTGACACTTGATCATGATAATCAGAGGTGGTAAAATAGGCTAGTTAGGTAAATGGTCATAACATGTAATGGGTTGATCCACAATACTTTCTTACCATATTCTTTCCACCTTTTAATTTCAATTCAGAAATAATTAGTGACATTTATGGTACAAAAGAGTTCTAGTGTCATTTTTATGATGGTATAGTTTTGTGTGTAAGTTGATTTAGAATGGTTTATGCTTAAAAAAATACACTTTGGCAATTGTTTAACATGTTTGACCCATCTGAATCGTATCCTTTTAAGCTATATTATAAAATTTAGCTGTTTGAGCCGTTAGTGATAAAAGATAACCTGAGTCAACCTGTTCATAAGTATATGGGTCTAGATTGTTGCTTCTTGTCTGAGGACATCTACAGAGAGACATGCAAAGTAGAGAATATGGTTGATCTACACGAGAAGTACTCACACGTTAAAATAGTGTGTGGTGTATACACACATCTTGGATGCAGCAACTTTTAACTAATACTGCCAATAAACCTGTTTTGACTATGCCATATTTATACCTTAGTCTGCTGTTTCACATGATCTAGTGGCTTGTGAAGGTTATAAACACATTCATGAACTTAAACATTATAAATATGGTGATATTAGAAGCTGCATTTTGCTTATGCAAAAGGAAGAGAGTGAAGTCTCATAACTGACAAAAGTTAGAAGTCCCCGTTCATGTGATATGATCCTTGAGCTTACTGTTACATACAAAAGTTGAAGTCCCCGTTAGTCTTTTTTGGAATGTAATCTTTTTCTTGAATCTTAAAGCTATTTTTTTTCTTCGTTTCTGATCATCTGCATATCCTTGCTTTCAGGTACTAGATGCATTGATTAGTCTTTTTTGCCGAACAAACATATCAGCAGAAACTTTATGGGATGGAGGTTGGCTGTTGAGGCAATTGCTTCCTTATAGTGACACTGAGTTTACCACTCACCATCTTCAATCCCTCAAGGTGAGTCAAGTATATTATGCCATGAAGTATGTTAAGTGTTTGTAAAAAGTGTATGCATCTTTAAAGCTGCGTTTTCTCTCTTGCCAGCTGAAATTGCAACTTTGTTTAGTTTAGATACAGAAATAGGATGTCTGAAGAAAATTGGACATAAATCTGAGATCCGGCATTCACAGAGTAATTGTTGCCCAATTTCGGTAGTTTGAAATTCAATGACCCCCAAAAAAGAGCTTTGGCTTTTTAGTGTCAAATGAATTTTCTTTTTCAGCTTAATAAATCAACAAGACTAGAAGGGTGCCCGCCCAATGCGGCGGCGGGTACCCGGTGACTATTTTTGTGGCGAGCAAATGTTTTTCATTTTAAACCTTCCTTACTTAGCATGTCCCAAATACTTTATAACGTAGTAGATATATGTTTTTCAAAAGTAGAACATCTAAATTCTTAAATAGTGTAAATGGTTAGCACTTTTATTTTTCAAATTGTAGCATTAAATTGGTGGTTATAAGTTTAGTGAGCTTTCTTATAAACAATTCTATTAAAATATATCATTATTAGAGGGGTTACTATATGGTTTAAATGAGACTTCAATTTTCAAATTTTACATTAATTTTCTATTTTTCCTTTTAAAGTAATGTTTTTTGTCATAAAATTTTAAGACTTCCTTTTATAGGAAGTCCCAAATGCTTTATAATGTAGTATAATTTTTTTTTGGTTGTGGATTCACAAATGATTACTACAGTAAGTTATCCCACAGTAATGCAGAATTGCAGATAGACCATTTTGAAAGTAATCAAGACAAAATCCATCAGAGTTGATGTAGTTCCAAAGTTACAAGGCCTGAATCTCCTAAAATTAATATTGGATTCTATAGAAGAAAGAGTATGTTAGTATAGTTTTTTTATATCAAGTATGTAATACAAAAACTGTGTTATTTCAGCTACATTTGGGCATTGTTTATCTGCTTAATTGTGTACCTAAGTAGAGATTAATCAAACACAGAATAAAAGAAATATTTGTGACAAGTTGCAATATTATTTATTTATTTATTTATTTATTTTTTTTTGGAAAAAGAGTGACATTAGGGTCTTACTTGCAGGATTCCCTTAAGAAAAGCTGTAGCCAACTTGTTGATGAGGAAAGAGGATCGTGGCCTGATCTACTCATACAAGTTATATGTGATGAATGGAGAAAGTGCAAAAGAGGTACTTGATGTCTGCTGAGACGTATGTAAAGTTTGTGTTTGTGTAAACTTTCTAATATTTGAAAATTCTATTTTTTATTTATAGCAATTGAGGCATCTTCTCCTCGGAAAGAACCCAAGTCCATACTTTTCCCAACCAAGAAGTCGTCTACGAGTGGTACACCTTCTATACTTCATGATATTTATATTTGGCGCTGGCTATTTCAACCCAGTTACTAACGAATGGGTTGGTTAGGGTTATAGTATGTCTCAAACTGGTTAAATGAAATATGTAGCTATAAGAAGTCCCAAGGTCTATCATAAATTTAAAGAATTGGACAAAGTATTTACAAGTCAATTCATCCTGTTTTGACCCAACCGTTCAAATCAAAGTATTCTTGACAGTTATCCTACCCTATCAATTTGCCATGTCTATTATAAATGATGTTCTCCGTATGTTTTTTAAGTTGATAAAGTGATATTCTACTTGTTTCTCTGATAGAAGTTATGCCCATTGAATCATCTTTTGCTGCTGGGGAAATAATGTACGAGCGTGTTAAGGTAGTTTTCCTCGAACCCAATCCATATTGCATGTCTATTTAATATGTGAAATCTAGTGAAGGAAAACATGATCTTAGTATCTTTCAAACTTAGGTGTTCGTTCTACTTCACGAGCTCCAAATTTTCTCAGCCGGTAGATCTTTACCCGATCAGCCTCCTATCCTCCCTCCAGCTGACTTCCCTGAAATTTCCAGAGCGAAATCTGCTGGTTTGAACATTGGCCCTAAACTGAGCACTGAAATAAATCTTGGTTAGTGTTGCTCATCTAGTTATTGATTACTACTTGTTTATGACTTATATTTCTTACAAAGTGTAAAGGTAATTTTGTGTGTTTTTCAAATTCAGTTGATGCAGTGCCGTGTAGAATTGCTTTTGAGAGGGGAAAAGAACGTCACTTTAGCTTCTTGGCTATTTCTATGGGTACATCCGGATGGATAATTCTCGCAGAAGAATTGCCTCAGAAACCTCGTTATGGAATTGTTCGTGTTGTGGCACCTTTGTCTGGATGTAATGTAAGTGTAATTATATCTTTCCACCTTTGCAAGTTATACCTTTTAGCCCTCAAAGCATTGAAACATTTTTTAAGCATGTGGTTTAGTTAGTATTTTATGTTATTAGTTGAATATCTATAATGCCCATCAAAAATGGAAAAGTAGGAGTCTGATGGACAAAAATCAACATTACTAATTGATTTCCACATGGCCTAAAAGTATTAAATTCATTTATTTTCTTATTCGCTTTTTTTATCTCAGCCAAGAATAGATGAAAGACATTCAAGATGGTTACACCTTCGAATCCGTCCATCTACTTTACCCTTAACTGAAACTGCCAAAAATGCCGCCAACCTTAAACTAAAATCAAAATCTTTGGTTGATGGAAGATGGACCCTTGCATTTAAAGACGAAGCTTCTTGCCAGTCAACCATGAACATGATTAATGAAGAAATTGACTTGCAATGTAATGAAGTAGAAAGAAGACTAAAACCTTTGATATCAGAAGAAATGTGAACAATTTCAAATCTCCGATTCAAGAGTCAACACATCCCAGAACATCATTTTTTAGTAATCTCGGGAAATATGCTTTCAACCATACCAATAATGTCTTGCGTGCGTTGTAATGTCCAGCCACCCTTCTGTAAATGTCCAAATAGACGACCCTGGCTCAGGTACATAGGAAATATAAATATAGATGACATCATGTTGTTATGTCAAAATATTGTATATTAGGTCATCTCTTGTATTTTTTATATTTGTTCAACTCTATATCATAACATACCCATTTGCCAGTAGGCTTCTTTTTTCGCCTTTAGCAATGTGAGAACAATGTAAAATCATAAAAGTGGTATGGGTTCACAATGAAATCAACTAACACCAGTTTGCAAATTTTCAAGATGAATGATTGGCTAGCTTGCGGATACGGGTCTTATTCTGCGTTTTAATCGACATTTCTTGTTTTGTGGTACTCCGTATAATATGAAGTGCTTAAAGTCGTTGAATGTTGGATCATGAAAGCACAATGAGAAGTATAAACTAAAATGTTGGATCATGAAAGCACAATGAGAAGTATAAACTAATACGTTTTCATCCGTTTTTACAAAACGTGTTAAAACGGACGAAAATGTGCGATAACTGTGTAAAAACGGATGAAAACGTGAAAAAAAGAACTAAAACGTGTTAAAACGGATGAAAACGTGCGAAAACAGACGAAAACATGTTAAAACGGACGAAAACGTGTAAAAACAGACGAAAACGTGTAAAGGACTAACGTTGGAATAATAAAACAAACGGTCGTTAACTTAACATGCTCCATTTAGTTAATTATAAACGATCGTTAATATAAAGGACTACGTTGCAATAACAAAGCAAACGATCGTTAACTTAACCTGCCAGGTTACCAGGTAAACGAGTACACACAAAAGACGGATTTGGAAAGGTTTGTGATATAATAAGAAAAAAAATAGTTGCCTACACAACAATAAAAAGTGTCAACTTGATGTATTTTCAAGTCATTTGCCCTTTCAACTTCTCAAACTATAAAATCCATGTTTGTGTACAGTTTATAGTCTGGTTTGGGACTGAGTTGGTTCTAAACCGGGACCAGGCCAGTTTAGATTGGTCCTTGGTTCCATTAATCAAAATTTGCCAGTTTGGATATAGTTTTGTGAAGGTGAACCATATAACAATGTATAATATGTCCAATTCTGTTTTTTTAGGTTCTTAACGAGCATTGTGTTGAGTTGATGTCGATGGAGGCTCCAACCGATGCATCAACTATTTTGGAACCAGAAGCAGAATCCACAAGTTCCTTAACATTGTCACCAAATTCCTTCTGGGAGAAAGCAATGCCGTTGTCCTCAGAATCCGGATCATCATCCTTAAAAAACAGCAATGTCAACAAAAGCTCAGCAGCTGGGAAACAAGTACAAAAGTCCAGTAATATCAGTATCGTGCTTGCACTGTTGGTTCTTATTCTCTCTGTTTTAGTTGGTGTCTTTCTCTTTGCTTCCAGGACATGATCGATCTTTCATAGGTTTTCGTGTTATATCCTTTTTGGTATCTTTTTTGTGTGAATCAGAATCAAGCAACTTTGTTCTGTTGTAATGTACAAGGTGCTTTTAGTTTTTTTTTTTTTTTTTTTTTTTTTGAAATATGGTGCTTTTAGTTTAATATAAATGAAATAGCATCGCATTGCAGACTGTGTTTGTGCCTTTTTAATCACCTATGATCTTTTGTTTATTTATTTATTATTATTATTTTATTTTATTTTATTGAAAAGGGTAATACTGCAACATATAAATATAAAAGTTGTTTTAAAACAACAAAAGACACTCACCAACAAGCCTTCTTGGAGTGCCAATTGCTTTGCACTCTCAACAGCTTCATCACTGGAAACCTGGAAGTTAAAGTTCAATTAGGAGATGATTGCAAATTTATATGGCAGATATTCCAAAATGATACTGTATTACAATTTAAGGAACACAAGTGCAGCTACCAGCCACATACATGCCAATTCCGATTAAATTGATTGAGAAATAATAAATACTGAATATCAGCGTTCTATGGCAAAGCTTCATAGTGCAAATCACATTATTTATAACTTGAGTCTACTAATTCATCAAGTAAACCATAGAAACTCATCACATAATAATACCAGTTGTGTCTTGGTTTTAGCATATCGTCAGTGTATACTGTATAGTGAATCCTAAATGCCATGCTTGTTATTTACAACCGCCGCATGTTATTCTCAAGATATATGTTGTCTTATTCTCTTCGTTAATTTCATTTTGTTAAGAATTAAGTTCTCAAAACCGAAAAGAAAGTGTCAATTAAGGCTCTATTCCCATGTAACATGAATGAGGGTGGTTAGAAGAGGGAAAAGGGAGCAGACCTCAATTACTTCATCCATCACATCTTGATGCAAATTCCCTGGTACAAAACCTGCCCTAATCCGTTGAATTTTGTGAGGGCCTGCACTTTTCACATAATAGAAGCTAGAAACAAAAATAAACAATCTCCAATCACAACCTATTGCGTAATTTGTCATTAAGGAACCTTACCAGGCTTTCTACCAGAAAGTATGTTGCTCTCGGCAGGTTCTACACCAATGACCTGATCAAGGGCATTTCAACCATGTTCAAATATAAACCAAGAGTGTCTGAAGTTTAGGATACTAATTGGATAGTGGAAGTACCTTGACATTTGGATTTTGATTCTTGAGGAAGCGACCAACCCCAGAAATAGTTCCACCGGTTCCAATTCCCGCAACAAATCTGTCCATTTTCCCATTGGTGTCTTCCCAGATCTCAGGGCCCGTTGTTTCATAATGTACCTGTAGAGAATATGGATGTAAGCTTGTATGTTAGGAATTAATAATATAATTCAACAGTAAGTAAGTACCTTTGGGTTGGCAGGATTATCAAACTGTTGAAGCATGTAAGAGTTGGGAGTGCTGTTAACGATTTCTTCAGCTTTCTGAACCGCTCCTTTCATGCCCTTTGAGGAGTCGGTTAGAACAAGGCCAGCTCCAAATGCTTTTAGAAGAACCCTTCTCTCGGGACTCATGGAAGCTGGCATAGTCAAGATGAGCTTGTACCCTTTTGAAGCAGCAATGAATGCAAGCCCAATGCCAGTGTTTCCACTTGTAGGCTCAACCAATATACTCTGGAAACAAGAAGAATAATAATAGGATAAAACATTTGAGGTGCCTCCAGGAAGTAGTCATAATGGGTTAATATAGTAAAGTTAAAAGGAAGAAGTGTGTGGGATGTGTCACGGAGTTGGGGATGGAAAACAACTATCAACCTTAGAGAGATGCTCAGAGACATATCCAACACAAAGTGGGAGGC
Source organism: Artemisia argyi (assembly GCA_030686995.1). Taxonomy (NCBI): domain Eukaryota; kingdom Viridiplantae; phylum Streptophyta; class Magnoliopsida; order Asterales; family Asteraceae; genus Artemisia; species Artemisia argyi. Next base: position 29,996,168 of record CM060708.1, read on the forward strand.
ATGATTGTTGGAATAACGAAAAAGCAGCTATATCTAGTATTATAAGCAGGAGAGAGTGCAAAGTTCAAGAATGATGATAAACTAAGCAATGTAATTGAAAATAATAACTGGAAATGGCCAATAGAATGGATTACCCTGTTCCTCAACTGCAGTCAAATATGAAAGATGGTGTACTAGTGTTGGAGGAATGAATGGTGTAGTAATCGTGGATGGCAATTAATTAATCGTGGATGGTGTACTAGTGTTGGAGGAATGAATGATGTACTAGGTTGAAGTGGGCTAGATGGTAGTGAAAGTGGTGTTGTTCCAAATGTAGATGAGGAAGTTGAGGTTGGCCTAGTGGAATTGGTTTTGGAAGGAGCAAGTGGTGTAGAGATTGATGAAGTTGAGTTGGTGGAGTTCAATGGTGTATGAATGTCTTCATCATCATCAAGTGGGTCAAAAGGGGTAGGTTTTTTCAGCACACGTCAAAGTGGGTTAGATCAACACATAAACACTTGTGTATCTCTCTGTTATAAACGATGAATATCTAATAATACGTTTAAAAACTCTTTTTGGATCCCATCATGCATTAATATGTTGCAAACTGCATGAATGCATACCCACTCAACAAGCAAATTAATGCAAATATTTCTGCATTCGCCTATGGAAAACCACAAACGCAAAACGGGTTAAAGTTTTACAAATCACAAGCTTAATGACTACATCGTACAACGAAACAAGCTAATATCAGTATTGACAAACAAGTCATTCCAGATGCGAATTTTGTGTTTGAACATTTCTATCGCCTCAATCTCTTCTTTCTTGTGCTTACTCTTCTTTTAGCCGTTTCCTCTTCATGCAATTACATCAACTTCTACCATTCTTCCTATATTTAATCACTCGTTGGAGACTTCCTTTTCGTCTTGCTCCTTCCTATATGAGCAATAAAGATTAACAAATTCAGAGGGTGATAGTAAGAAAGGTGGAAACATACACTATTTAATTGACATTTAGAAACCGACAAATTTATTTTTATGTCAATTATAAAGATTAATAAATTCACGAAGTGCCTTGGAATGTACACAGCTCATATCTGTGATGTACGTTTACTAGTGATTTCCGACTATATTTTCGCGTGTCTTCAAACTAATTTCATCAGCTTTCGATTTCCATATATGTTGTATATCCATTGCACTCTTAAGTGTGGATGACTATGCAATCACCGTCAGCCAGTATTGTGTTACAACTATATGCCATTTCTTGTAATTATTCAATGCCAGCACATGAATCTTTGAAAGAGAAAAAGTTAAGAAATGAACAAGTTTGTATGTTTCTGCCTACTCTAAGTTGTTGAAAAAAGTCGTACCCCAACAGACATTACACGAGTTCAGAATTCTATCATAAATTGAAGTGCAGTTTGAAATTTTGAGGCTATCTTCATTAATATCTGGAATCAATAACATATACTTTATCCACTTTTTAATTCATTGTCTTTATGCATAGGCCGTTTATCACCTCTGGGCGGCAGGATTCGGTCCCAAGTTGGTAGGAATATCTAAAAATGGAATGGTTTTATACATGCTCTTACTCTGGATGTGTGTTGGCTCATGAGATATACAGAAAACACTTATTTGGTCTAACAGAAAACTCGTAAAAAACCTAACTTGTGCTAATCAGAAGATAGAAAGCATGCAATTCGATAGAATTTCACAATCACGATATTCCAAGACGACCAAATCTCCCAAAGTAAGACACCCTTATTAAAAAAAAGTAATACAAAGCAATATTATTAGGAAAAGAACAATAATTTTTAAGTAAATGACGAAGAACATACATACCAATGTTCCAAAGTTAAAACTTTGGACGAGTGAGTGCCAAGCTACTAACATCACCACGATCCCAACTCTCAAAATAAACATACCTTAAAGAAGGTATATTAAAGACAGAGCTCACAACAGCTTGTTTGCTAAAGGGACAACCTGTTAATTTCAGCCTTCTTAGTCTTGGACACCCTTCAGATAACTTCACAAGTCCTGCATCAGACTTTCCTGCAGAAGTAAGAGATAGAAACCGCAAATTAGCACCATACTTCCCGATATATTCCAAACCCACATCCGTCAATCCTCCATCGGAAAAACAGATATCTAGCCTTTCAAGTTTGCTGCAACCCATTAGCATAGCTCTAACCCCATTGTCTAGCGGTAAATTTCCTGTACCCTCTTCGTTACCCAAAAATATACGGAAATGACGCAAATTCTTTAAATGAGTTCCTAGACACTTGAAAGCTTCATTTGAATTAACTCTAAGCATAACATCTAAAGACTCCAAATTAGCACATCCTTTTGCCAGAGCATTCAGTCCCACGTGAGTCACACACCCATTATAAGTAAGTTTGCGCAATTTCTTGCAAAACTGACCAATAACTTGTAATCCCCTATCTCCACATTCATCCTCAGGAAATACTACTTCCAAATTGGGACACCTCATAAACAATAAACACTGGCACTTTTCATCCATATCTAAATATACAAGATACAATTTCCTTATCCGATTCAAAAAAGGGAATACAATTGAACATCGAGTTACCGGTAAACCCTGTATACTTATTGAACACATATGTTGGGGAAACTGGAAACCAACAAGGTCACTCTCCTTGTCACAATTAACTCCAGAAAAATGTTCCAACCTAACAGCATATCTAAAGGCATCTCCTAGTTTACTTAGATAGCAGTTTCCAATCCTCAACGATATTAATGAGTTGCAACAGTTTTTTGCAAGAAGTGTAAGATGTTGTGCATCAGAAATATCCGTATTCTTAAATTTGAACATTTCCAAAACCGTGCTATTCAATGCCAATTGATGTAACCAAAGGCCATCTTTCACTTCAATATAATTAGAATGTCCCAAACACAAAGTTTTCAATTGGTTACAATACTTAGAGACATGCATTAATCCATCGGTAGAAAAATCTTGACACTTGTTTATCGTCAAACTCCTTAAATCCTTACCGCGTGTTCTCGCCAACTTCTCGAGATCTTCATCATGAACAACCAGACGACGGATATGAAGTTCTTTCAAGCACCTAAACTCAAGAGCTAATTGTTGGATCCATGGGGTGATATACCTATCTCTATCATGAAAATCATATGGGGGACCTTTAAGTGTTAAGGACTCGATGGAAGGGAATCTTTTACTTAAAGAGGGAGGAGGGTTTGGGTGAACAGTTAGGCGCTTACGCGTGATGGCATCAGTCTCATAAAACTTATGAGAAACTAAAGAAACAGAGTTTCGGTCCTCAGTGTTTTGTATATAAGGTATAACTAAGTCTAAAACTTGCTCCCCCATTCAACTAACCCTGGTCGTATAACAATCAATAGCATAGCCTAATCATAAAAATAATTCATTGAGACATTTTACCAAACAGTTGGTGTGCAGACACAAATGACCCAGAAGCGACCTTTGTTTGAATGCAATTCTTGAAACTGAACAAGAAGATCACATCATTATTGAAAGTGACGGCGGGGGTTTTGTTTTTGTGAAAGATAATTGTGTTTGTGTGTGTTTTTGACGGTGTAATTAGTGTGTGTGTAATTAATTTAAGAGGGGGAGATGGTGGGATTTTAGATGTTTACCATTTATTAAAGGAGTTGTTTTTTTTTGTCTAACACAAGTCTTTTTAAAGTGTACTTTTTTTCTAAAGAGTTTGTAGTATATAATATATATGTGGTAAATTTGTATATGTAATATCTATTGCACAAAACTAGTGGGTTGTTGATAGGTTATTTTTTAAGAAATGGTGTTTGAATTCGATCATTTTATAATAGATGCAGAAATACTCGAAAATATAATACTCCGTAAACTTACAACTATTTACGTAAGTTTATTCAACAAATATTTTAGCTTAAATATGAGGTAAAACTATAATTGAAAATATATCATCTACTTCCTTTATCTTGTGCAGGGATGCGTTGATCTCATACATCACAAGTGGAGACGATACGCAAGTGGTTGGTTCTTTGAGTGTTTTGGCTACGTTCCTGCAAACTAAAGGTTGTACTTTATTTATCTTGTCACCTGCTGTTTGATTATGTGATCTCATCCTCTTTCTGAATCTGCAGAGCTTGATGAATCAATGCTAGATGCTCTTGGGATTCTTCCACAACGTAAACAACATAAGAAACTCTTGCTAGTTTGTGCTGCTGATTTATCACTTACAGTGTCAAATATCCTGTGCTCTTCTTCAGAATGTGAAGTTCTAAGTCATTGTGACAAAAAGTTGTCTTGTCCAAACCTTCTTTTGTTAATGGATGGATGATCGATTTATTACTTTACATTTTCTTACTGTTTATGCTTTATAGAATCAAGTATTCTTTTGGCCATAATCTACAGTGTTGTCATATGTAGAGCTGTAAGTACGTAAGTACACTACCATATAGGAACACACCCGCACAATTGCATGATGTCTTGTTTTATTCCAGTTTGCACATCAGTATGCATGATATCCTAACAATTTATCTTTGATCATTGCAGCCCAAGTAAATGATTCACTTTCTTAGTTTACTTCACATTTAGTTTTCTTTCTAATAGACATTTGAATTGTTAGATAAAGAAGTTGAGGTGCCCGTTACAGAGCTCATTTCCTAGGAGTACTGAGAAACTAGTTTTCATGGATGTCTAAGGCTGAACTTTATATGTGTACAGTTATATACCATGTAGTCGCCTATGGTAGTTATCGGAAAGTAAAACATTGTGATCCTATATACTTATTGTTTATTGAATTTATGACACAATTGCTGATTGTAACTGAGCAGCAACACTTGTATATATCTGTTGTTACATGCCTCACAGTATTATACCCCTTTTCTCCTATTACTCTTTGACTAGTTGAGTCATAATGCCTTCTTTCTGTCATTGCAGAAAGCCTTGGTTGGTGAGGACACTGGTGAAGAGCAGCTTTTTGCTTCAAAAAACTGCACATCAAAGGATGGTAGTGATGGTGAACTCAATGTTTACTTACAGCGGTTAAAGGTATGATATGCCTCATCAACCTTCAGCATGATATGAGTCATATGACACTGTTTATTAATTGAAATTTTCCTTAGAAATAAACTTATTAATACATTCAAATGGTTTTTCATTATATACTCTCTTTGCCATTTTCTAGATGTAAGTTATTGCTGTACAGAACTTATATACAAAAAGTGTCAACTTAACGTGTCAGTAATATCCAAAACATCAAGAATAGCACGAAAGCAAAGCTACCATAATGTCATAATTAAATATCGCTGAGCTATCAGTCACTAATATTAATTTTCAGCACACCTAAGACCTTTGGTCTAGTGGTATGTGAGTTGCCCACCAACCTAGAGGTTGAGGGTTCAAGCCTCGCTGAAGGCATTTGTGAGATAGGTGTGAAAAAAATTGCTGTTCCAAAAAATAAAAAAATCAGCACATCTAAGGAGTGCGTGATGCATATTCTCGGTTAAGTTAGTTGCTTGCACTCATGAACACAAGGTTTAGTGTAGAGCACTAGAGCTACTAAATATGAATTGGATGGCTAGCGCTAGTTTTCGTAGAGCATTTCTAGTAATGGCTCTCTCCTGAGTAAGGAAGGGTAGTGATCTCTGTGAATTGCACCATAGGATGTAGATCCTATGTTTCTAGGGGAACCCTCTATCTGTTATGGGTCTTATGTTTATACAGTAGAATTGTTGTGATTTATAGTTCGATGCAGCTACTCTTTAAATAGCATACAATAGATACTTGCTTCTTGTTATTTTTCTTTAATTTTTCTTCTTTACTCAACTGAATCCTATTGACGTCCAAATTGCTGTCAACAGGACCAATATGAAGTGTCATGCTCTTATCAGGAGGTTGGAGAAAGCCCACGTGTACATAGATATCTAGTACTTCTCTGTTCCCTACTCTTTATTTATTGCTTTCATGCTGACAACTTTTGGAAGTTTTCTTTTCGTCTCAAATAATTGTCTGCGTAGGCATCATGTTGTATGTATGAAGGTTCGTATCATAATTAATGAACCCATATTTTGACACTTGATCAAGATAATCAGAGGTGGTAAAATAGGCGAGTTAGGTAAATGGTCATAACATGTAATTGGTTGATCCACAATACTTTCTTACCATATTCTTTCTACCTTTTAATTTCAATTCATAAATAATTAGTGTCATTTATGGTACAAAAGAGTTTTAGTACCATTTTTATGGTGGTATAGTTTTGTGTGTAAGTTGATTTAGAATGGTTTATGCTTAAAAAAATACACTTTGACCCATCTGAACCGTATCCTTTTAAGCTATATTATAAAATTTAGCCGTTTGGGCCATTAGTGATAAACGATAACCCGAGTCAACCTGTTCATAAGTATATGGGTTGAGATTGTCGCTTCTTGTCTGAGTACATCTACTTTCTACAGAGAGACATACAAAGTAGAGAATATGGTTGATCTACACGAGAAGTACTCACACGTTAAAATAGTGTGTATATACACATCTTGGATGCAGCAACTTTTAACTAATGTTGCCAATAACACTGTTTTGACTATGCCATATTTATACCTTAGTCTGCTGTTTCACATGATCTAGTGGCTTGTGAAGGCTATAAACACATTCATGAACTTAAACATTATAAATATGGTGATATTAGAAGCTGCATTTTGCTTATGCAAAAGGAAGAGAGTGAAGTCTCATAACTGGAATTTCATGTGATATGATCCTTGAGCTTACTGTTACATACAAACGTTCACGTTAGTCTTTTTTGGAATGTAATATTTTTCTTGAATCTTAAAGCTATTTTTTTTCTTCGTTTCTGATCATCTGCATATCCTTGCTTTCAGGTACTAGATGCATTGATTAGTCTTTTTTGCCGAACAAACATATCAGCAGAAACTTTATGGGATGGAGGTTGGCTGTTGAGGCAATTGCTTCCTTATAGTGACACTGAGTTTACCACTCACCATCTTCAATCCCTCAAGGCGAGTCAAGTATATTATGCCATGAAGTATGTTAAGTGTTTGTAAAAAGTGTATGCATCTTTAAAGCTGCGTTTTCTCTCTTGCCAGCTGAAATTGCAACGTTGTTTAGTTTAGATACAGATTTAGGATATGTCTGAAGAAAATTGGACATGAATCTGAGATCTGGCATTCACAGAGTAATTGTTGCACGAATTTTGGTAGTTTAAAATTCAGTGACCCCCAAAAAAGAGCATTGGCTTTTGAGTATCAAATGAATTTTCTTTTCCAGGCTTCCAGCTTAATAAATCTACAAGATTTTTTTTTTGGTTATGGATTCACAAATGAATAAATGATTACTACAGTAAGTTATCCCACAGTAATGCAGATAGAATTTTTTGAAAGTACTAAAGACAAAATCCATCAGAGTTGATGTAGTTCCAGAGCTTAGTATAGTTTTTTTATATAAAATTGTAATACAAAAACTGTGTTATTTCAGCTGCATTTGTGCATTGTTTATCTGCTTAATTGTGTACCTAAGTAGAAATTAATCAAACACAGAATAAAACAATTATTTGTGACAAGTGACATTATTATTATTATTATTATTATTATTATTATTATTATTATTATTATTATTATTATTATTATTATTATTATTATTATTATTATTATTATTATTATTATTATTATTATTATTATTATTATTATTATTTTTTTTTTTTTTTTCTTTTTTTTTTGAAAAAAAGAGTGACATTAAGGTCTTGCAGGATTCCCTTAAGAAATGCTGTAGCCAACTTGCTGATGAGGAAAGAGGATCCTGGCCTGATCTACTCATACAAGTTATATGTGATGAATGGAGAAAGTGCAAAAGAGGTACTTGATGTCCGCGGAGAAGTATGTAAAGTTTGTGTTTGTGTAAACTTTCTAATATTTGAAAATTCCATTTTCTATTATAGCAATTGAGGCCTCTTCTCCTCGGAAAGAACCCAAGTCCATACTTTTCCCAACCAAGAAGTCGTCTACGAGTGGTACACCTTCTATACTTCATGCTATATATGTATTTAGCAATGGCTATTTCAACCTAGTTACTAACGAGTGGGTTGGTTAGGGTTATGGTATATCTCAAACTGGTTAAATGAAATATGTAGCTATAAGAAGTCCCAATGTCTATCATAAATTTATAGAATTGGACAAAGTATTTACAAGTCAATTCGTCCTGTTTTGACCCAACCGTTCAAATCAGAGTATTCTTGACAGTTATCCTACCCTGTCAATTTGCCATGTCTATTATAAATGATGTTGTCCGTATGTTTTTTAAGTTGATAAAGTGATATTCTACTTGTTTCTCTAATAGAAGTTATGCCCATTGAATCATGTTTTGCTGCTGGGGAAATAATGTACGAGCGTGTTAAGGTAGTTTTCCTCGAATCCAATCCATATTGCATGTCTATTTAATATGTGAAATCTAGTGAAGGAAAACATGATCTTAGTATCTTTCAAACTTAAATTTTCTCAGCCGGTAGATCTTTACCCGATCAGCCTCCTATCCTCCCTCCAGCTGACTTCCCTGAAATTTCCAGAGCGAAATCTGCTGGTTTGAATATCATTGGCCCTAAACTGAGCACTGAAATAAATCTTGGTTAGTGTTGCTCATCTAGTTATTGATTACTACTTGTTTATGACTTATATTTCTTACAAAGTGTAAAGGTAATTTTGTGTGTTTTTCAAATTCAGTTGATGCAGTGCCGTGTAGAATTGCTTTTGAGAGGGGAAAAGAACGTCACTTTAGCTTCTTGGCTATTTCTATGGGTACATCCGGATGGATAATTCTCGCAGAAGAATTACCTCAGAAACCTCGTTATGGAATTGTTCGTGCTGTGGCACCTTTGTCTGGATGTAATGTAAGTGTGATTATATCTTTCCACCTTTGCAAGTTATACCTTTTAGCCCTCAAAGCATTGAAACATTTTTTAAGCATGTGGTTTAGTAAGTCTTTTTTGTTATTAGTCGAATATCTATAATGCCCATCAAAAATGCAAAAGTAGGGAGTCTAATGGACAAAAATCAACATTACTAATTGATTTTCCACATGGCCTAAAAGTATAAAATTCATTTATTTTCTTATCTGTTTTTTTATCTCAGCCAAGAATAGATGAAAGACATTCAAGATGGTTACACCTTCGAATCCGTCCATCTACTTTACCCTTAACTGAAACTGCCAAAAATGCCGCCAACCTTAAACTAAAATCAAAATCTTTGGTTGATGGAAGATGGACCCTTGCATTTAAAGACGAAGCTTCTTGCCAGTCAGCCTTGAACATGATTAATGAAGAAATTGACTTGCAATGTAATGAAGTAGAAAGAAGACTAAAACCTTTGATATCATAAGAAATGTGAACAATTTCAAATCTCCGATTCAAGAGTCAACACATCCCAGAACATCATTTTTTAGTAATCTCGGGAAATATGCTTTCAACCATACCAATAATGTCTTGCGTGCGTTGTAATGTCCAGCCACCCTTCTGTAAATGTCCAAATAGACGACCCTGGCTCAGGTACATAGGAAATATAAATATAGATGACATCATGTTGTTATGTCAAAATATTGTATATTAGGTCATCTCTTGTATTTTTTATATTTGTTCAACTCTATATCATAACATACCCATTTGCCAGTAGGCTTCTTTTTTCGCCTTTAGCAATGTGAGAACAATGTAAAATCATAAAAGTGGTATGGGTTCACAATGAAATCAACTAACACCAGTTTGCAAATTTTCAAGATGAATGATTGGCTAGCTTGCGGATACGGGTCTTATTCTGCGTTTTAATCGACATTTCTTGTTTTGTGGTACTCCGTATAATATGAAGTGCTTAAAGTCGTTGAATGTTGGATCATGAAAGCACAATGAGAAGTATAAACTAAAATAGTTGAACTTTTCACATATATAGTTCTCTGAATGTTAAAAAAGTGTTTTAACATAGTAACTGAACTTGAAAACATTTTAGTTACATGAACAATATATGACGTATGAAAATAGATTAGTAAATCAAAGTTGGAGTTTGCGAGGTGAAAGTAGAAGATGGTATATAAATTAAACTAGTTATAATGTCCGCGCATGCGCGGGTTTTTTAAATTTTTTTGAATCATATATTATTATTTATTAAAAAACAAATAATTTAATCTTTGTTTTGTTTGATTTATGATGTTTAATTATAGTTTTTTTATTATTAAAGATAATTATTTAAAAAATTTAATCATATTATTAATATTAATTGCATCTTATCTATATTTTTTGTATTTATTTTCTACTTGTGTTATGGATAAATATAAAATGTTACCTAATAAGAAAATATTTTTTTTTAAAATAAAATTATTACTAAATAAGGTATGAATTCATTTTTTTGAAATGGAAAATTACCAATAGGGGTTTTGTTTATCATTACTCTTGAAATTAACATTGTTGCACTAAGTGAATTTTATATATCCTTTCGAAAATGCATAATTGCATATATATCCAAAGCATGTATAAAAATCATTGTATTATGTGCATAAAAAACTTGTACAAAGGATATATATATGCAATTATTCACTTTGGGAGGAATATATATGCAATTTTGCCTACAATTTTTTTTTATACCGGCTATAAGTCCAATACACGCTCGGAATTTAGAAGTGAATCAAATTTAGTTTAAATGTCACACATGAATTTTATATGTCATGCATCTTTACTAAAAATAATTACTAGAAACAATGATCCTTTTATTTATATTGTTTATTTTTCTACACTCTATATCATGAGTCGTTTTGATGTTCTCTATTGTTGAAATGAATGAAAAGAAGAGAGCATATGAAATGAGCAGAAAAGAATAGAAGACGAGAAGAATGCAATTTAATTTTTTATATTGTGTTCTCCGAATTTTTTATACCCATGCATAGTAACAAGATTTTATAACGCCAAATAATTATAGTTCAGATATTATGTATTTGTGATTAAGGTGGTGTTTGTTTGTTAAAAAGTGTCTCTTAACAGCCTCTTAATCTAACTCGTTCAGACGAGGTCAGACATTTGGGTCATTAAGTGCGTTTGTTTTTTTTCTTCTCATTCAGAGGTATTTAGAGACTCAAACCTGTTAACCAACAAGATTTGTAGAGAATGTCTTGTTGCCTCTTAATATCTTTTAATATTTATGTGTCGTAAGAATAAAATTGCATCATATTTATATCATTCAGATATTTTTTTACAAAAACGAACAACATTATTTCATTCAGATTCAGACATTTACGTCACAAATTCAGATTTAAATGTGCGAATCAGATTCAGATTCAAAACATCTTAATAAACAAATAACACCTAAGTGTTTCGTGCAACTTTTGCGATTAACGTTCCGGACACCCGCTTAAACAAATTGGATAGCCACAATTAGGCCCAACACAAAGTCCATAAACCAAACCACATTTGCACCGGTCAAACAACAGTCAACGATGGTGAAAACAGTAATCGGAGAAGAACACCGTCTGAATTCCGTCGAAGACCGTCTCAGTCACTCCGGCCTCAAATGCCAGGTCATCACTTTCAACACCTTCACTGTGTGTAAAACACACACACACACTTTACTATTCATTTACTAATCATTTTTATAAACAGGTAGGGTTAGTGATCGGTAAAATAAGTACGAATCTAGACAAAGGATTTGTGTTTGATTTGATTCCTACGCCTGTTAATGACGCTGGAGAGCCTGCCACGTGGATTGTTGAGAGTAGAGATGAGAGTAAGAAGAGAGGTGGAGGGGGGAAGAAAGCGGATTCTACGGTTTCGGTTTTGGAGGTTGATAAGGAGTGGGTTGCGGAACATGCTCGTCAGGTTCGGTTTCGTTCGGTTTTATTATTGGTTGATGTGTTTTATGTGAAATGTGAATGTTTAGGAGTGTTTAGCGGCTAGGGGTTAGGATTTGGAATTAGGAGGTTGTTTGGCGATGAGTAGATGCATTTAGCGTTGTTGTCATTTTACAGTTTAGGTATGTTTGGAAAGTAGCTTATGAGAGTGTTTAGGAGCGTGTTTAGCGTTTAGTGTTTGAAAAAGCTCATTTTACATCATTGCCTCATTGGTATAGCTACGTTGCCAAACACTTTTATCAAACAAAATGTGATTGTTAGAATAGTATGAGAATGTGTTTTATGTGAAATGTGAATGTTTAGGAGCGTTTAGCAGTTAGGGGTTAGGATTTGGAATTAGGAGGTTGTTTGGCGATGAGTGTTTATGTTTTTTAGATGATACTTTTTAAAAGCTATTGGATATGTTTGGTAGCAAGCGTTTAGGAGCGGTGAAGCAACTAGCAACTAGCAACTAGCAACTAGCGGTTAGCGTTTTGCACAAAATGCTTATTTCGAAACATGCAACTAGCATTCCTACTTTTTCTAAATGCTCCATATCAAAATGCTACTTCTAGTAGCAACTAGCGTTTCCACTTACTAATATGATTATACAGCTACGTTACCAAACGCCTTATCAAAACAAACAGCTAATGCTAATGCTTACCGCGTACTACTACTACTGGCTGCTATTGCTTACTGCTCCTTGCTAACGCTATCTTCGCCAAAAATACCCGTAGAAGCATTTAGCGTTCTCGTCGTTTTACACTTTGGGTATGTTAGGAAAGTTACTTATGAGAGCGTTTAGGAGCGTGTTTAGCGTTTGAATCGAAAGCTCATTTCACATCATTTCACACTTTATAATCATTGATATAGCTACGTTGCCAAACACTTCTATCAAACAAAATGTGATTGTTAGAATAGTATGAGAATGTGAAATGCATTTTGAGATTGAAAACTGAAATTTAAGTGTTTTTTGTTAGTGGCGTGATAATTGTTGTAAATAATTTAACTCAATTTTCAGGACTATAGTGTTGAAGAGTAGTGCAGTTAGAATCAATGTGCAGCAGTGGTACTATAGTAGAAGTGACAATGAATTGCATTCTGTTTATGCCAATAGGGCCATTTTTTATAGGATACACTTTTTAAAAGAAGTGACACTACTGAATTTGTTTATACTCGGAAATGGAGGTAGATGAAGATTTAAGAATTATTGACGGATCTTAAAGGTTTTGAGCAGTCTATGGAAGGTAGATATATGGTTCACTATGTTAATATTTTATTAAGACAAAGGAATTGAATGATATATAGCCTTTACCTTGTGTTTGTAAACGATAGTCCTTCCCGATAGAAAACTTGTTTGGTTGCTAATACAACTTCACAACGCAGCTTAGGATCCTAGCTGCTCTTATATTTTCTGAAAGGTGAAGTATGCTTGAATTTGTATCTTGCAAATGCCCATTTCACATATAATATTAAGTAATCTGAATTTGTGTATTCTGTTTGTAAACTTTTTAGTAGTCAGGTTACAACTAGAAAAAAGTGATACTTGAACTTTTATGTTTGTGATTTACTTTGGAATGGTGAACAGGTTTCGAGAATGCTAGTTGGTGGCATGAAGGTGGTTGGCATCTACATATGGGTGAATGAAAACTTGTTCAAGAATTCAACTCTAGTGCTTTGCCAGGTATCCATTTCATTTTGTCTTTGCATGTTAGAGTGTTAGACACACGCATGCATCTGTCTCTCTTTCTGATGAGATGTGACTGCTCTTGCAGACTGTAAAAGGAGTTGCAGATGCAGCACCAATAAGAGATATTGGTTGGGATGATAGACTGCTTATTCACATAAGTTTAAGTCCAAGGAGGTACCTTCATACGTTGTTGTTACTCCTTTCATTCCAATGACCCGAATTCTTTTATTGACATGGTAGCATCTAATCTTGCGTAGGTGGACGTGTCGAAATTGCTCATTGTCTTCAAATATGACCTCAAGCAGTCTACGGCCTTGTGATTTCAAAATGGGAAGAGTTCTATCTACTCTTCAGAAGTTTAAATGCATTTACAACTTCGATATAAGGTGAATTTCTACTTTCCACTTATTTATCTCAAGTCTAATTCATTAGGATCTAAAAAGAATTATTAAACTCTATCAAAGTTGGATCTTGCAAAACTTATCATATAGGTTTTCCATACATCCAAATATATCCTTAACTCCTTTCAGTAGAAATCATATTTACTTCATAATAATGTACTAATAGCAAGGAGAGCTGTCTTTTCCCAGGTTCCCTATATTTCGTGAGAATATTTCAAGTTCTGGAAACTTTGCTGGAATTCTTCGTGATGTAATATCAAGGCATGCAGAAGAACTTAAGGGGGTGAAGGCTTTAATTGATGGAAATTTGGTATGCATCTTTTAGCACTAAAACTCAACCTTAGAGGCGGGGATTTATTGCATCACATTTTTCTAAGAACTTTATCAGTCCTATAACAAAATTTTGACTGTTATTATTAATAATGGTTTTAGATATTTTTCAAAAGAAGTTATTTTAAAACAAAGTCCCTACTCTACTAGTAGTAAATACAATGTAATTAGCGAGTGATGTGCCATTTATTTCGGACAATAAAAATACAATGTGTGATCCCATTTTAAAGTAACGTGTTAGTTGCATGGTATCTGAACTTCAATGCTGTTCAGGTCAATGTTGATGAGCCATGTGCATTTGATGGCCTGCATGAAGTTGAATTTCTTACACCTTTCATGCAACATACTCCTTTTCAAGGTATCTGAGCTTCCTAAATCACTCTAATCCACAGTCCACAAATTTAACTAAATGTGGCAATTTTAGCCCATTTACTTATGAAATGTTGATTTGGTTATGTTTTACCCCAAATGGGTCCAAAAATTCAAGCTGAAAACAAAATGGGTCTGTTGGTCAAATGGGTTGAAAAGTCCACCAAATGCCTTTTTTTGTATACAACGATGTAAATTTATTTGTTCAAATGTAGATTAACATTTTGAAAAATGATCAAAAAAGTATTTGTGGTCACTCTCTGTTACTCACCCCGCCTAACTGCTCATTTTGCTACCCATACCCACCATTCTAACATGTCACTTTGTCTTTTTAAGCTTACAATGAAGATGAGGTTGTTGGCATTCTGGTCTTTAGTGGTTCTATATGTTCCTTTGCATACTCCAATTCAAAAGAACCAATTTCACAAGCTTTGGATGATATAAAGGTATATGAGATAGCATCAAGCTTCTACCTAACAATGCATCATTACTTGTGTCGTTTTCCTAAGGGCTTTTTCGTTTCATTTTGTGTTTGTGTTTGTGTTTAGGGAGATATTATTTCGAGCCTACATAGCCGATTAGATATCATCTGTGATGAGGCAGATGGGCAAATGGAATCTATAGCGGATGATGGGGAATCAGTCAATGAAAATTCAACTCAGACTCCTATTCCGCAACTTCAACTGCAGTTATTAAGGTCAGATTGTTGTGATGCTACGTTTAAATGTCTAATTCAGTGTAACTGATGGTATTTAATAAGTATTATTTGGTATGCATAGTAGTAACTAACACAAACCCAACTCAAATAAAATTAGCTCAAAACTGGGTCGACCTGGACACATCAACCCGGATATATGCACATACACATATGTTATGGAGATATTGCTTCAGTTTCTACTTCCTAGTATATCATTTATATTCTCAGAACCATGATGAAGCTGCAGAGCTCTTTCTTTTCTTGTTAGTTTATATGTGACAGGATATTATGCAATCTGATGTCTTGATGCAGTTTCGTTTGACATGATATGATAATTGAATTCTTAAAAGTGTTGGTTGATTATTTTGTTTTCAGGAAAGGGTGCAGTCTTTCTTTCCCACGAAGAGTTTTTGTTCCTTGGTTGGGTGATACATATATATGTGATTACATACAACCTTCTGAAACACTCGAGGTTCGTATCTGTTTTATACCCTCTAAAAGAAGCATCTCTATTTTGGTTTCAGTAAATCTAAACTCCCATTGCATGACTGCTAAAATTGAGGTGGCCATTACAACCCATTTACTTGTAAATGGAACAAGTTTGGGTTATGTTTTATCTCTAACAGGTGAAACAGGTAAACATTGAAAAATATTTATAAACGAAACATGTCAGATGAGTCAAAAGTTATCCAGATTGTCCTTATAATCATATTTGACCCTTATTTATTTAGATGTTTGTTTTAAAAAAAAAAGGTAAGAAAGTGTATGCAGGTCAACAGGTTTGGTCCACTGTTGTGGAATTTGTATGAAGCCAGTTCAAGTAATTTTAAAACTCCGTTCTTAGTTTTGTGTGGGCCAGAAAGAGAACATGAACCGACTCAGTCTTTTTTCTTTTAATCTTCAGTTTTCAAACTTGACATGCTGTTTTTAACATTTCAACTTCTCAAACTATAAAATCCAAGTTTGTGTACAGCTTAATAGTTTATGGTCTGGTTTGGGGCCGAGTTGGTTCTAAACCGGGACCAGGCCAGTTTAGATTGGTCCTGGGTTCCATTAATTAAAATTCGCCAGTTTGGATATAGTTTTGTGAAGATGAACCATATAACAATGTACTAATATGTCCAATTCTGTTTTTTTAGGTTCTTAATGAGCATTGTGTTGAGTTGATGTCAATGGAGGCTCCAACCGATGCATCAACTATTTTGGAGCCAGAAGCAGAATCCACGAGTTCCTTAACATTGTCACCAAATTCCTTCTGGGAGAAAGCAATGCCGTTGTCCTCAGAATCCGGATCATCATCCTTAAAAAACAGCAATGTCGACAAAAGCTCAGCAGTTGGGAAACAAGTACAAAAGTCCAGTAATATCAGTATCGTGCTTGCACTGTTGGTTCTTATTCTCTCTGTTTTAGTTGGTGTCTTTCTCTTTGCTTCCAGGACATGATCGATCTGTCATAGTTTTTTGTGATATATCTTTCCTTTTTTTTGTTAATTACAATCAAGCAGCTTTGTTGCATTGTAATGTACTAAGGTGGTTTTAGTTTAATCTAAATATAGTGTTTGTGCTTTTTCTCATCACCTATTATCTTTTTTTGTTGTTGTTGATTGAAAAAGGTGCATAGTCTAATTAACCAGGCATTATGTATTTGCTTTTTCGTAGAACGGCAATTTTTCACACATATCTCACAAAAATCCTCAACTAGAATTGAACCCACAATTTTTTGGTTGATGAGCACACTCACGTAGTTTATATAAACTGATTCTAATTAGGATTTTCTGATTATCGACGGGACAGATGATCACTTCTGGGTAACAAAACTGGTTATTTGAGAGGACCAAAATTAAACCTGTTTGTTAGACAGACGTACAATAAACTTGAGAAAGGCTTTTCACCAAAGTTCGAAGATGAAGTAATAAAAATGGCTTTGTTAAGAATATATATTTTATAAGTCATTTTATGCCAACAAAGGTCCTATGGTCTAGCGGTTAGGACATTGGACTCTGAATCCAGTAACCCGAGTTCAATTCTCGGTAGGACCTTTTTTTTTATTTATTTATTTATTTTTTTTTTATTTTTTTTTAATAAATAAATGTGTAACTAATGCCCTTTGTTTCAAGTTGAAAACAATCCGTGAGAAGAACGACGTCTCGTTCACCAACATATCTCACTGTTGGTGATTATGATGAAGTAACTTTAGAATTTAGATAGTACAGCAATTTTAAGTTTCTTAATTGATAAGAATTATTTTATTATATAAATAGCTTGGGTTTTTTAATTATACATTTATCAAGTCATATTTGGTCAACGAAGGTCCTATGGTCTAGTGGTTAGGACATTGGACTCTGAATCCAGTAACCCGAGTTCAAGTCTCGGTAGGACCTTTTTTAGGACTTTTATTTCTTCTAATTGTTTTTGAATGTGTAAATAATGCCCTTGTTTCGAGTTGCAAACAATCGGTGAGAACAAAGTTGCAAACAATCGGGGTTGAAGCTTTTCTTTTTGTTACTCATTTTGTTGTATTCTAGGAGTTTGTTTTCGCCTTTTCGGCCTCATCCTTAGAGGCTGTTTGGTGTTTGTTGGTGACACACATTTTATTTTGAGGTTTGAGTTTTTAATAAAATTTAGGCTTTCAAAAAAAAAAAAAAAAAAAAAATAGAGATACCCGTGCTATGTTGTGGTGATTTCGAGATTACGGTGGTACCAAGGATGCAAATATACAAGCTAATTTAAAAAAAGTATTTATTTATTTATTTATTTATTTTTTTTTAACCTTTCATACTGTCTTGGAGCAATAATACGAGTGCGATTATATAAGAACATATGCATTATAAAGGAGTAGAATAAGTTGTGCCATACTAAAATAAACTAACAATATAGAATAATGTTGCTTTTGTCATTTGAAATTTGCTACGTTATCACAATTTGTCAAACCAAAATCAACAATGTATTGTAGCTGGTTATTTGATTTTGGTTATTCACAATCATATAATCAGTTTTAAAACTGAAACTCGAAAAGACTTGGAACCATTACATTCTGTATGAAGCATTGGATGTTGTACAGATTTCTAAGGATCATTGGTAGGCAATTTGATCATGGAATTTAGATATGTGCAATGTTCCATTACTCACCAACAAAATGGAAGATCAGAAGGTTGTCAATCGTGGACATATATCATTCATCTTTCGAGTCAAGCAGTCGCCTTTTGAGGACCTCATTTTCCTTCCTCAGTTTCATTACCTTCTGCTTCAGATTTTCAACATTTCGATTTGAACTCAGATCCTGCTTGTTTTCAGCTGCCAACTTTGTTTTACTAATCAGTACTGCAACACACACACGGATTCCAGTTAAACCATTGCCAATGGAAGTTGATTAACGGCCGTTTATTGATTATAAGGTAGACAAATGCATGAAATCAGTAGCTGGTTAAAGTAGTTTTATGTTACATCTCAAAATGGATGGGTCAGACCGTCAGACCAACCCGCAAATACTTCTTGTTCTTTTTTATTTCTTATAAATATTTAATGTCTTTAAAAAATCTGTTTCTCGATTGAGACGGTTATATGCATTTAGTTCACTTTAGACGACTTTCAACCCGTTACCAGATTTAGCTCAAATCTACTCATTTGACCCGTGAGAGACAGAGTATACCCCGGATTGACCCTTATACTTCCAATCTACCTGTTTAGATTTTAGCTCATATCTAACCATTTGACTCATTAGTAACGATGTATAACTTGAATCGACCCATTTACACATAAAAGGGTTGATTAACGTATATGTAACCTGCACATACATTCCTTTTCTAGATTCTGGAGCTTCCTATTCAATTCATTTTTCTCTTCCTGCTCCATCATAAGACAATCCTTCAGATCTTGAATCTCGTTTTGATCTAAAACAAAACCATCACCCTCTTAACTCTTGTTTAAATGTCTTCAAAAAAAAGTTCTAATAAATAGGTAGATGCTCACATCTCATGTCTACATCTGAATGAACATGGTCCAATCTTTTTGCTAAAGCTTCAACATGATTCCTATGCGCAGTTAATTCTTTGTGGAGCTGAATAATGGTTGATTCTTTCGCTGCTTTCTGAGCTAGTGAATCTCTGGTTTACAGGTCAATATTTAATAACTGCATATAAGATCTCAGATTGGTTTTGAAAAGCGACATAAAAAATGAAAACTCACTTTATTTGAACATCAAGCTCTTTCATTCTGTTCTCGTAATCATGTTTAAGTAAGCTCAATGCATTTCTGAACTCCTGCTTGCAAAACCAAAGCAGTCACTAAGGTATGCAGAAGTCATTTATATTAGATTAGATGTACTCAGCTTAGCAAACACTTCCTCCATTAACCAAACAAGGTACTACTAAATTTTGAGGTCAACTTAATAACAAACTTAAAAATTTATATGGATGTAGATTCTTTGAAGGTTATTATCATAAAACATAACCGATAAAAAGATACTTGGTTTCACTAAACAAGTCAAAGTAATCATGTTTGAATGTGTAAGACTTGGTTTCAGTAAAAAGATACTTGGTTTCACAAAACAAGTCAAAGTAATCATAAAACATAACCGATAAAAAGGTTATTATCATAAAACATAACCGATAATCATATATGTATATATGAACAGGAAGGTTTGTATTAAACATTCTTTTTTTATCTAAGGCGAAACAATACTAATCATGTTTGAATGTGTAAGACTTGCATTATCAGCACTAACTGGTATGCATCTGTGAGCAGGAATTGAGAAACCACTAGTATTATGCTCAAATTGTTTATTCGATTTGAGTTGTCTTTTGAGAATTTTGGAGAGAATCTACCCCTTAAAAGCAGGTCTCAATAACGAGGCGGCTACCTCTTAAAAGCACAACAATTTAGTATTTCGCTATTATCTTATTTATTTCCTAAAATAAATCGAATCCTATAGAAACACATGCAACATCACAGTGTTACCCAAAGCTACATTTCAACATAGCTGTGAATAAGGTTTCATTTACAAAGTTAATCACTTACATTCTCTTTCCTGGCAAGTTCATCATTAGCTCTCTTCAGTTCCTCTTTCAAGCTGCGACAGCTGTTCCTAATTTCAAACTGTTTCATTGCACAAAAACCGCAAAAGAAGATATCATTATTGCATAGCCATGGCCACTGAACCTCAGAGAAAACTAGAAACAGACGTTCACTGATTCTAGTAACCAATCTATTCACCTGATTAGCCAGTTTGCTGACGGATTCCGTATACAGCTTCATCAGTCTTTCATTCTCTACAAGGAGTAGATAAAACACATATTAATCAAACAGTTGGTCTGAAGCTACAAATTCATTTCCGTTCATATCCTCTAGGCCAAACAACTGATCAATCAAAATCTTCAGCTAGCACAGCAAACAGATGTGCTGTCAAAAGCTATCTACAATGAAAACTTGTATATGAATCGTGTTTAATAACCGATTAAACAATTTTCTCACACCTTCCTAAACACACACAATTGCAAAAGCTGGAGTATAAACTCATAATTCGGTATACAACGAAAAACAAGCTTATATTCAATACTTGATGGTCATGATTGAAATCCTCAACACAGATCTCGTAAACATGCCGATCATAATCAAACATTCACCGCCTAACTTTCTCAAAATATAACTAATAAAATTCATGATCCGCATCACAAATATCGTAAATTCAACACTTATCGTCTAATCTCGATACGTACTCTCAAAATACAACTTATTTAACCTAACAAAATTAAAAATCCGCAATATGATATCGTAAATTCGACGATTATCGAATAATCACATCAAAATTCGGCATGTTCTCGTTAATTCGATAATAATAACCGCTGAAGAGACGGTTAAAAAAAAAAAAAAAAAAAAGTTAGGGTACCTGATTTGAGAGTATTAGCGGTGAAATCGATTCGCGCTTCTGAATCTCGATATTGCACCTCGATTCCAGAGCTTTAATTGCACCGATTCCTTCTCTGTAATCCTGCATATGTTATGAATTATTATTAGGTTTTTGATAAATTTGTGAACTGAATTAGATTAGATTAGATTAGATATTACTAACATTGTGAATCTGATCGAAATCTGAGAGGATTGAGTCCAGTTCTTCATCGGGAATTCCCGCCATTTTTTTAAAAAGAACTAGATCGGCTCCTCAACTGCTTTAAATGGAGGGAGATTAGTAACAGTGATGAGGGTGTTTGTTTAGCTTTATATAACTGGCTTATTGCTTATTTTAGCTTTGGACTTATATTTCATAAGCTATTTTTTGTGTATTTTATTTTCTTTTTTGTATCTTTCTAAATTTTACGTTACACTTTTACTTTTTATTTAAACCGACTATTTTATGTTTTAATTGGCTGTAACATACTCGCATCTTGTTTTGTCGGTTTATAAAATAAAATGTGTAAATTGATAAATTGTACGTGCAAATCACATCTTTAATCAAATAATATGACTAGCAATTAAAAAGCACTTTATCCGTTTCAAAATAATTATTCCTCAATAAAACAACACGGTTTAGTAAAAGCATAACTGATGAATCAATGGTTTCTTTAAAACATCTAATAATAACTTTAAATGAGGGTCTTTTGGTAGATTTGATCAAAATTATTTATATTATAAGTATTGGCCAATTAACCTGGGACACCCAGCGGATAAATAATTTAGGACGGAAAGAGTATCAAACTAATATAGCCAATGATATGCTCATGGCTATTATAGGCTATAAATATCATATAAGAAGTTAGGGTTCATATCTCATTTGACACATTTATGGGTGGTCACTGAAAATGTCGAAAACGGTTATAAAGATATTTTGGTTATGTTACATGCATTTGAGTAAAAAAAAACTCGCCCTCCCTAAATAACATCAATACAAAAGCTTATTTGAGTTTGACCTAAGTTGAGTTTTTTCTGGCTTAATCTTGAGCATGAGCATTAAATATCAAATTGAGATATGTACCATGTTGAACTCGAGTTAAATGGCTCAGCTCATGCAATGTCTTAAAAATCGGTTTTTATTTAACCTAACCAAGTTGCCGGTTCGCTATTCAACCGTTCCCCCCCCCCCCCCCCCCCCTCTCAAAACCGGCTTCCGGCTACCCAATTCCTAGTTCAAGCGGCCAAATCAACCCGGGTTTTTAAGCATTGATTTCGTTTTGAGTATTTGAACTAACGTCAAACCTAACTATTAGTTCGGGTGAGATTGGTTATTGAATACTCCGTATAATGTTCAAATATATTTTCGAGCTACTCAAGCTGAGCTCAAGCAATGACAATTTCTTTCGGTTTGAAGTCGAGTCTGCTTCACGATTGTTGAGCTATTGAGCCAAGCTCGAGCTCCGATTGGCTATTCTGCAGTCTTATATGAACGAAGGGAAAAAGAGTGTATATTGTTAAAATTATATTTTGCCTCTTTGTTATTTTTATGAATAGTTTGTATTTATCACACGAGATTTTAGCGTATAATATGATTTTATTTATTTATTTATTTATAGGAAATCTGTAGATCATGTCTCATGAATTAGCATCATATTTCGATATCGTCGAGAGTCTCTTGGTAACGGGCTTAAAATAGTCTTGATGCATCAGAAAGAACTTGAACAAGAGGTCGCTATATTATACACAAAAAGCATAATATGTTTCATGATGCGGTCAAATGATTCGAAATGCACACGGATGACAAACACAAAAGGCATCGTTGAAAATGTCAATTTTACAAATTGATGCGTCCACAGCAAAGCTCTTATCAAGACAGTCCTGCATAAACAGTTGTTGCAAGAATCAACACCAATAAGGGAGTAAGATAGGTGGGTCAGTTGCGCAGTGGGTCAAAACGGTTCAGGTGCCCTTATTTGCGCAGGTAGAGATGATTGGCCCACAAACACATATGCGCCCCTTTTTTTTACAAAAACAATGATTTACAATACTATATCTATTTGCATAAAAACTAATTCGAAATTTCATGAGCTAAAAATAGACTTTGGGCGACTTTCACCCATTCGACACATTCATACATAACTGGTCAGAATTGCCAGCTCTTATCAACAGAATAGTTAACTTAAACAAAAAAGTTGTGTATATTTCAGTTACCTGCAAAAAGAATCAACTTGATGTCCATAATATTTGCTCATCAAATTTTGTCAGGTTATCATCATCAAGCCTCTTCCATGTCTTGATGCTTTCAACTCCCATCCATTCATTCTTCCCCTTTTTGAGTTCAGCAAGTATAACTCTACCTCTTCTCGGCTTTCCAGCCCTACCATATCCATGATACCCAAAACCACCACCATAACAAAACCATATACCATCTAAGTTCCCGCAAAAATCATTGAGGTGATCATGACCGATAAACACAGCTTTCACATCTCCCATTGACACAAGGGTCTGCAAGACCCCAGGGTTCACTATAGAACAAGCCACGTGTTCGTGGTACTCACCAACAATTTCCTTGAACGGGCCATAACGGATTTCTGGGATTGGGATATGGAAGAATGCTAAGGCTGGAGGAGGTGTTGATTTAGGAACGTCTTCTGATTGATGGTTTTCTTGATTATGGCCCTGTTAGCGAGACCTGCAGCATGTTAATGAAATCTAAATCTAATGGACCCAGTTAACAGAAGAGAAAAGGAGGGACACACTTGATTCTTTATTAGAGGTGGCAGAATGGGTGGATGAGTAATGGTCAAAACGGTTAATCTTGAAACAGGCCCTATTTTAGTACAGTCAAGTACAGACAGGGTCAGTGTTGACCGTTGGCCTGCTAGCACTTTTGGGTTCAGATTTTAAAAACATTTACAGATAACTATTGTGCCAATTATGTTTACACAAATGGTTAATCACATATAAAAGGAGACCAAGACAGGTCAAAAATCTATTTCACATAACCACTTTTACTGTTTCGTATAAAACAATCAAGCTTTCAAAAATTAGATGCAAACCCTTAAAATTTTCAAGAATTTCAGTAGAACCCTCAAACCTTCTGAGACTGCTGTCAAGGTTAAAGGTTGGCTAAAATAATTTTTTTCTAAAAAGTTTCATTGTTTTTTAGGATAAACAAAGGTTTACCTTCTAAAGAAATTTAACAAACGTTAGTTACCTTTTGAAGCAAACTCTTCTTAGATATAGTATAACAATAGTAATTTATGTATATCAACAAAAATGATTCGAAGGTTGTATTCATTAAGAATAGACTATGAGTGATTTTCAAACCCGTTTGACCCATTTTAGCTATAAAAAAACTGAGTTGACACATTTCACCCATTTAAGATTGAACACGGCATACAACGATCCACTCCCAAAAAATGGGTAGAATTTTCCATTTCTACTTTTACTCAAAATATACCTTAGAAGCACCACGTAGCCATTTAAGTTGAGACTCCTTGATCCATCCATAAGTTCTAAACCCATCAACAACAGCTCTGTCCCCACTGTCGAGAAAAAAGAGGTTGAGGATGCTTTGGTTGGCTAAGTGAGATCCTGGTGGACCCAATACTCTAAGATCATAATTCCCGAACCCATCAATATCTGTCCTAACTTGTTGTTTAGTAGGGTCAGATGGATCTTGAGTAGATGGGTTTGGTTGTGAAAGGGAATAATCCATAAGCGATATGAATGACATTAGTTCTTCACGGGTCATAGTTGACTCCTGGTCATGATTTCCCAAAACTGCTGCCCATGGAAGTCTGGAATCCATTGCTGGACCAAAAGCTTTGAATAACGACTCTGCTGCATCATTGGTACTTGACCCGAATATGTTATCCCCTAGTCACCAACATTGGATAAGATCAGTTGCAGATATATATAAATTATATACAAACACATGTGCATACACATAGAGAGGGAGATAGATTTTATTAAAGTAGAAAGAAAGAAAACCTGTTTTAATTTTAATAAAATATATTGCCTTTCAAAAAAAGAAAGAAAGAAAGAAAACCGGAGCACTTTGATCCGCGTCATATTGTCTGGTAGACAACTTTCATAGTTCCTCTGTCCAGTAAAAAAATGCAACTGATTTGATATACTTTAAGCAAAATATTGGCCAAATTGCAAGAACTTGCAAATTAAAGTTCGCTTTGTACCGATACATGCAACATACTATTATTTTAACCATTTAATGCAACATACTTACCATTTAAAATAACTTCTTTTACCAGTTGATACAACATATTGCATACTTTGGTAAAAAAAAAATGGTAAGGATGTTGCATCAAATGGTTAAAGTAAAGATAAGTTGCATATATCAATTTCAAAACGAAATATTAAACAGCCCCAAAGTCCCATACTCTCAAAAAATATATCAAATACACATTGCCCTTTAGCTCCAGCAATAGATTAACACTTGATATCTTAATGTCCAAATTTGGTACTTATTAAATGTGAAATGAATACGAATTCAACTTGTATTATCTTTTATAGAGTTCAATTCAGTAACCAACTCTCCTTTCTAAAACGTTCAAAATTTATATAATTGTAGAAATATATCTCAAATGTAAGAGAAATGATTAGGAGGCCAAAACTCATGCCTAATTTTAAGCCTAAACCCGGGCGTCGGTCTTTCATTGGTTGTGGGAGTCACTTCATCATAAACGAGTGAGCTAATGCCACTTATTGCCACATAGTTTCAGGCACAAGATTAGGCATGAGTTTAGGCCTCCCAATCATTTCTATATTTCACAAACTAAAACTTCATATTTTGCATAAACATATGGTAAACTAACATAGCAGCCTATTATAGCTACATGCTACGAAATCATCAGTAACGTTAACATACTTCCATTTTGTTACCAATCATAGCAATATAGCTTAACTCTTTTTACCAATATTAGCAAATGTTTTTACCTCATATTGATTGATAACAAAATGCAAATATTACCATTATTGATAATCTATGTGATACACTATCAGGGTGTAATAGAGCCAAGTCGAATAAAAAAAGAGCTTGACAAGCTAAACTCAACTAAGCGCGCTCAAGACTTTACTTTCAAGCTTGATAATCTAAAACTTTGAAGCTCAACTCGACTCAATCATATTTATTAGAGTAACATATAATAATCAACGTTAGTATTAATGTGGTCGAACTTGACTTGACTCGATTAGATACCAAAACTTATATAAATAAACATGAAACACAAACGGCAAAAAATGTCGTATTTGAATAGTCGTGTCAACTCGAAAATCAACCCGATTAGCATAAGTGCTTGGTTTAACTTGTTTTCTTCCCCTATAGGCTTATTTAAATTTGGAAAAAAAACCCAAAAAGCTCCCTTTTATGAACTCATCAACTTGAGTTTATAGCTTAGCCATAAGCTCAAGTTGATAAGCTCATAAGCTGTAAAACATGAGGTTATTGGCTTTTCCCAATACAAAATAAGCCGAAAAGGCAGAAGAACAGCTAAACCAAACACCCCCTAAGTTAAACTACTCGAGGAAATATTCAAGTTGCGCTTGACTATTGAAATCTCATAATTTTTTCCAATTATGTTTTCATGCTTATTTACAAAACTACAGAAGTTATCTAATGATATTCGACTTCCAATAAAAAAAACATATAAAAAAATACCGGTAAAAGCATTAAAATCAGGCTTTTCTATATGAATCATCCGTTTCAAAAACTTAACTCAAGCTTGATCGGGCCTCATTTCGATAATCGAATACTTCCAAGCTCATTTAATTAAATTCATTCACGTATCAATGTTAGCATCAATCAGCCCAAGCTTGAGTAGACTTAATTAGATACAACAACAACTTTATAGACACAAATAACAACAAAAGGGGCAAAAATGAAAAGTTTCAATAGTTGAGCTAGCCTCTAGAACCTACTTGAGTAGATTAACTTAGGCGTGTTTCATTTAGCAAATTTCCTAGCTAATGAGCTTACTTACATTTGGAAGAAAAAAAAAACCGATAAGCTAATTCATAACCATTAAACATGGGCTTATTGGCTTTTCCAAATGCAAAAAAGCTCGTCGGGAAGGGAAAAAAGCTAATCCAAACACCCCCTAAGTTAAGCTACTCAAGTAGTGTTTTAACTTTTAAGCTAAGGCTAACTATCAAAACTACAGCAAAACTATCTAAGGATACAAAAATAAACAAAGTGTATGATATACCAGTAAAAGCAATAAAATCGGGCTTTTCGACATGAATCATCCGTTTCAAAAACAAAGTAGTATTAAGATCCGAACACCACTCAAACTCACTACTCAACACATCTCTACATCTAGTCAACCCTGTTCCATAATGCATATCAGCAACCTAGTTAACAAAACAAAACAAACATATCATTAACTTACTATTATTAACCAACATATATATATATTTTTTTTTAAAGGCATGAAAAAAGTAAACCTGAAGGATTTTGAAAAGGCCATTGGAATTGAATTGAAGAGGGTGGTTGGGGTGTTTTTTGTGGGTGATTTTGTGATGGGAGATTGTGAGTTTGTTTGTTAGGATTGAGATGTGGAGTGAGTAGAGTGTGATTGTGATGAGGGTTATGTAAGTTAAGGAGTGGATCCATGTTTTGGTTCTTGTTTGCATCTTTTGTCTGTGTGGGTGAGTGTTGTGTTCAGTTTGGTTCTTGTTTTGTACTTTGGTTGGAAAGGCAAAAAATTGTACTAGTAGTTTTTTTAGTAGTGATTGGTAACTTAATTTTCTAAAATAATCTACAAATTTTATTGCCCAAACAAAGATTATGTTTGATCAAAGCTTATTTTTTAACAAAATAATTTTAAGTCTCCTTAATCTTTCACAATTTATTGCTGGCCGCATGAGCTTACAAGCTTATTAGCTTATATGAGTTACATAAATATAAATTAAGTGTTTGGCTAAATTTATATGAGTGGGCATATAAATTTATATACTTGAGGCTTTGATAAACTTAAACTTTGTGGTTTATTTAATGAATGGATTTTAAAAAAGACTTTTATACATTCATTTAATAATTACACCCATTTATTGTTCATTTACATTTTTTTTTATAAAATTTTATCGTATTAATTATGATAACTTAAGTCAAATACTTAGCAAGGACTTACAAGCTCATTATATATAAGCAATAATCGCTTATATAACATAGCATAAGCCAAATTCATAAGCTTAGCCAAACAGGCTCATAGTATTATTTTATTTTGTAAAAAACATATATTAAATTTTAATAAATTTTTTAATATATAAAATCATACGTTAGTACTATTACAATATTAGCTCATTTTGTTCGTAATTTAGACCTTTTCATCGTATATTTTTTATAACGAAATCGACAGATATTTATTAAATATTTGATAAATAAAGTTTGTTACATAAAAAAATCGTAAATAACTAAGAGTCACATGATATTGTTTTTTTTATGTACTTTTTGTCTACAAAGCGGCAGAGGCAAAGTACTATAGAGTACTTATATTTTGTTAATTAATAATGACCAAAGTCATTATCGCAAATTCGGTGTCACATAAGTTTTTTTTACACCATCATAAAATCTATCATCAAGCAATTGTAGTGTAGTAACAATCACCAAATAAACCGTATAAAAACACATCACTTAAATACAAACATACACCACAATATACTGAGAAAAAGTCGATTGTCTAGAAATGCTCAAAACTACTCCTACACGCATCGTTGGTGGAGTGACGTCGCAAGAGATGACGTGTCTTGAATGGCCTTATCTTTTTAGTCACTATTACTTCACTAAAACACTAGTAATACATTTTTTTTAACAAATTGCTATGTATTTTAGTAGGGGGTTTTATTTATTTATTTATTTATTTATTTTTTCCTTAATACAAAAAAAAAAAAAAAAAAAAAAAAAAAAAAAAAAAAAACTATTTTGTACTCTTTGCATGAAAATAAAAGGATGGTGGAGATGATAAATGTGGGATAGGGGTACTAAGGTCCCGTTTCTTTTTCTGGTTGAACGTCTGTAAGCTAACATGGGTGGGTCTTCCACTTATATTAATGTTTTTTTTTTGGATGGGGTCCACAAAATTGGGTTAAAGCGTTTGTATCTTAAGGACACATATTTCCTTGCTCTCCCCATTTAGACGATTTAGTGGACTTGGACCCACTATATTTATCACCATCTGAATCTAGAAAAAAAAAACGGAGCCTAATACTAGTACTCTAATACTACTGTAATACTTATGGTGCATTTTGTACACCACTATCGGAGTGCATCAATCACAAGGATTATCATTGCAAATGTTTGGTTACTAAGGGGGTGGCAGTTATGATTCGATGCCTCCCTCATGATTCATCAGTAACCAATCATATCTTGTCACCTTATTTCATGATTCAACCATGCCTCACCATACCGAATCAATGGCAATGGTGTATGTTCATGATTCATACATTAAAGCACCCAACGTTCGAATATTTATTGCCCAAGTTCCATGCCTCAACGGCATGAGATACCGATTTGCTTGCCGAGTTTATGGCAATGGTGATGCCGCTCGGTTTGGCCCTTGCCGAACACCATACCGCCTCCATTGCCACCCCTAAATTGGGGAATGAACTATTATTTGATACCTATAGACTTATAGGAGGGGGAGTAGACACCTTTTCTAACTCATTCTCATGAGACCCACCACTAACATCTGAAAACCATATGCCTTTTCTTTAAAAAAAAAAAAAAAAAAAAAAAAAAAAAAAAAAAATGATAACCATACCCTAAAATTTACACCAAACAATAAAAATGAAATCAGTATTCTCAATTCATACTACCCTCTAATCAATGTCATACAGATTGTGATTACGGATAATATACCAAACACACCCTTAATTTTACTTCTAAAAATTACGTGTGTATTAAACTCCAAAAAGAGAAACAGTAAAAAGAAGTATCCTAATACTAATACTTAATTTACTTCTAAAAAATACAAGCTTATTAAACTAAAAAATGAGAAACAGTAAAAAGAATAATAATTTGCTTCTAAAAAATACATGCGTATTAAACTCCCAAATGAGAAACAGTAAAAAGAATAATAATTTACTTCTAAAAAGTACATGCGTATTAAACTCCAAAATAAGAAACAGTAAAAAAAATAATACTTCGTACTACTTCCGTGTATAAATAAGTACTAGAATGGTACCCGCGCAATGCAGCGGCGGGTACCCTGTGACTATATTTTGCGATCGGTTACACGTTTAATTGTCTTCATGCTTTATAAGTAGAGATTTTCTCCTTTTCTGCTTTTACTTTTTTGTTTTCTGTTATCAGTTTTTCTGTTTTTCTGTTTTCAGTTTTTTGATTTTCGGTTTTTCATTTTTTGGTTTTTGATTTTTCAGTTTTTCAGGTTTTCAAGTTTTCAGTCTTTCAGGTTTTCAGTTTTCATTTTTTTTAGTTCTTCAGGGGCCGTTTAGCTGGTGAAAAAATTCCTATTTTTCCAGAAAATTTTTCATATGAAAAGAGAAAAATTGAAAAACCGTTTAATTAAACTTTTTTTCAACAATTTTAAAAAATGTGAAATTCTCATTCTCTAAATTTTAACTAAAGGTTTGAAAAGTCTATTTTACTCTTCTCACTTTTTTCATTCTCTAGGAATTTGAAAACCAAAAACAGGAAAAATTTTCATCAACTAAATGGCCCCTCAGTTTTTCAGTTTTTCTAGTCTTCTAGTTTTCCAGTTTTTAGTTTTTCACTTTTCTAGTTTTTAAGTTTTCAGTTTTTCAGTTTTTTTCAGTTTTCAGTTTTTCAGTTTTAAGTTTTTCAGTCTTTCAGTTTTCTAGTTTTCGGTTTTCCTGTTTTCTAGTTTTTCAGTTTTCTAGTATTCTAGTTTTCCAGTTTTTCACTTTTCCAATTTTCTGTTTTTTCAAGTTTTCTGTTTTCAGTTTTTAGTTTTCTCCAATTAATGTTTAAAGTTTTCCAGTTTTCAGTTCTAGTTTTCACTTTTTTTGTAGTTTTCAGTTTTTTCAGTTATTAGTTTTTCTGTTTTTCAGTTTTCAGTTTTTCCAGTTTTCTAGTTTTTCTAGTTTTTCTAGTTTTCAGTTTTCTAGTTTTTCAGTTTTTCAGTTTTCCAATTTTCTGGTTTTCAGTTTTTTAGTTTTTCCAATTTTCAGGTTTTTCAGTTTTCTAGTTTTTTGGTTTTTCAGATTTTCACTTTTCCAGTTTCCAATTTTTTTAGTTTTCAGTTTCCGGTTTTTCAGTTTTTTCAGTTTTCAGTTTTCCAGTTTTCCAGTTTTTCAGTTTTAAAGTTTTTCAGTTTTCCAGTTTTTCCAGTTTCTAGTTTTTTAGTGTTCCAATTTTCCAGTTTTCAGTTTTTCAGTTTTTTTAATTTTCAGTTTTTCCAATTTTTCAGTTTTTCAGTTAGTTTTTCAGTTTTTCAGTTTTAAAGTTTTAAAATTTTCCAGTTTTCAGTTTTTCAGTTTTTTTAATTTTCAGTTTTTCAGTTTTTCCAATTTTCCAGTTTTCAGTTTTTCAGTTTTCTAGTTTTTCAATTTTTCAGTTTCCAGTTTTCACTTTTTCAGTTTTCTGTTTTTCAGGTTTTCTGTTTTTCAGTTTACGGTTTTCTGCAATTAATGTTTGAAATCTTTTATTTAATCAATACTTGAAATCTTTTCTTCAATCAATACTTGAAATCTTTCCATAATAAGAAATAAAAAGTCTGAATTTTTAAGTCTTTCTATTTTTAGAATAGTCCCAAATACATTATATAGTAGTATAGATTAGTATAAAAAATACATGCGTATTAAACTCCCAAATGAATGAGCTATTTTTAGGATTTTGTTTTATTAAAAATATTAGAAGATTTAATATACATATCGAGTTTTGATAACAATGCAACTTACTAAACAACAATAAAAGATGCATTGATATAAATTCATACTAATGTATTAAGCAAATTGCGTAAACCGGCATATACATCCATAAAAATTGAAAAAGTGTAAAGTTTATTAACTTTCTTGTGCATGTTATTGGTGGTTTTTTTTTATCTAGTTACCGTTCTTGTCGCAACAAAGCAATAAAAGATTAGCAGTTCAATAATGAATCATGAACATCCTCTTCATAAGCACCCTCGGTTTTTAGTCAACACGAACTCCAAATCCTGGATTGAAGTCTCTCTTCTTTGTTCTTTTGTTTCAGTTAACGTCACTTCGTTTTTCGATCAACAACAACTCCAATCTTATGTGGTAGGTCTTTGTTGTCGAAATAGTTGTTTCTACCCCTCAAAAACATTGTGGCACATGAATATCCGGTTATGACAATTGACACATGCTTATTCACTTGTTACATGACTTGAGAACCTATCGAATTAAAATATATATTTTTTTGAACGGCGAATTTTATAAAGAAAAAACTAGCAAGGAGCTAGAAAACCAAACATTACAAGATAATAAGATATGGGTTTTTAAGCCAATCTACCCAACTAAAACTTGACTTACATCTATATCTACACCAATAAAATGAACGAGCTACTATATCGTCAAATAACCGCGCTTTAGAAGGAATACTCGAACCAAAAATTGATTTATTCCGAAAATTCCAAACGATCCACCACGTAGCATAGAAAACACCTTCCAACACTTGTTTGAGATTGCAAGGAAACTTAAGATTCGTCAACCAAACCAACCAATCCTTGTACGAAGTAAACTCTGGAATGTTACAATCCCACCAAACGGCAATCTTGCGATAAATCTCTCTCGCCATATTGCAAGCAAAGAATACATGACTTGTAGTTTCCGCAAACATACCACAATTCGAACATACTATGGATTGAATATTCACACCTCTACGAGACAAGTTAAACCGGGTGGGCAAATAATCCAATCTAACTTTCCAAGCGTGGATGTTAACTTTAATCGGAACAACACTTCTCCAACGAGTTTTAGAAGAAACCTCTGGTAACATATGATCATCAATAAGACTCCTAACCGAAGCAACGGAGAAAGCTCCCGATCCCACCAAAGACCACACCCATCTATCCTTCATTACAGGAAGCTATAAACCATCCAATTAGCCACCAAATCTGTAAACTGAACGAACTCAGCTCCTCCCCTCGGATTTCGACGCAACGAAACACCCACATGATCATGAGCGATCTTAGATGCTACCGAAATCATCTTGCAAGTTTCCAGCTCATATACTCTAGGATATAAAGATTTAAAATCAATATCACCCTTCCAAATGTCCTCCCAAAACAAGGTATCTGTGGAAAACTAGAAGGGGGGTTGAATAGTTTACCGATTAAAATCTTTTTATACTCGTTAAGTTGGCTTTGAAACTTTCCGTTTGATCAAAGATATATGCACAAACACAATATATAACATGCAAGTAAATGAAAGAAACGATCAAACCACAACACGAGTATTTATCGTGGTTCGGCTACAAGGACTCTTTTTCCTTGCCCTACGTCCACGCCCCGAGTATCCAACTCGAGAGTTTCTTTCACTAGTCAACAAGCTCCTTTCACCAGCGGAGAAAACCTTACACGTCGCTTATACTTTTACCGACACAAAGCTAGATGTCGAGTTCTTTTACAAGGGCACAACCACTCCCGTTTAGTTCTTTTACTAGGGTACAACAACTCCCAACACTCTTTGTATTTTGAGGACTAAAATACTAACCACTCACTACAGAATATACACAAACAATTGACGTGTAAACAACAAGAGTTTACACAATACTAAGCTAACAAGTCTTGCAACGTAGTGTTGGAAACTTGTAACTTTTGACGACCTTGTGAGCTTCTTTGCTACAAAAGGAAACTTCACATTTACAATGTTAAGAGGTTAGAAGAAAAGATGAGTGTGTGTGTAAAATATGATCTCAAGAGGGTAGCCAAAAATCAAGTTATGGCTTGGTATTTATAGCACATCAAACTGCATGCTTGGCGGATCAGGCGGAACCCTCAGATGGGTTCCGCCCGTGTACCCCCAGGGTACCGCCGGGTCTGCAGTAGGTTTTTGCAATAACTCTTCAAACCAAACAAGGTCTTGCCTCATAACTCCTTGCAACCAAACAATGTCACATCACTTAAATCAAGTCAAACATGAAACTTGTAAGCAACAACAAAGTTAGTCAAACACATTTCTTTCCATAAATACATGATGACAAAACTTGCCATAAATGTGATGTGACAAGTTCTAATTTAAGAAATAAACTTGTGTTGTGTTTTATGAAATGTAAAATGTAGCAAAAGTCTAGTTTATGCAAGTCTTAAAAACTAAGATTATGTTTTGCTTAGAAACTAAAGTTTACATTTTGTCGTTAACAAAACTTAGCGAAGATCGTAAAATATAAATAACGTTTTTAGGCGATATTTGTATTAACAGTATCCACACCATTACCCACCTTTCTTTTAATAAGACCAAGCAAATCAATTCCTTGATTCTTCAGATGAGACAATTCTCGAACTATATCCAACCAAATAGACGGATAGGATGACTTACGCAATTTCCCACGATAACCATCCTCACCATGCACAGCTTTTATAACTTTAGCCCACAAAGAATTATTTTCATTTCTAAATCGCCACACCCACTTAAACATTAGAGCTCGATTCAATGCGAAAAAACTTGATACCCCTAAACCCCCTTTCTCTTTAGAAGCCAACACAT
The DNA here is from genome assembly GCA_030686995.1 of Artemisia argyi. Classification (NCBI taxonomy): domain Eukaryota; kingdom Viridiplantae; phylum Streptophyta; class Magnoliopsida; order Asterales; family Asteraceae; genus Artemisia; species Artemisia argyi. The sequence continues at coordinate 30,031,031 of CM060708.1, forward strand.
TTATCCATTTAACCCATGACGTTTTCTTTGTGTTATCCTCCATCCCATTGAAAAAACGACTTCGAATGGACTCCATTCTTTTTAACACCTGCATGGGAACTTTGAACAAAGACATATAGTAAATAGGAGTCGAACCCAAAACCGATTTAAGGAGAGTAAACCTTCCACAGATCGAAAGCGTTTTCAATTTCCATTTAGAGAGCCGAGCCAACAGCTTATTAATAATCTCATCCCAAGATTACATTAGTTTACATGTTTTATAGGTTACAAAGAAACATAAATGCTAGCAAATGACAGTAACATACGTAGACATTATTAATAAAGGTTGGCTCATGGTTATTCACTGGTGACATGACTTGAGAACGAATTAGACCAGCTTGTATATTTGGTACATTATAAAGAACGACTGAGCAAAACAAATAACTAAACAAATGACAATCACAGATTCACAGTTCACATAATGTTTAATTAAATCCAAAAACACCTTGAATAACCGATGAACACATATAAAAACTAATGATATCTAACCACGGAATTAAGATGATTCTGTACCGATGAATCCAAATACACACAAATCAATTGAATATTACATACAAATAACAGCGCCTAATTGAATTACCTAAAGAGAATTCCTAACAAAAGATATGCATGTTGTTTTGCTTATTTTGAATTGGTTAGAAAGATAAAGATGTGAATTTTTTAATACCAAAAACGATGAATCATTTGAGCTCTACACAAATATTTATGCTCATTTTACGATAACATCGTTGAGTGTTTGAACTTACAAATCATGAGATATATGAAGCAAAATACGATCGGAAAAAAAATGTCCAAATTATATGAAATCGGTTGGTAATCCTAATTAGACAAGCATATGTCCAACCTATTATATGTCACAAAACATTCAAAAAAGATACTTTACTAATCCAAAATGACAATTATAAACATTGTTAGGTCAATGCTAATAGTAAGGTTGTATCCCAATCAACCGAGTAGATGATCGAGTTCTCTCCATTAGCTCAACCGAATTGGTGACCGATCACCCTCAACCTTTTCAAAGTTATGGTTGGCCTGACAATCGAAAGTGTCATTCTCTTTTGTGTGTATTTTTTTATTAGTTTTTGTAGGGTATGTTTTTAGTTGTGGTTGTGGTTGCCTTATTACCAAATTATGGTTGGGTGTAGTCTTGAAGAGAGAAAAATGATGTGGCAGGGTGTGACCACAGTATTTATTGTTGCCATTAGCATTGGCCTTAGATAACTTTCCTACAAATTGTGCACAAACAATACCAAGTTCAAAAGCAAAACCGTTAGTATTCCTGATTAAACAAGCAAACATACAACCTAATTACATGTGCGGAAATTTATAAGAATTACTTAAAATTTCGAGCTCGAAACCCTATTAAAGAGATTCCTTTTATGAATTGATTGTTGATAACGTAGGCCTATACTTGGATTTTTCCAGAGTATTGATGTCTATCCTAACAGATTCGGAGGTTAATTCTACTAAGATGAACATAATCAAGACGTTTCATTCAAAACAGTCGTAGTAGAACAATCCTGTAAGAAAATCTACGAGGATCGATTGGCTTAACATCATTAATATCTATCTTTTTGTGACAGGTACCATGAATGAAGCCGCTCCTGATCCACCACCACCATCAACAACTCAATATCTTTAACTTCACATATTCATACTCATATGATTCTTCCTCATTAAGCTCAAGTCAAAGAATATCAAGATAAAGAAAGTAAAAAACAAGTCAAGATGAAGTTCAAAGACAATATGAGGAAAGACAAAAGAGTAAATATCATAGTATAAAGACTTACAAGTGGTATGAGTATGTTGGAGAAGACTTAAGGACAGCATTTGGAAATGTGATATAAAAAATTAAATATCTCACAAACCGTTAATTGTTACACGAAAAAGGATCATACAATCAGAACGAGAATTAAATCATCTTATATAGAGGGGCACTTCTATATACTTTTGACCACATTATTATTATTATTATTATTATTATTATTATTATTATTATTATTATTATTATTATTATTATTATTATTATTATTTTAATATCACATGTAATTTTACGAAATCACACGTGATTTGTGAAATGAAACGTGATTTGTGAAATCACACATGATTTCAAATATAACAATCATATGTGATTTTTGCAGACGCAAATTTTAACAATAAAATAAAATTCGAAAAAAAATCGTCGAAAGTATATATCGAAGTGTGTATCTACTGAAAGATTAAAAAAATATTCTCGTCGCGATGATATAATTTTTGTCACTTAAGGATTTTCCGTTTGCATGATATTTTATTTTTCAAAAAATGTGGAATAAGTTTTTTTTTTTTTTTCTTTTTTTTTTTTTTAAATAATTTTAATAAAAAATAAGTGGCCAAAATTTATTTATCGGGTCTTTAGACAATAAGGGGTTTATATTGAAGTCAACTCTCCAACAATATAATACTAATACTTATTTATTTACTTGTTAAAAATACATGCGTATTAAGCTCTAAAATGAAAAATTATAAAATCCAATATGACCATCCAAAATGAAAAATTATAGTTTAGGCTTGTGACAGTGGTGACCCATATTACATCATCTTTTCGGCTCAGCTTTCTCTCCTCAACCTATATTCACCTCTCTCATCACAGTGGCAACCCATATTGCATCATCTTCTTTAAATAAATAAATAAATAAAACATTTTTGAACACAAACACAAATTTTATTAATAAACGTAAATATTACATAAACAAAACGATACGGAATTAAACAACTAAAAATTAAACGTAAACATTACATGACAACACATAACATAAAATACGATACGGAAAAAAAATAAAACACGATACGGAAATACTTAACATAAAACACCGTTACACATTGTCTGTTTCCCATGCATCCTGTGTTTCTCAGAATGAACCACACATGTTGATAATTTAACCCTCTCCCATGGCGTTCATGATAAATTCGGTTTGCATTGCTGAGACGACAATGGTCTTGACTTGTACGCTGCAACTCTTTGTAAATATCATTATATCTACGACATTCAAGGTTGATTCTATACCATTGAGCCGTAATACTATTTTTATTACGGTGCTCACGATCAGTCTGATCGTTGAACCTTTGTGTAACTTCATTTCAAAAAGAACGTTCATACACAAGGTCTCTAGAATCGTGAACTTCAAGCCATACGTTAGCTAGCAAGTATTTTTCTTCCATTGACCAACGATTATTCATTGTGACATGCTTTAGGAGTGTGTGAAGAATAGTATTGTATGGTGTGTTATTTATAGGGGATAATAGAATTTTGAAATTTGTCATTTATGTCGACTTGTTTTGAACTTCTTTGACAGTGTGTGGAAGCTTAAAAGCCATTTTTTTGTGTTTGATTTGTTGTTTGAATTGTGTTTAAAAGTGTGTGTTTAAAAGTGGGTTTAATGTGGGTATTTATAAAATAATATATATATATATATATATATATATATATATATATATATATATATATATATATATATATATATATATATATATATATATATATATATATATATATATATATATATATATATATATATTTTCAAACGGCAACTTTTTTTTTTTTTTTTTTTTTTTTTTTTTTTTTTTTAAGTTTGGGATTGTTTGAAACAAAATGCTACAAATATTGATCGTTCTAGCAACCGATTTTGCTCCCAACCTGCCGGCGACGGATTTCAGCACACAATCCTACAGTGGTGTCGACCAATATCCATATCGGTCGACCAATTGCCTCGATCGATTTTTTTTCAGCCCACTGTCACAAGCCTAATACATGCGTATTAAGTAAGGATGAGCACGGTACCGAATTAGTGGAACCGAATTTTTTCCGAGCATAAATTAGGGTACCGGTACCGTACCGAACGGGATTCGGGTACCGGTACCGGGAAATCGGGATTTTCCCGTTTTTTTTCGGAAATTTCCCGATTTGGTACCGGTACCGTACCGAATTAGTGGTACCGAATTTTTTTCCTCCTTATTTCGTAATACCGGTACCGTACCGTATATCAGGATTGGTACCGTTTCGATACGGTACCGGTATTCGGTACGAAATGTTCATCCCTAGTATTAAGCTATAAAATGACCAATACTAAAAAGAATGAGGACATGTACGAACTATTGGCCTTCTTATTAATTCATGAATATGATGGTATTCATTCATTGTCTAATAGGATAGGCCAACAACATTATACCTATACTTATTTGTAGAAACCATCCATACCGGTGTATATAAAGAAGCAATATATTTTTTCTTTGGTCCATGTGGGATAGGAAAGTAGAAAACTTTAAACAATTTCATTTAAAAATGACAATACACTCGTCCTAGCTAGAGACATAACATTTTTACTTTGGTAATTGGATATTATTTATCTTCTTATTATTTATTATTATTTTTTTTAACAGCGAAAATTTATCTTCTTATTAGGTTTTGATAAAATTTATATCAATCCCAAATATATGCTAATCTGATAACAAGGCAAGTCGAGTCGGATGGTGTACTCTATCACACACACATTAATTTCGAAATACAGTGTTTCATAAATTCTGTTAACATTGCTTAAAACGATGAATTATTTGGACTTCTACACGAATGCTTATGCCCATTTTACGAAAATATTTTGAGTGTTCGAACTTACTTATTGGTATTATATCACGTGATATATATCAAACAAAATAACGTATTAAAAAAAAGGTTTATCGAAATTATATGAAAATGTAATTTACGATTTTTGAGATATGTGTAGGTTAACGATTTATGATTCTTGAGATATGTCATTTTAGGAAAAAGGGGTGAAAAGGGGTTTTAACTAAAAATATCAATTAATTCCCTTATTATTATTATTATTATTATTATTATTATTATTATTATTATTATTATTATTATTATTATTATTATTATTTCCTTTTATAAAATGATTAGCTACAATTTGTCAACTGATCACGTATAGCACCCCCGGACCCAAGTATAATAGGTCGTGTTCGCCCAAACTAAACCAACCCGGACCAGGACAAAAATGGACCGTGTCACAAAACTTCTTTAAGGCGTCCCGCGGCTCTGAGACACAACCGCGGGACACATTCCGTGACCGGGAATAACCCAAATGCCTGGACCTGGTACAACCCAAAAAGAGTAAGAAGTACTGTCAACTATCAAATAGCTAACCAAGCCAGACCCAAAATAGGAAAGGCGACAACCCCTTTCCAAAGGAGTCGCCACTCACAGTAAGAAGACGAGAAAGAAAGGGGCCCTGAAGGTTTGGCGCCTAAAAATGTCGCCATCACAGTACGAAACCTCAGGAAACCGACAATAGAGATCATGGTATAAATAGAGGGCACCCACCGCCCTCAAACGGTAACACACAACTCTCTCTCTCTCTCTCTCTCTCTCTCTCTCTCTCTCTCTCTCTCTCTCTCTCTCTCTCACAATTAACTGAGTATTTTATCTCTCTACCTTGTACTTACTCTCACGCCCGAGGTTGACCGCGGAAGTCCCTCTTCCGCGGTGAGACTAACGGTGTTTCTTTCTTAGCAGCTTTATCACAAGACCTTCATAGTCCGAAATTCACTCTCTCAAGGGTTAGCCTAAACTAAGTCTTGAGCTGTGTCCAAGTTTTGTACTAACAAGTGGCGCCATCCACCTTGTGACTCGTTAACTTAACTACGCTTCAAAAGATACTCAAACTAACATGAGTAAACCGGCAGGAAGTGGCTCTACTCCTACCCAAGAGCAATCCACAGTACAGAACACTTTGGGGAAAGAGAAGAGCCAAGAAGCAAACGAACCGTTACCAGACGCGGCATTACGGGAGTTTTGCGACAAGCATTACGACTAGTTACTACCCCTAGTGGCTGAAAAGGTTCACCAAGAGAAGTTAAGGCAAGTACAAACACGCCTTGACTTCGACAGTGATGAAGGGAAAGACAGAGGATCTCGAGAACAAACTCAGAACTCTGGGTCCAAATCCTTGGGAAAAGGAGAGGCCAAAAGGAGACGACAAACTAGCCCAAGTGTCAAATCCGGACCCTCCGATCACTCGTACTCCCGAAGCGTCTTTTCCCGACTCAGCAAAGGAGATACCAAAACCTCCGGAGAAGATTGTGAGAGGCAGAGATATCCCGGTCGGCCGTTTTCTCGAGTTTAGGAGAAAAACGACAAGACGTCAGGTCACGGCTAGGAAACCGGAAAGCAGACGTATTCTCGCGGCTGAACTCCAAAAGCCGCGCTAGAAGAGAACGGATAGCAGATGTCGGGTATTCTCGGCGAGAAGAAAGCAGAGAAAGACCAGAAAGGCGGAGAAAAAGAAGCCCCAGTCCGACCTGCAGTAGTACTCCCTATCCCAGGAAAAGAAGTGCCGGGGGCAGATCTGCATACTCTGATCCCGGAAGGCGGAAAGAACGATCATCTCCGGAAAGCGAAGACAGTGATGGAGGACACTGGAAATCCAAATCCAGAAGCAACAAAGTTAACGAGGATGATCTCTATCGTCCGTACGATATCAAAGATACCGATCCATTCACACATCGAATCAGAAGCTTTGAATTCCCTAAGAGAACCAGAATGCCGTCCAATGTCAAAACTTACGACGGGACAAGTGGCCTGGAGGACCAACTGAAGAATTTCTGTACCGCGGCTAAAGTAGAGCGATGGGCCATGCCTACTTGGTGCCACATGTTCAACTCAACCCTCATGGGTCATGCCCGGGTATGGTTTGATGAACTACCAGCAAAGAGCATTGACAACTTTGAAGACCTGCGGAAGAGTTTTCTATCCTACTTCCTCCAGCAAAAGAAGTACGCAAAGGACCCAGTGGAGCTGCATCACATCAAACAAAGGGAGGGAGAACCAACCGGAGCTTTCGTAGAACTTTTCAAAGCCGAAAGCATGCACGTGAAAGGGGCCCCGGAATGCATGAAAATCTCAGGTTTCATGCACGGAATCACCAATCCGGAGCTAATCAAAAGACTTAATGAAAAAATCCCACGAACTGTGGACGAAATGTGGAAAGCAACAACAGCCTTCCTCCGCGGCACCACAGCCGCGGCAAATCAATCAAAAAAGAAGCAAGACCGTTCTACGTGGAAAGCTCAAGAAAATGGGTCCAAGGTCAGCCAGAATAGCCAGGTGTTTGAACGAAAATCAGAATTCAAGGGACGCTCTAGGGCGGACAGAAGGAGAGCTGACCGATTCACACTTCTTACCAAGACGCCAAAGGAAATCTTAGCAATGGACGCTGTCAAGTTCACTGCCCCGCCTCCCATGGCAAGCCCGGCGGAGTCAAGAAACAAAGACAAGTACTGCGATTTTGATGAGGCGAAAAATGATCCGTTTTTAGGGGGTCATTTAAGCCCGAATCCGACTTTATTTGATCAAATATTGCCCTAAATCGTTCCTTTTGTGATTTTAGGTATTTGGAGAGTGAATTCTGGAAAAGAAGCCATTTTGGGCGTTTTTTGAGCATAAAAGTGAAGAAAACGGCAAAGTCTCAATTTTCCATGCTGGAAACAGTAGGTGACGGCGTCAAGAGTAATGCCATGACGGCGTCAAACATCAAGAATTAAAATCCGTGGTTCATGAAGGCGTCAAGAGTGTTCCTGACGGCGTCAAAGTCTCAAGAATAAAATACCGTGGTTGATGACGGCGTCACATAGGCCGTCATAAGAAGATCAAGGCCGTCCGAGGAAGTATTTGGCGGCGAGGTGACGGCGTCACATTGTTGTCTTGACGCCGTCAGCCATATTTTCCTATATATAGTTTTCTAGTTTTTCACATTAAAGAGAGAAGTTTTGGAGAAACCCTAAAGACGAATTTGGTGCAACTTTTACAGGTTTTTCAAGGGTTCCAAACCCTTGATACCTTGCATTGTAATTGAGATAAGTGTTCTTCTAATTCAATCAATATGTCTATGTGTTGGTTGTCTATATCTTGTTCTTGTCTCAATTCCATTATGCTAGACTAGATCTCCTTTGTGTTTGCTTAGATCTAATGAAACCTAGATATTGATTATGTGTTGATTACTTGTTTATTCTTGTTCTTGGGTGAATGATTTATATGTTAGGCTTAAGAAAACTGGCAGATCTCCAAATGGTAACATGCTTGAACGTCTTAAGAAACATGAACCGAGGCGTACTAGGTCTTTATTGGTTGTATTTAATGCATGAGCCACTGTTTACAATCCCTATAGTTGTGTTGGGCATGGTGTAGGAGGAGATAAGAGCTCATAGAATTGGGGAGTTATGTATGCCACCCCATGAATGGTATTAAGGAATACGATCCGTCATCCATGCAATTATAACAAGTAATTAACGTGTAAAAGATATCTAGGGAGTAGTGAAGTCTAAGTAAACACATTTTCTCCAATTACTGCTCACAACCTTAGTATAAATTAGTTTAATTTCATTTTTAGTATTTTATTTTGATTGCATCTTAGTTTTGGGTTAGTTGAATAGCAACTAATTCCGCCCACTCTTCCAAAACCCGAGATTTTACTTGCTTTCTAAAAAATATAAAAATACAAAAATAATCATCTCTCACCTTTAGAACTAGTAATTTAGGCTTTCTAATCCTAGCGACACTATTCCTAAGCTGAACGATCAATCCCCCGGTACTTGTCACTATACTATACTACAACGATCAGGTACACTGCCTGGTGGGGGTTGTAAGCTTCTCGAGATCCTCGAGAGGTAAAGCCTGTTGCGATTCCCACGCATCAGATTTCCACAGGGAAAGAGGACACACCACAGACGAATGTTTCCAGCTGAAAAAGCAAATTGAGGAAGCAGTTAGGTCCGACCAACTGGCGCACTTGGTAAAAGAAATCAAGAACGGAAATCAGAAAGGCGGGGCAGTCAAAGGCAGTAAAAAAGAAATCGCGACAAAAGACAAAGCTCCCGCCATATTCATGGTCCAGTCTTGGCAAAGGAATGTAAAACAAAAGGTTCCACCACAAACGGGCCTAAACCTGGAAATATCTTTCCCACCGGTTCAAGGGGATGACTGGGATGACCACCCGTTGGTAGTTAAAGCATATGTGGGCGGGCACCACGTGCATAGAATGTACGTGGATAATGGAAGCGCATCAGAAGTACTCTACGAGCACTGCTTCAACCGTTTAAGCCCAGAAGTCAGAAAGAGGATGATCCCCGCCACGACCCCCTACTTGGCTTCAGTGGCGAAATATCATGGCCTTTAGGCCAAATTTTGCTAGAAGTAACTCTGGGAGATGATGAGAACTCAGCAAGTACATGGATGAACTTCATGGTAGTAAGATCTCCATCCCCGTACAATGGGATCATTGGCAGACCGGGGATAAGATTGCTGAAAATCACACCTTCAACAGCTCACGGCATGATAAAGTTCCCTACCGCGGGAGGTATAGTAACACTCCATAGCGACAAAACAATACCTGTCGAGTGTCGCATGGTAATACAGCCACAGTCGCAGCAGGACGTTGAAGTAGCCGCAGCAAAAGGTATCAAGGTGGCAATACACCCGAAATTTCCGGATCAAACCATTACCATAGGCGGGAACCTCACCAGTCAAGGGAAAAAAGACCTGTGCGAATTACTCAAAAGCAATTTGGATATCTTCGTGTGGAAACCGTCGGATATGACCGGAGTACCGCGGAGCATTGCAGAACATAAACTCAATGTACGGGAAGGATACACCCCGGTGAGGCAGAAGAAAAAGGGACAAGCCCCAGAAAGAAACAAAGCTATCAATGACGACGTGACCAAGCTGGTTGAAGCCGGTATCATGAGGGAAGTCCACTATCACGACTGGCTATCAAACCCTGTCCTAGTTAAAAAAAGTGATGGGAGTAGGAGAATGTGCGTCGATTTCAAAGACGTGAACAAGGCCTGCCCCAAGGATTGCTACCCGCTACCGGAAATCGACTGGAAAGTAGAATCACTCTGCGGCTATGCATTCAAATGTTTCCTAGACGCGTACAAAAGGGTATCACCAGATCCAGATGGCCGTAGAAGACGAAGAGAAGACCGCTTTCCACACAAGCCAAGGAATATTTTGTTACCGAAAAATGCCATTTGGTCTAAAAAACGCAGGGGCCACGTATCAGCGATTGGTCGACATGGCTTTTCAAAAGCAGATTGGGAGAAACTTGGAGGTGTACGTGGATGATCTGGTCATAAAGAGTCACTCAAAGGCTGAAGTACTAAGGGACGTGGAGGAAACCTTTGCAACTCTCAGAAAGATCAACATGAAATTGAACCCAAAGAAATGCACCTTTGGCGCAGAGGAAGGTATGTTCTTGGGACACTTGATTAGTAAGCAAGGAATTCGGGCTTGCCCGGAGAAGTCCCAGATCGCCCAACTTTTATATATTAGAAGTCACTAAATGAATTTTTTCTAAATGAATTTTTCCTAATTATATATTAGAAAAGGAATTGGGAAAATTCCACTTTTACACCTAAAATCGAATTTAGCATCACAATTGAGTCAAACTGGACACGTGTCATATAAAAGTTTGAGAGAGAGAGAGAGAGAGAGAGAGAGAGAGAGAGAGAGAGAGAGAGTTATGTGAAAGGAAGGTGGAAGGAGTTATTTTATATGACGAGGGTATTTTAGTCTTTTAATACTCTTAATAAAAGACAAAATATCAAATCAAACTGGACACGTGTCACAAATTTAAGTGGGTCGCACAGTAGCACAGGTCATACATGACCAAAATTGGAAGTTGTATAAAAGTTGATTCAATTATGATGCTAAATTCGATTTTAGGTGTAAAAGTGGAATTTTCCCAAAGGAATTTTTCTATCTTTAAAAGCTTTGAAAAATAATGTATGTAAACACGGACTAAGGATCAAATGAGAAGAATCCTTAAAATAAGAATGATGAGAAATAATTATAACTACACATTAGAGATACATCAATTTGAATTAGATGCATCCTTAATCTTTTAGATGCATCATAATATATTTTCTAACTAAAAATTAGATGCACGTACATATATTAGATGCATTTCGTCAAGTTAGACGAATCCTATGTATTTTTCGTCCTCTGCGAGTCAAATTTGTTGCTAGTACTATTTTACATCGTTTTCACTTCAAAATCACTTTCGAAACTAATTGTGATACATCTAAATGAATAGAGATGCATTTAATTCAAGTCGGTGCATATCAAATATGCGGTTATAGTTATTTCTCATTCTTCTCATTTTAAGTTTTCTTTTCACTGGATCCTTACCCTGTAAACACGTCTTTATATTGTTTCATTTTTCTCTTGATTTCTATTTAAAAGTTCCGTATATTTCTGCAAGTAAATGCAGCCTTATTTTTCGAAAAGTACTTTACAAACTTCCCATTCTAAGAAAGATAAAGAAAGAAAACTATGAAAGTCTTCTAGTTGAGAAAAACTAAAAAAAACTAGAAAAGAAAATTTTTTAATTGAAGAAAATAATGTAGATACTTATTATGTTTGCAATTTCTGAGAAGCAAAGTCCAAAATACTACTCTACTAATTTTTGCTTAAATAAGATACTAGATCATCAAGATTGTTGAACTTTTGCTTAAATAAGATACCAGACTTTTTTCATTTGCTTTTTTTTTTTCCTTGAAAAGAGAGAAATATATTTGTTTTTCAAAACAGATTTTGCCCCCCCCCCCCCCCCCCCCCCCCCCCCCCAAAAAAAAAAAAAAAAAAAAAAAAAAAAAAAAAAAAAAAAAAAAACTCAAAATAACAGCAAATGTAGATTTTATACCTTCTTTGCGATTCTTTTTACTTTTCACTCAAAATAATACTACAGCAAATATGTTTAATTGGTTATACCGCAAACGAAATCGGTTGGTAATCCTAATCAGACAAGCATATGTCCAACCTAATTATATGTTACAAAACATTCAAAAAAGATACTTTACTATCCAAAAATGACAATTGTTAACATTGTTAGATAACTTTCCTGCAAATTGTGCACAAACAATACCAAGTTCAAAAGCAAAACCCTTAGTATTACTGATTGAACAAGCAAACATACAACCTAATTACATGTTCATAAAGCATTCAATAGAACGTGAATGCACAAGAGGCGAGAGTAACAAGCTTTTCTTTCATAGAAAATGATAAAGAAAGAAAGCTTTTAGATTGATACATTTCACATTCTGTAACTACTGTAATCGCCTAAACCAGACATTCCATACCCATCATACGACTGTTGGAAAGAAAAAGAATCTCTTAATCCGGAGTAAGAAGATCTTAGACCTGACTCCATGTTGCCATAACCACTTCGAATGGAATCTTTGTGGTTGTCTACGCATTCCTGAGTAAGTTAACATACCATACGATCAATGATTCGTCCTCCCTTTATAATCATATTTTACAATAACCGAATATAACAAATAGAAAAATTTAGGGAAGAAAAAAAAGGTCTTGGGTCAATTCAACACATACAAAGTTATCCGTTTCAACATGTTAAAAAACCCACCCATTTCACTACCTCTTACTTTTTTAATTATATTTTGACTTTCATCGCAATAATAGACAATCTTGAATAAATTTGTAAAATGATCTTTCTGCATTTCCACAAATTTGTCCAAAGTGATATTGACACCGTCACTTTGAAATAATAATATTTAAAACAACAACAACAACAAAAAAAAAAAAAAAAAAAAAAAAAAAAAAAAAAAAAAAAAAAAAAAACCAATCATAATGATCCAAAAGGTGAAAACGTTTTTATAGAAAAAACCATCCACTAAGGGCTACCCTAGCAGTTAAGTGTTCTCATTACTTTGACTGCATAGGACATCTAGCTGTTGAGCTAAATGTCTCGTAAAGGTAAATCAGGATACATGGCTTTTTCTTAAGATGCTCATCAGTCGTTTTTTCTCAACTATGGGAGTAATTATTTATGAGTAAAAACTTGTTAGTTGCCCTAAAGCTGGTCATATAGAGAAATAGTTGTAGCAAAATAGCATAATAGCAAGATTTTAATTCTCATATTTTTACACAATCTAAAAGTAATTATATTTAGCTTCTGTTGCAAATGAACGGCTTTACTTGCATAAAGTGTAGACGCTTAATTGCACTTAATTTGTACAGTCATTCCTAGGTTAGCAATTAACCTTTATAGGCACCCAATTTTATAAATGTGTTGATTTCATAAAAATCAATAGTATTCACTAACCAACTCCAAAGCCCAGATGAATTTGACATTATGTTAGAACCCACTAAAAAGAAGTAAAGAAATTTTATAAGGTTCTTGGCCTCTTGGGGATTTCAAACACAAGAAGATTAAGTTGAGACCAAGGTGTTACTAAAGGTCAGGATTTTCTGATCTAATACTAAAAATCTTCATTTTTGTAATTAGAATATCAAATGCTTTATTTTAATGCTCATATAAAAATAAGTCCATTTAATTAATTTTATTATATATGCGTACATATACACACATGTGAGTATGTGACTCAGCTCGTATAAAACAAAAGGGAAAACCAGTAGGGGAAAGGGTAAGGGAAAAATAAAGCTGCTTGCCTGAATAAGTTGTTCCGCAGTCTGAACCTGTAACGAGCTCCCTTTCAATTCAATAGTCATTTCATCTGGTAAACCTTGGCTCTCTTGAACAGTAAGAATAGCACCACTTGTGCGACGAATATACTGAATATTCGTTCCCCCAACGCCAATGATGTCTTCAGCATAAACTACTGGTATTTGCATTGTTTGAACAACCTATTTATATTAACAATAATGTAAAATTTCATACAGTGACAACAATTAGATACATTTTTACAATAATTCTACTATTAGTCCATAATTACAGACCCACCCTACACGAGACCTATTTCTACTCGTGCTAAAATATAAATCATTTTGACCCAAACGCATTAACCTGCCAGATGCACCCATTTTGCCACCTTTAAAATTTAAAGAGTTACAATAAGTAGCTATTAGGGTACTGACCTGAGTTACAAAAGTGCTGCTATCAATACCAAGCGCAGAAGAACGTGTTGCGGGTAACTCATGATCACGTCCATAAAGCGAAAGTCCAGATGAAGAAACCCGTGACTCACGTTGGAGCAAACGGTCAAGAAGCAGTGATTCTCTTTTCTGTGAAAGAGGATAATCACTACCAACCTGAGCATGTGAACCACCATTCATTATCGATCTTTCAGCCCATGGCTCCACTTGATTTTCTTGTGCAATTCTGGCATTGTGCTGCATAAAACAGCTTAATATTAATCACTGAGACATTGGCACGTGTGACATGGTGATCCTATTAGCCACTAAATGAGAATAACTTACAGTAGTTTCATATAGGGGAAGAACACTATGATCGACCAAAAACTTCCTCAGGTGTCCTAACACTGCTTCTAAACCTTTCAGAACAATCGCAGGTTCTCCTTGTAAATCCACAACTTTATCTTCTGTGCTTGCATATAATTTGATTACATCCTCTGAAAAAAAGTGGATTGTAGATTAGAAGTGTTTATAACTGGCTCACAAAGAACGGGAATGAAACGTTGATGAAAAAAGGGTAAGACTGAGAATACACCAAAAGAATTATAGGTATCGGCCTATCGGGAAAAAAAATGTATAGACACCAACTACCACCATTACTACTAGAATTTTTCATACCAAAGAGCCAACATAGAAAAGATCCATTTTGTGTTCATTAATTTTCTGTTGAAATTGGCCGGAATTGGTCCTACTTACGAGAGTTCCATTAAGTTTGACTTTTCTCAATGATCACTAATTTCTATCAGAGAACAACAATATCAAAAAGACCCAATGAGAAATTGACGACGTAGAATACCAATATCCTATATGATATAATGCATATGTGAATAACAATAACTATCAAATTTACAATAGAATTTGTACCAGCAGAGAGCACACGAATGGCACAACCAGTGGTCTCCTGTATTGCCTTGATTGTAGATCCCTGCTTCCCAATTAGAGTTATGGCTTGCATTGATGGTACCAATAGTCGAATTGAGCAAAATGGGACAGATGCTAAACCAGCAGCCTCATCCTCAGGAAATCCATTAACGCGTTTGAAAACTTTTATCACAGCATCCATTGCAGGTGACAAGGGAGCCTCAGTTTCTTCCTTGCCAGATATTAAGACCTAAACAAGTAGAGAATTAGAAGACCTGAGTCAAGAGCACACTTAAAAAACCGGAAACAAAAACTACAATAGGACTAGATGCCAAAACCCTCTGTAACGTGATAGAATGCAGAATAAAAACTTAAATGTCATTATAAATCCAACACTAAAAAGCATAAGAAATTGCATAACCAAAGCTATGAGACGGTGTTCACATGCGCTAAAGGTTTTGTAGAAACTGAAATTAGTGTTCATTACTAATTTTAAACTATAAATCAAGTTGGGTGCCATCCCAATTCCCATTCTATCTCCACAGAATTACAGTCATAAAGTTATGATTCACCACTGAAATCACTTGTGTTTTTATTACATTCAATATACCTCTAACATAAACTAACATTCTATATACCTCTAACCCAAATACCTATCGCATCGTAAAAAACTAGCATAAACTCTAATCCATTGTGTTTTGATTACATTCTATATACCTCTGACTCCCTAATTTTGAACTTAGGGCTAAATGGCTAATTTCATATAATAAGAATCTACTTTTACAATTATTCCGCTCTATGCAATGTACTATTATCAATCAACCACCAAGGTGGCCTAGTGGTCAGGCACCTTAATGTCCTCACAAGAGGTCTCATCTTCGAACATCACTAGGTACACATCTTGGTTTCGCTAGGGAAAGGGTCAGAAACAGTCACAAGAATACCCTGGTTAGGCCGCGTAAATCTGATTCAAAGACTCGCCCTCCACGGGTAACCTAATCCGTTTAGTTTATGCAATGTAATATTATCGTGCACTCATTATTTTCACCTAATAACCATGCTATTTACCTAGATGTTAATATCCAAGCCCTAATGTCAGAAAACAACAATCTACTTGTACTACTGTCCCATTTACAAAATGCACGTCTATCGCACACCCAAAGTCATCAATTCACCTAAAAACCATGCCATTCACCTCTTGATTATAATCCAAGCCCTAATGTCATAAAACAACAATCTACTTGTACTGAGTCCCATTTACAAAATGCACGTCTATCGCACACCCGAAGTCATCAATTCACCTAAAAACCACGCTATTCACCTCTTGATTATAATCCAAGCCCTAATATCATAAAACAATAATCTACTTGTACTAATGTTCCATTTTATGCAATGTACACCCTACATCATTAACTCACCTAAAAACCACGCTATTCACCTCTTGATTATAATCCAAGCCCTAATATCATAAAACAATAATCTACTTGTACTAATGTTCCATTTTATGCAATGTACACCCTACATCATTAACTCACCTAAAAACCATGCTATTTTACCTTTATGTTAATACCTAAAGCATATTTTAGAAATTGTTGGACACCCTTAGTGCTTTAACAAGGTAACACACGAGTAATGGTAAAACTCCGGGTTTTCAAAATACCCTGAGTACTGATAAGAGGGTGTTTGTTAAGCTCATGTACGGGCGTACGACCTTATTTGATTTTGGCTTATATTACATAAGCCTCATATTTTCAGCTTATATAAGCTTTTTATATCATAACAATTAGGGCGTTTGGATTAGCTTATTTAGCTGGCTTATGGGCTTATTTGATTTTGGAAAAGCTGATAAGCTCGCTTTTTAGAGCTTATTAAGTTTAGATTATTGGCTTAAGCCAATAATGTGAAGTTGATAAGGTCATAAGCTTCAATAAGTGAGCTTATTGGCTTTTCCAAAGTCAAATAAGCCCATAAGCCAGCTAAATAAGGTGATCCAAACACCCCAAATGTTATATAAGGCCACAAGTCTCAAAATAAGCTAGAAATTCGAGGCGTATATAACATAAGCCGAAATCAAATAAGGTCGTAAGCCCGTATATGAGCTTAAACAAACACCCCATAAAACAACAATCTACTTGTACTAACCCACCTAACAACCACAGGTTTTTAACAACCAATTCAATTACTAAAACTACTTAAAACATAGAAAATCTTACAATGCGGTCAGGATTAGAAACAGGGCCATCGAGAACACGAATACGAGCTTTGGTATCCTCGCAAATCTTCTTAATGAGCTCCCCTTTACGGCCAATGATACCACCTACTTTAAGTACTGGAACTATAAGTCTGAATACACAGTCTCCTGGCCACCCTGGCCATTTCTTCGGTGACTCCTCCGTGTGCTCGGTGACAGTGGTGGGTTCTGTAGTCATTTTTGTGTGTGTGTTTGACTGTTGTGTGTTTTAGGGCTTTTTTTATATGTGGGTTTCTTTTAAAACAAATTACCTAAACGGACTAATTTCTAACCCCGTTTACAAGAATGAACCAAATTTATGAAATTTATGAAAATGGACCATCGCGCACCCTTTTCTTATGTGCGCTTGGGTTTTAAATCAAATACGCATGTGCGCTTTTGTGCGCTTCTAAAGAATTTTATGGCAACTTTTGTTAGAATTTAGCCAACCAATTGTTTACAACATTAAAAAGATTATCTTTTGTTAGAACTTTATGACAACTTCGCCAGCTAACCAATTGTTAAGAATTTGGCCAACCAACTTTATTTTCATGCGCACACAAATAAAAACTATTATATGTGCGTTTGTGCGCATTGATTTGGAGTTTTGTGATTACGTGCGCTTGTGCGCTTTAAGCATCTTTTTGTGACCATGCACTTTATATTTGGAAGCATGTGTTTTAATGGTATTAGAGCACACATAACCAAAACGCAGTACACATAACCAAAACGCGCTTGTGCGCTTCATATTGGATTTTTGTGTTATATTAGCATGTTTTTGCCTTGCGCATAGTTCGAATAAACGCGATTGTGCGCTTGGGTTTGGATTTTTGTGGCATGTTTTGGGCTTGCGCACACTACGTATGTGCGCTATAAACAAAATGGATGGTTATAGATTTATTGATTAGCAATGTGTCTTTAATCTAACAGATACGTACAAAAAGTCCACTTTTGTAAAAATTTTGGGCGCGGTTCATTTTTGATAATGTCTTATGAAAGAGTCCATATAAGAAATTTACTCTTTCTTTTATTTTGGGTTCTGTAATAACTTTTGATAACGTACCTGTATGGCTGAGCATCGGGCCACTCCCGACCCGATCCCGATTATCCCGAATCCCGACGGAAAACACAAACCGAGTCTCGACCCGATTAAGCTCAGTTCGATTTCAGGACAGTCGGGACAGGACTGGATCGGTCGGTTTGATTGGTTTTGTTTGTTGTTTTTTGGTTTTCGGCCCGTTCCGACCCGATCCCGACTATCCCGAATCTCGACAAAACGGAAAACACAAACCGAGTCCTGACCCGTTTAAGATCGGTTCGATTTCAAGAAAGGATTCGAGACTCGGAATCGGGACGAGATTCGAGAGTCGGTCGGTTTTGCTCACCGTAAGATCTCATAAATGGTTAAATGTTATTTTATGGATTTTTTGAAAAGAAGATCATTTTAAAAAAGAATATAAAGTTGCTTGATAATTGCTAAACGAGTATTAAAATTTCCAGCATTCATTGCACACTCTTTATAGTTGGCTATAAAACTGTTTTGCTCTAATAATACGGACTAGTGTTTTTCTTACAATGTGTTCTCGAGTAGAGTTAAGAAAGAAAATGAAAAGGAAACAAAAGATGTTGTGTTCTTGAGTAGTACTTAAAGAGGAAAAGAAAATAAAATTAAATGAAAAGTAGTGTTATTTTGTTGATTTTTAAAGTAAATCGTTTCTACCCACTTTTGGGAAGAAAATGTTTACTTTAAATTCTTTTACTTTTCTTTAATATGTTAGTGTTTTGAAACCATTTTCACCTCACCGGTTGAATAGTTTTTTCCCAAAAAATGCGTCAAAATGAACCGATTCTTCGAGGCTTGAAAACCGAGTTTTACCGGCCGAGTTTCATGTCACCGAAGTAAACCTAATTCACCAAGGTCGGTCATGTTTGATAATTTTTTATTTTTATTTTTGAAAATATATTTGACATGTTTGGATTGATTGCGGTGATGGATAATGTTGTTTTTAAGTTTAAAACTTGTATCTCATTGAATTGTATGTGTTTGATTTGTATAGCATTTGTTTTATAAATCTATTATGTGATTGGTATTAATTTTTTTTAGGTTTTATGTATGTTTGATATTAAATATTAAAGATTTTATTGGTGTTTGGTGGCTGAGATATTGTATTCTACATAAATGGAGAATTATGTTGACCAAGCGGTTGAACCGGTAGCCCGGAGACCGATCGGGTCGATTCATTACCCAATTTAAAAACTTTATTTATTTTTTATTTTTTTCAAAATAAGGTATCCACGTATATAAAATTCCTAATTAATGTCTCGTATTATCAAAATTCAGGTGAGAATGCGGTTTAGGGGGCCTTTGGCTAAAACCGAACTTCGAACTAAATGTTTGCTTTTAAGTTTTTTAAAACCACACCCTGCTCCAAAAGTTCGGTTTTGGGTAGTTTGCGGTTCGGTTTTCGAGTTTTCCAACTGAGGGCCATCTTCTCTACATGTTTGAAATCACTTTCACAAACAATTTTCGCATGAATTTAGACAAAATTATCAGAAAAGATAAAAATTTATCAAAAAGGTAAATACAATTATGATGATATTAGAGCTGTCTCATAGTTTTTTGAGGCCTAAAGCGAAAATATGAAATGATACATTATCGGAAATAAATTACTTTTAATTTAAATAATTTAAGGGATTTGCCAATAACTAGTTATATCACAAATTTGCGATGATTGTTTTATGTTAGAACTATTTATTTAAGTTAATTTTTTTCAATTCGGATATCCGAAATTTCGGATAACATATTTATATCCGAATATTCACATATTTATAATTTTTGAAAAACTTTTAAGTTCCAAAACTGACATTTCATAAAACCCAACTTTTTAATAAATTTTGATCAAAATTTCGGATATCCGAATACGGATATTTTTGAACACCCAAAACCTAAATCAAGAATCCTAGAATGAATGAAACGAAGTGAGAAAATGTTTTATTATAACAGTAGAAAGTGTTCAATTGTTTTTCCCGCCAAAATCTGTTGAGCATAACTCGTGACATTCATGTGACATGGCAAACTCAAGACAGCAAAAAGGAGACCCTTACCGTGTTTGCGAGTAAAGAAGTAGGAGAACAATTCAAATGGCAATGTAGATGCCACATCCAGGATGAACCATGTTGTCAGGTACCTTAGGGCAATACTTTTCGGATCACAACTAAGAAGTTGAGTTGTCGTGTCAAAGAAACCAACAATAAATGTTGAAACCAAGTCGACCAAAAAGAAAATGTCAACTATGAAGTCGACAATGTATATTTTCGGTAGTGACTGGGAGGATGTTTTTAAGAATGCAACTTCAAATGGATAAGCCCATGTTGAATATGCTACCAGTACCACCATGAACGTATGCCAATACGTGAAATTATTACAAAATTCAATTAAGAATTAAGAGAAATGTTGACCTTAAATAATTGTTATAAAATATTAATTATGCAAGTAATCTAAATAATCTAGGTTGAGTGCAACCAAAACTTATTTCTAGCTTCTTATATGCATCATTGTGAATTAAATAGTAAAATGAGTTATTACCTATATTTGGAGTTAGTAGGAGACATGATCTGGGTGGTGGAACTTTGGTCAACATCGTTGTGTGTATAAGCACCGAAATGGATGAATTATAACCTTAGACGACCCCCTTGATATGCTAGTACCTGTTGAAGAGAGGTTGTGTTCTTTGTTAGGCTGCTTGAATATGGTTGTTGACGACCCCCTTAAAGTGCTTGTACCTCTTGAAGAGAGGTTGTGTTCTTTGTTGGGCTGCTTGAATATGGTTGTTCTTCGGTGCTCTTGATTTCTTTCTCTTTTTGCAATTCTTTGAGCATGCCTTTCATCTTTTCATCACTTGATGAACAATAGTGTGAACTGCTAGTACCCACTAGAGGAGGGAGGTTTCTTTGCTTTGATGAGCTATTTAAATTTTCTTGTTCTTCTAACATCTTGTTTTCAACTTCTTGACGTGGAGGTGGTTACAACGATGCAAAGCGAGCTGAGAAAGTGTTACGCCCAAACTTAATTCCTAAATCCACAACGGGCTTTGAGTTATTCGAAGAGAGGATGCGAAGAAAAGCTGATATCAAAGAAATTTGAGGTTGCTCATGAATATCGAAAGGCTACAAATGTTCTTTGATGTATGAATTGAAATGTAAATTTCCAAGTTTAAAAGTTAAAGAATGTGGTCGATCCCCATAATTGTTTGACTTTAACATCTCAGTTGATTTCTCTTTTTTGTAGATGATAGTAAGTTATGTTGTATTCGATGTTTATACTTAATATGATTTAGAAAATTATTTAGCTTTCGTTTCTTTTGCAATAAAAGTAACTCTTGTGAAATTATTAAATACTAACATTTTAACGGTGTCAACGCGTGAAACTCTAAAATGTAAAAGTTACTTTTATTGTTAAAAAAACTAAGGGTCCGCTTGGTTCAAAGTGGAAAGGTAAAGGGAAAGGGAAAGGGAATGCAAAGGATTGAGTGATGTGGGTAATCAATACCTTTCCACTCAATTTACTCTATAATGTTGATTACCAACTACGGGGTAATCAATACCTTTGCACACCCCTAACCAAACTCCTTACCCATTCCCCACCCCTTTAACCCCCTTACCAAGCACCCCCTAAAATGAAATACACTTTTAGCATTTTGATTAATAATTTAATATGAGACACTAACTAAGAATTGACATATAATTTGATACCTGCTTTTGCAGAAAACTGCAAAAAATATTAGGGGGTGTTTGGTTTGTTAACTGAAATCACTATGGGTTGTAAACTCACCATGCTTTGTGTGTATGAGATCTGCCTATTTGTATCGGTTTTATACTCATATCTCAACCAAACAATTTATTAAGAATGGAATCCATTACTTCATTCCTATTCTCATTCCCATAAACCAAACGCACCCTCATTATCATTATTTAAAATTAGGTGAAGTTACGGTTAATCAGTGGACATCTAGAGCATTACCATGAATTTAGCATCTACTTTGACAAAGGTGCTCATTCAATAACTCAATAGGCCATCTTACAGTTAAGATAAGATTAACAATATAATCTAAGATTAACAAACTTTAGAATTACACATATTATGAATATACTCCCCCACAAAGAATTAAAATGGCATGAATGAATGACCCATATAATACCATAAATCTCAAATTCATCATACATTTCTCAAGAAAAAATTAAAAAAATAAAGAAAATAAAAAAACAGAAAAATTGAAAACCTTTTCAAGTATCAAGTTTCCCCCAAAAGCTTCATAATCACACAACACCATTGACAAAACAATCCCAAACAAGATCATGGGACGTAACAAAAACAAGACTATACACCTATCATCTTTTACTCAAGCTTTGACTTAACCAGTAGCAAAACGCTACACAGGAATGATATCGGGATTTGATGAGTCTTCACATCTCAAAACGATGCCATCTAAGCTTGCAGGAAGCATACATCTATTCCACTGGCATCCAGTTGGAACTGGCTCGGGTGGAGGAACAATCATCAACACATTATCATTTCTTTGGACCACTCCCATCACGGTCACACTGCTGCCCTCTTTAATGTACCTATGTTGCAATATACAATGACCAAAAAAATTAGTTGAAAATAAAGATCAAGTAGATCAACAGGTTCAATGTTCAAGATTTAATGGGTCAAAACAAGTAACTTTTCTAATTGGTCCTAGATGGATTGGGTTGAGCCAATCTGTCAACATCTTTTTAAATTTCTTAAAGTATCAATGTTCTAAATAAGATTACAGAAACTATATTTTCTTAATTAATAATTGGTAGATAACTTCCAAGTTTCTAAGCCTTTGGGCGACTTTCACCCTTTTGACCCATTGACTCGTTCCTCTTTTAACTAAGTTTTAAAACATTACCTGTTTTAACCCGTTGGAGAATAAAAAACTAAGATTTCTATCTACATTGCTAAAGATCTACAGGGTACTGCCACAATGTGGGTTTCGGGTGTTGTTCTTAAGGTTTCTAAGAAACACAACAAATATATCATATACTGAAGTGTAAGGAACATAGATGTTATTTTGCATACCCTTCTTTGAGTCGCATTACACGATCATCACTTGAGAGGTTTTTCTCAGCCAACCATCTTACGAATTGTGGAGACATGTCTTTGTTAGACTGATCAATATCAATAACAGCAGATTCCTCAACATATGGAGTAACCCTCGCACCATAACCAGTCTTAACTAACGCCCTCAACCCAGTTTGGAAATCAGATATATAGAAATCCACAACATGCCTCTGCAAATATTTACAAAAGATTATTCAAAATATACTACCAAAGCTTCTTTACACCTGTAAGTTCAAAATTCTTCTTTTTTTTACTCACCTCCATGGACCGGAGTCCCCAAGTGAAGCGACGATGTGTGGGATTGGCAGCTTTTGAATCCCACCCTCGATATTCATATAAACTTGTGGATGTATAAACACATCTAGGAACCCTTTGGAACGATGACTCCAGAGGCACATTTCCACAAGTAACAACCTTCAAAATAATCAAGAGTTTCTTCATCAGCAAAAGCATCCTTATGATGGTGCAAAAATATGTTTCAAATATACAAATTATAGAATAAATCAAGCTAATTTATTGAAGTTATGCAAATTTTACTTAAATATTGAAAGAGGTTCCCAGCAAGTAGCAAGTGTATTTTCACGAACTAAATCACAAATAGAAAATGTTGTTAAAATCTTTATCGATGTCTTGTAGGATCGTTTATCAAGCAGTTTACATTTCCACTTTACTAGATGATGAACATTACTCATGTGAAATTATTTGTGCCGAAATCAATAAGACAGTGCATATCCCAGTGCGATGCTCAAACGCCATACTAGAGAGAAAAACATCCTACTTGGTTTGCATCTCAACTGCATTCATAATGTGTATAGCTAGCATCAAAAAGTGGCCACCATGAGCATTCACTTGTATCTCTCTAAATCAAGGAATACCTCTTGAATAGTCAATGAAGGGACCATTCAAGACCATATGTCAGTCATCGAGTACACAAACCTCAAACAAAAGATATCAAGGACATTCTCTCTTTAATCACTCCCACATATCAAGTCACGTTAATCACTCCCACTATCATGCAGGTAGTTGTTGATAGTAGGCTTACGCTTGCAGTGGTAGGACCACGGTATCTAAAACCCTATCTTGATTATCATACCATGATAAAAGCATTCTTAAATGTGTACATGTTTTATCAATCATAGTGGGAAACAGTAGTGGCAACATAACCAATCAGCGAGCCCCTTAATAAAGTATAGAGATAATACAGGGTATTTTTCTTAATGATTCTCAATACCTAAGAAGTATTTAATTTCCTTAAGAAATATGTTTGAGACCCTACTAAATGAAGAACGTAGAGTTCTTACCCCTATCTAAATCATGTCTGACAATAAAAATGGTATCTACACAAAATAGATGGTTGGTATTCTCATCATATCTCTGATTGAGAACCATCGACTATTGTGGTATTTTACTTCTTGTTCCAACCAAAAGGACATTAGCCTAGCGGTAAGTAGTATATTTATAGGTACCGTGGTAGAGTCACATGATCTGGATTGGTAAGAAGTATATGTATAGGCATGGTGTTGGACTCACATTAATTTGGTACATATACATATACTTCTTACCTATCACTACCACATATCAAGTCACGTTAATCACTCCCACTATCATGCAGGTTGTTGTTGATAGTAGGATGATGCTAGCAGTGGTAGGACCATGGTATCTAAAACCCTATCTTGATTGTCATACCATGATAAAAACATTCTTAAATGTGTACATATTCTATTAATCATAGTGGGAAACAGTAGTGGCAACATAGCCAATCAGCGAGACCCTTAATAAAGTATAGGGATAAACACATAAGAAAACGAAATAGATGTGATATATCATAAGCACCATCGAGAACTTCAAATGTTCAAATGACGAAAAGTAACAATATGGAACGTATGTGTGCGTGCATGAATATATGAGGGTCTGTCTGACTTACCCCAGAAACCTTGACGAACTGGCCATCTTTTGCTGTTCTAAGCTGGGCATCTGGATACTCAGAGATGTACTTAATGACAGCTTTTCTACCCCAATAAGCATTCCACGAAAAGGCCGAACTCACAATAGCAAAAAGAACCACGACAACAACAAGAAGAATTGGATTACCAACGGCTGCAAGTATAAAAACTGCAGCAATAAATCCCATAACAAACAGCAAAACAATCGACCAAAACACAATCTTCGGGAAGCTCCTGAAGAACGAATTAGTATCCTCCTGGCTCAAATGAGTAACCGACGGGTTTTTAACCATTGAAATGGTTCGTGTCTTAATTGACCCTGAAGAGTCCAACGGACCTGATGACTTTCTTGGTGCACCTGATGAGTTAAGCGGCCCAGACGTAATTAGACCAGTGGCAGGGAGAACTGGAGGTAAAGGTCCAGAATTTTGTCGAGAAGTCATCCCTCCACCTTGAGGACCAGATGACTTTCTTATCGGTTCACCATGTTTGTTTAACGGACCAGAACTCGTTTTCTTCATTGAACCTGATCCAGGAACACCACCCGACAAAGAACCTATTCGACTCATGGAATGCGACGAGGTATTCCCACCACTAATAGACCCTGTCCTTAACGGAGCACCAGCTAACTGTCCAGATTTTCTTGGTCTAGAACCATTATGATCCACATCAAACATCTTTCCTAATTCACCCGACTTCTTAATATCCCCACCAGTGTAAGGCGCTGCAGTGGATGACATTGTCGGAGCCTTTTCTTTAGGCGGCTCCGGCCGCCCCGAAACATACAATCCACTGCTCAACTGATGAGATGGGAACCGAGAACTCATTGTTGAAGATCTCGGATAACAAAAATCAGATCAAACTTAACTTCACTAACAAATAAAGATCTTGCTCATTCAACTTCAAATAGCCAGTTCCTATGTATGATCAAACCTACACAAAAATATATAAAACCATAAGCATTGTAACATTCATTTCGATATCAGTTTATACAATGTTACTACTAAAACCATCAACACTAACACATAAATACAATTATTTTATTTAGTTCTAAAACCATATAAGATCAAAAAGTTATCATTTTTATACAATTTTAAGGCTAAAAAACATCAAATCACATACAAATCAAGATCCAATTAGCAACAATAACAAAAAACAATTACAAAAAGATAGCATTTACATATTTAAATTCAGACAGTAACATTTCAAGATTTCATAGATCTAAACAAATATTACCCAAGATTATACAACATTTTCACATAAACACATTTTACATCAAATTTAGCTATAAAAATGGAATACATTAAAATCCAATACAAAAAAAAAAAAAAAAAAAAAAAAAAAAAAGGATTTACCAAAATTGAAGATGAATGTGCATTGATATTTGAACTGGAATTAAAGGTATAAAAAAGATGTAATGAATTGTAATTAGTGAGGGATTAGTAGTATCTTTTATTGCATACCTGTAGTGACAAAGTGTAAACATGGTTCATCATCATTTCTGTGTGTGTGTGTTTAGTGTGTGATTGTGAGTGAGTGATTAAAATATTTGGGGTTTGTTTGTTTGTTTGTTTGTTTGTTTGGAAGGCCAACAAAAATGAAATTTCTGACAAGTAGTGACAAAGTAAGTGTAATGTTTTGTGTCTAAACTAAGTTTTGTTTGTGTCTAATGTTTTGTGTATCATAGATCTTGTTTAAGTTAACTTCATTAGTTTGGAAAAAATTTGAGAGTTGAGAACACTAAATAGTACTAATCATGTTAAGTGATTTTTCACGTTGTTTAATTTAGCAAAAAATTAAATTGTCACACACTGCGAAGAAAATTCTTATAAATCATGATGTTTATCTCAAAAGTCACGCAAAATATGATGTTGCAACCAAAAAATTCAAGACCGCCACTAAAATTACGTATAGTGAAATGTCGCTAAGACCCAAAAGAAAATAAATAAATAAATAAATAATAAAAAGGGGTTATAAGTTTAAGAACTAATCGCTTAATAGAAAAGAAAAATGTATCCTAAAACAGTTCCAAAAAAAAATCAAAAATCAAAAATCAGGAAATTATTAAGAACTGAGAAAAATGGGATTATGATAAAATTGCAATTATTTTGTCATTTGTTTAAAGGAATTTGAGATTTAAATATTTTTGTCATATTTTGATTAATTTTGTTCCTTTGTAAAAAAATCAACTACAAACATCACTCATGTTTCAATATCATTATATATTGTTTTTTAGTGGCAATTTTTTCACACCCTATACCATTTATCTCATAACTGACTGATTGCACTGCATCAATTACAATTTTTCAAGTGACATTAAGTACTTCAAATGACGGTCATATGGTATTTTTGCAACAATTAATGGATTTTATGTTATTGCTTCGAAGAAAAAAGGTGTCACTTTTAGCAACAATATCGATAAAATTATTGTCACGAAAATGTGTAATCGAAAAACATTCCCTGGCCAAAAAAATTTCTTATATGGGTACTCGTCGCCGTAACACACGAGTATCTAACTAATGTCTTAAAAGAATATATAATTTTAAACAACTTAATGTTTTGAGAGGAAAAAAATAATAAAATAAAAAATAAATAAATAAATAAAATTGGTTTTGTGGTTTAAACAAATATTATAATTCTTAAATTTTATAATGTATATTGAAAGTTTGAAACCTCAATGTTTTGAATGATTTTTTTGAGCTATGTTTAAAAGGAATTAAGTCAATTAATTACTATTGAAGTGAGATGTCTTGAAAAAAACTGAGGGGTACTTGGTGAGGGGTTAAAGGGGTGGGGAATGGGTAAGGTATTCAAAAGGGCTCACCTCACTCATTATTTTGTGATTGGTTAGTGAGTGTAAAGGGATTGATTACCCCGTAGTGGGTAATCAACTATTATAGAGTAAATTGAGAGGTAAGTGATTGATTACCCACCTCACTCATTTGCATTCTCTTTCTCTTTCTCTTTCCCCATTTTGAACCAAGCGGGCCCTGATTAGTTAACCCACAAATTAAAGGATAAATTATACAAATAGGTAACGAACTCCGGAAAATTTTCAATGTTAAGTAACGAACTTTCAAAAATATTAATATATCCAACCAAACTTGTTGTAACCTTCAAAGTTATGCAATATGACCGTATAAACTTGTGGGTCCCACATGTGGCCCCAGATAACCGCATATATCCTCCCTTTCCCTTTTTCTTCCACAATTTTTATATAAGCCCTAATTTTTAACGGTCATAACCTTTTCAAAACACAAATCAAATCTAAACCAACCCTAAATCAAAATCAATTACAAATCATGTCTTCCTCGGCTTATTTATGCAATGATAACTGCAATTGTGGAAGGCGTTCAATGGTTGTTACTTCATGGACAGCAGACAATCCTGCTCGTCGTTTTGTTTGCTGTCAAAATCGCTGGGTAAGCATACAAGACCTGTTATATTTTTAAAGTGTAAGGTTTTTAAGTAGTAAAAACATTTTATTTGATTGTAGAGACCTGACACCAAGAGGTGTGAAAATTTTGATTGGTATGACCCTAAGGAGGAGTGTGACTGGTACTGAATGCATCTGTTTGAGATGTACAATAAAATTAATCCAAACCAAAGGCGTGAAGTTCAGAGAGAAGTAACAAGGCAAAGGAGGATTGAAGAACTAGAAGGTGAATTGCATAAAGCTAAGAAAAAAGCCACTGCTTGAAAATATGCATTTATGGTTGTCTTTGCAGTTGTTGTAGCTTTGGTCCTTGGCCTAAAGTAGTGTTAAGGTAGTATGCAGCTAGGGGAGGCAATTTCTGACCCGACACGAAACCCGACCCGAAATCGACACGAAAATTAACAGGTTCGAGTTGAGTTAAATAGATTTTGGGTCAACCTGTCTAACCCATTTATTAAACAGGTTAGGTTCGGGTTAGGAATAAATTAAGTGGGTCAACCCGCCAACCCGTTTAAGATTTTTTTCTTAAATTAAAAAATATTTATACTTTATTATACATGTTAAATGGGTTAAACGGGTCTACCCGCAAACCCGTTTAACCTGTTTAACTCATGTAATGTGGAAACTTTTTATATAAAAACGGGTTAAATGGGTCAACCCGAAACCTGTTTAACCTATTCAACTCGTATCACCTCTTTAACCCGTCAACCCAAGTATATATACAGGTTAGATGGATTAGGTTCGGGTTATGTGTAAACGGGTTAGGGTTGACATAGCTGACCCGATGATTTAAATGTGTCAGGTTTGGGTTGGGGTTTTCTGACCAGCCAACCTGACAACCCGAACCCGCCAACCCGAACCCGACCCGAATTGCCACCCCTATATGCAGCCATGGTTGTGATTAGGATTGTGTTGTTTTGTTGTTTTAGGGTAGTATTTAGTCCTAGTTACACCCTTG
This sequence comes from Artemisia argyi, assembly GCA_030686995.1. NCBI lineage: Eukaryota > Viridiplantae > Streptophyta > Magnoliopsida > Asterales > Asteraceae > Artemisia > Artemisia argyi. The sequence goes on from CM060708.1 coordinate 30,060,624, forward strand.
TAAACACAATCGAATGTATGTTGTTCTCATGGTTATATGCAATATAATTATGGTTATGTACATATCTATGTTACTAAAGCAAACTCATTGTCAATTTTAAAGATTATGGTTACAATAGTTTTATTTAAGGGTGGTTTTAGTTATGGACTTAAACCACAAACATACGTACAATGATTGCAACCATAAGCAGCCTAGTACATAAAAAAGCCATTAACCCATCTTCTTTTTGCCTTTTCCTTTTGGATCTTTGGGGTCTTTGATAACAAATGGTTTGACAGCATATTGTTCACATTTTTGGTCACATGGCAGTCCTAGTACCTTAATCCTTGCTTGAAATGCTTTCTTTGCTTCCTGTTTGGCTGTAAGGTTATTGCTACTTTCCACCCATTTTGCAACCTGTGGGTAGTAATCCTCTGCATTTATGTGATATTTTGGGAAGTAACCTTCCCATGAATCTTGTTGTTGGGTGGCATCAGCAGACTCGCTTGAAATGCCAAACATTGACTCAGAGCTGTCACTTGGAATGTTTAGGATTTCTTCAAAAAATAAGCAAAAAATAAAAAATATTGTTAGTGATTTCTGGTATAGTTCACAAATATTACATTTGAAATCAGTGTGGAATACCTTTCTTCTTATTGGAAGACATTCTTGCAGTTGTGTGTTTGGTTTGATTATGGATGGTAATTGAAGTTGTGTGTTTGGTTTGGTTATGGATTGTATGCCTTGAATATACACTTAAATAGAGTGGGTGTAATACCTTTTGCAGTGAGATTGTGGTCATTTTAGGTAGATGGTAAAAGCTGGAAAGCTTTTGCAGTTAGCATGTGGTATATAGGTATTGCAGGTTCACTGGCAACATAGTAAGATTCTATGTTGAATAAAACAGTGACTGCATATGGGACTAGTAAGGTTCACTGGCATAGGTATAGAGGTTCACAACATTAACTGCAAATAAATAGACACAATAAAAAACACAAATACACTAAATAAGACTTGCATTAAACAAATTGTAATGGATGGGGGACATACACATAGTTTTTGGGTTCAACTTTAACAAAAGTTGTGCTAGTGTGCATTGTTTAATACATCCACCATATAACAACAAAATATTACAAATTTCATAATGCAAGTAGGAAACTGTTTTCAATGTTCTTCAACAGACAATGCTAAATCTGGTGTTGACCCTTGACCATTTGGACCAAAGCATGGTTTCTTCATTTTCTGTTCAAAAATCCTCTCAGATCTAGAACAATAAGCATGGGTCCTTGGTAGTGACAACCTTAATTTCTACATCCTGATCACCTTCAATAAAAAACTCAACATCACCATAATCTTCTTCATCACTAGAACAATAAGCATCACTAGATTCATTTCCTAAATCAACATTATTGGTTTCTGCTAAGTCCCTAACATCAAAGGCATCATCATCTAGATGTTCAGCATACATATCGACAACCTATTTTTTTTTCATAACCTACTGTTAAGAAAGCCTCAACATCATCATCATTCTTAATTTCTTTGATGCCTAATTTTAAGGGTGTGCCTACTTTGCAATAATACAGCCTCTTAAGTGGATTATGCACTAAATGGTCAATTAAATCAAATAGATGATCAAATGACATACTTTCAAACCTAACATCTATGATTTGCTTGATATCACCTCCCAAATAATCGAAAGGTTTGAATGTAAAATACCCATCGTGGTTTAAATTAACTGTGAAAACACGATTCTTGTCCGGTTTATGTTTTTCCATTTTTTATTATTACATAGATTAGGGTTCTTGTGGAATTGCGGGGGAAACGATTTTGTGAATTAGGGTTATTGTGTAATTTGGGGGGAAAAAGATTTGGTAAAGTTGTTAGTCAATGGGGGGTCAACAAGGTTTTATAAAGGATAAATTGTTTTTTTCAAAAAGGTTACTGGTTTACCCGGTGACCAGTTGCAAAAGTGCAACTTATTGCATAACTTTGAAGGTTACAATAAGTTTTTTTGGCTATATTAATATTTTTGAAAGTTCGTTACTTAATATTGGAAATTTTTCGGAGTTCGTTACCTATCTGTATAATTTATCCCAAATTAAACGACAAAGTGCAAAAAGGCACACTTTAATGACATTCCGTATAGTCATTGTGATAAGCTGAATTTCAAAGTCATAAAAAAAAGGTTTTGCTAAACTTAGGGTCAATTTGGTTTGAATATGGGTTTTGGATTAAGATTTGGATTTGGATTTGTATTAAAAGTTTGTTTGTTTTTTTAAAGGGTTTGGATTAAGATTTGAGTTATGATTAATATTTGATATATTTAAAATAATTATATTTATTTAAAAAGTAACCAAAAAAGGAAAGAATAAAAATAAGGTCATACATGTTGTTTGGTTGGTTATGGGTCCCACCACAATGGAATGAGGATACCCATGATATGTGGGTTTTCTCATAGGAGTATGATGTTGTGGGTATGTGAATAACCTTAAAAAATGATATCTATATACCCATTTCCATTCCACTTTATTCTCAAATCTATACCTATAGTGATTCTATCAAGCATACCAAACGCACCCTTAGAATTAAAATGACTTCACAGATTTCCTTGTTACTCGTGTAAACCATAAGGAACACCCAGATTCCTGCAATCCCAAAATTTTGCCATGGTGTCCATTTCTAAATCCAATCTTTATACACCAAACAAGTTTTATTATGTCTAATCTTATCCTAGTGACCAAAACCAACAATCCAAAGAGGCTCTTAACCTTAAGAGTTATATTTAAAAAAAATAAAATATGCATAACTGAACATACATAAAATTAGTTGACAAAAGTTAAATACATGAGGTAACCGGTTATTATTAAAAGTACAAATAATTAATGCATGTTTCAATACTTAAACACAACTCTATGAGCTACTTTCAGCAACTTCCAAAAAAAATATACTACTCCGTACATTATAATGCATTTGGGACTATTTTATAATTAGAAATGCTTAAAATTTAGTTTTTTTTTTCCTTTTTTTTATTTTTTTTTAGAAAGATTTCAAAATTAATTTGTTATGAAGTTTGTAAGGAAGCGGTTGGTTGTCCAAAGTAAAATTATTTGGCTTAAATATATCTCGAATATTAAAAAATGGTATTTGGCGGAACCATCTCAAGTCCGTGTACCTTTTTGGTACCGAGCCCCCCACCCAACAAGGAAGTCATATCCCGGTAAATTACCTAGACAACACTGGCTGACCAACTTGGAGTCCGGATTCGAACCCCCGCCTTTAAGCTTTGACTTGATCAACTGCGCGCTTTTGCGGTAGTTGGTGGCCAACTGCCCTAAGGCAGCTAGTTATATATCTCGAATATTTCTACTTACAAAGCATGAAGACAACTAAACATGTAACTAAATAACGTAAAATATAAACATATAATATCCGTCACCACATTGTACGGGTATCGTTCTAGTTATAGAAAATGTATTCAACATGGTTTACACGTTATAAAGTTTTTGGTAAAATTATTATAACGGTTGACCTTATAAAGTACTCCCTAATCGCCGATTACGGAGTATTTTATAAGGTCAGCCGTTATAATAATTTTACTAAAAACTTTATAACGAATCGCTTTATTGCTCATTGAACCTTGTACATCTTTTTAAATCTTAATTAAGTGACATAAAAGAGGGACATAAAAGCGTCAACGTCTTTATCTTTTCACTTAAGGGATATAGCGTATTATCGGTTTGAATTTATTGAAAAATAACAAAACGTTGTGTTGTTTATCATCATAATTACTAGGTGATGATGACTTGTGATTTGGGTGATAATGATGCATAAGTTTTATGTTGTGTGATTGTCACAAAAGAAGACAAATAATTTAAAGTACAAGTAAAATAATACTCCCTCCGTCCCAATTTATTTGTCCAGTTTTGACTTTTTTAGTCTTTCTATATCAACTTTGACCGTAAATATTTTTATTTGTATTATATAATATTTTATGAAAATTATACAAATTAAAAATACACTTAAAACTCAATCTATTTATATATTTTGCATCAAATATTAAATAACACAAACAAACATATTTAAGGTCAAAGTTGACAAAGAAAGACTTTGAAAATCAAAAGTGGACAAATAAATTGGGACGGAGGTAGTAGTAATAAACATAATTCTTACATTATTGTTTATAAGTCGTAACTAAAAGTCTTACTATCTACGTTAATATGTGCTACTTAAAATAAACTAGAAGGGTACCCGTGCAATGCGGCGGCGGATACCCGGTGACTAATTTTGTGGCGAGCAACTATTTTTTATTTATACCGCGTGTCGCAGCTGGGTTGATTTTTAGCCGACGCATTTTTTTCTTTTTTTTTTATTGTAACTTTTTGGTTTCGTAATTTTTATGATATTTGTATAAATATAAACCATAAGCCACTCGTAAAGCAAGCCACTTGTAAAGCAAAAGTAACATGTTCATGTTTTAGGCTGCTGCTGGATCTTGAATAATGTAATAATTATATTATACTTTGTGGTTAAAAAATTGTATTTTTTGATGAGGGGTGTTTTTAATAGTGTATTAATTATATTAGGTGAGTATTCTTTTCTTAGTTTTATGTGTGCTTTGAGTCCTTGTAAATAATGCTTATGAGATAGTATTTTTCACTTAAAGGGTATTTTAATGACTACTATTTAATAGCATTAATGTGGTTTGATAGAAAAGTGGTCTGAAAATGACTCCATGCTTATTTTTGTTGTACCATATGCTTGTTTTGTTGTAATTCTCAAAATTTGGTGAATTAAAGTATTGTAAACCATGCTTTATTTCTTGTAAGTCTGAAAATTTTGGAGAGAGATTCATTTGTGCATTATATGTAGTATAGATATGGTAGAATGGTAGTCATGATGAACGAAAATCATTCAAAGTTTAATATGGTAGAATGGCGGTCATGTCTATTACAAAGGTTTTGCTAACAACAGCGTTTAGGATTGTTGTTAATAACTAGTTTTCGAAACTTTTGCTAAGACAATATATGATGTCTAAATAAAATCATTCAAAATCATCCAAAATTACTAACCATCTCCTAAAATTTCTCACACACAAATTCAATTCACTCTTCTTATTAGTCATTTTAGCGAAAAATGTGAAACATGTTTCTCACTATCATATCATACTATATTATAAAGCATGAATGATTACTATTAATAGAATACTTAAAATTAAGCATTACACATTTCAATGCTAAAAGTATAAGTGATTCAACATAATTAGACATTTTTTGCCATTAAAGTTTAAAATTAATTACTTAAAATTGAAAAATTAATGACTTAAAATTGATCATTATGTATATTAAATACAATTAATTATATAGACAATAAATACAATTAATACACTTATTAAAACACCCCTTACATAAGAAATACAAATTATCAAGCATATTGTACAACTAGCTTAAACACAATTCCTGCATTAAATGTCACTAACACAAATAATAAATCATATTATACAAATTTTTAAGCCCGAACGGGCAATGGACCAAATGGGCTCGAGCCTAAATGGGCACGGTTCAAACGGTCTCGAGCCCGAACAGACACGAGTTAAATGAAATTTTTGATATCCGTAAATTTATTGTCAAAAAGAATATAATAAACTAAAATATGTTCACATATTGTACAAACCAAGCAAACTACTAAACAAAAACATAAAATAAATAATAAATAAAATAATACAAACAAAACAAAATTTCATCAAACTTTTGACATAAAAAACTAATCAGTAAAGTTATTGCCAAAAAACGTACAAATAAAATAAATTATTAATCGAAAAAATTAAATTACAGGGTGCCCGCAGCTGTATCGCGCGGGGACCCTGCTAGTGTCTTAATATTAGCGAATTTTATGAAAAAGTTGTTAGCAACAGCCCTAAGGGCTACCATTAGCATTTTCATTAAGATAAAAGTTTGTTTTCTTTAAAACAAACACATCTTCAAAATCGATTTATAAAAATAATACATTGCCATAATCTATCTATCTATGTATTCTAATAAAATGGAGTTATGTACCATCCAATAAAGCAGCCTCTAACTAATAATTTGACGTGTCTTATTACCCAGTCGCTTACAAATCTATCTTCTTCACCGATTCAAATTTCAAAAACACATACCTAAATCCACTCACACAATTGTCTAAATTAATAACTACACACAATCGTTTCATTCTCTCTTCCTCTCTGACCTGAATTATTCAAAAACATATACGAAAATCCTATTACTAACACTGAAATATTGAATCAATGGTAAGTATTGCCATCTATTATTATAGAGTTTCAGTTTAAATTTCATAGTACAAATATTTGATGTGTTGTTTTTATTAATAATCAATCTAATTGTGTTGTGATTTTATTTATAATATTTGTATGATTAAGTCAATAGCATTGTCTTTTCTCTCTTCTTTGGATACGAAGAGGAACAAAGCAATGAAGCATATCATGAAAATTTCATATTTTATAGCAACTTTGACACTTGTCAATGATGCACAACACTAGAAATGAAAGATAACATTAAAGTCACTGAAGCACGGCACCAAAGTAGTCGAAGTCTATGATTCTGGATATTCTGTTGTATTAATTCTAAAAGTGATTGTTGTAAAGTTCGGTTTAATATAATTACGATTTGACTACGATTGTCATTATGAGTTTCATTACCTACCCGTTACATTTAACATAGCTTGTACAACCTTAATTGTTACAACAACATAAATCCGTCAAAGTGAAATTGTCACACGACATAAACTTATCATAAAGAAATGGTTGAAGTAGACCGAATATTTATAAAAACCATGAAGATGTAAATTCACCACCAACATGAGTATTTTGAACATGTAGTTCACAATTACTTTTTATTCTTAAAACCGCGTCTTATTTTTGCTAGATGAATTATGTTGTACTTCGACGCAACTTACTTTCGATTAATGCAATGAAATCTATAGATTAACCATAGTGTATTGAACAACTATGAGTTTGTAATCTCTTATAGTGATCAAAGCTTCGGTTTAGAAACTTTCTGAAGGAACTCACGGTTTACCTTCGGGATGAGTGTTTTAGTAAATTTGGTTTGGGTTAATACGGAAACAGATATTCCGGTAACTATAAAAAAGGAAAATGTAATTGTAATACTTGGCAATTCGATCGCAATATCTGTCATAAAGCATCGACTGATATGTCATATGCGTACGTTATCTATATTGAATTCATATTAGGTTCGCAATACAATCGTAGTTGGTCGCACTTGCCGTTGTTATTCGAAATAATCTTATAGATGGAAAAAGGTTAGATTTGGTAATTTATGGCTAACTAGTGAAGCTACAAACGTAGTTGCAGTTAGGCGATAAACATTCAACAGACAAAACGTATGTATTTAATACACTAAGTACACGATGCTAACGGTAATCTTCGCATTTAGAAGAGAAAAAATAAATAAATAAATAGAAAAAAAAAAATCACAGTTGTAGCAATATGTCAATAAAAGTGTTATTTTTGTTAAAAAAATGCAAATTTCTCAATAACAATTTGGAGAATGATGGTTATATGATAAAAGATACTTTTCTTCAATAATATGTATATTTATTAGAAAAAGTTGGCATGAACTCGATAAATGGATATGAGATATGACAATACTATGCCCTCGAAGTAACATGACCATAATATGCATTGGTCGTTATTTCTTATTGGAGGCTAATAAATTATAGTAGCTTTTTGTGGTTTTACATGTATTGACAAAGAAAATGATAAATGATATATTGCGAAATGTAGTAGATCTTAGATAGAGGTACCAAGTACAAGTAGCTGAACTTTGAGGGTGGGAATGGTAGTAATTCTATTTACAAATTTTGTTCATCTAATTAGATACTATCACAAAATTCTCCTTGACAACCAAAAGATATTGTGTTAGCAAATATACATCGAGAAAATGATTAGAGGTTTGAAAACATGATTCATTTTGTGTCTAGATTCACATGGTAATCATTTATTGGTTGAAGAAGTGAGTATGTGCTTCTACTACATATGTTTACACATAAAAATTGACATGGTTTTTTACTTGTGTCATCTCAACTTCACACCATCGTATCCTTCTCATGATTTTCACCCCAAATAGTTCTAATAACCATTAATCACTTTTCAGAAACAAAAAGAAAGTTAAGAGGGTGAGCGCCTTGACCCCGATCTAACCACAAGCATTGTGTAATGGTAATGCCGACCCACCTGACCAAAAGTACTTTGACATCGAGCAATTTACTCTCATTTGGGGGTGCGGTAGTGGTGTTTTCTTGTTACGTATTATGTGCGACCCAAATCAATATTCAGTTAAAAGAGACCACTCATATTCATCTTTACATCTTTCACCCAAGTCATCTCAAACACATCAGCATTACACATAAATCGTAGAGAATTTGTTTCGATGTCCCTTGCACGTTCATCTTACATCACAACTAGGTAATAATGCTAGGCGGCATTAACCAAAGTGCTTAAAACAAGCAACGATCAATGACAACTCCTAATATACGAATGTTATAAAAACGAGAAACACAAAAGAACTATAACTTAAATTAATACAGTAACAAATCACTATTATCAAGTATGTTATAAGACAGTTGCCCATAACAATCACGTAAAACATCAGTACGATATGGCTCACACACACCTTAATTTTTCCTGACACAAAAGAACTAACAACACTTGCAGGATCCAAAACCGAAACCTATTGAAGCCATATCATGAAAACACTCCCTACTTGGCATAAATGAACCAAATAATACCATAAATTCTACAAATATATTTCCGGGAAAAGAAAAAAGAAACCCACGAAATTTTAAAATCTTTTGAAAGCATCATCTTTCCCCAAAAAGCTCCTTAATCACACAACACCAATGACAAACCACTCCCAAATAAGATAATGGGATGAAACAAAAACTATACACCTATTATCTTTTACGTAAGTTTTTAATTACCGAGTAGCAAGAACGCTACACAGGAATGACATCTTGATTTGACGAGTCTTCACACCTTAATACGACGCCATCTAGGGTTGCAGGAAGCATAAATCTAGTCCACAAGCATCCGGTTGGAACTGGCTCTGGTGGAGGAACGATCATCAACACATTTTCGTTTCTTTGAACAACTCCCATCACGCTCACACTGCTTCCTTCTTTAATATACCTGTGATTTAATTTAAAACCAAGCAGATTATGAGAAAAAGAAAAAGTCAAGTAGATCGGTTGACAACTATTTGGTCAAAACAGGTTTGGTTATGTTGGGTTGACATAAAACACTTTATGATTCCTATTTCTACAACTGATCAGCGTGTCATATATGACTACAAAATTATATCCGTCATTAATCTAATTTTTAAGAGGTTTAATGCATCAAACATAAGACTTTTGTCGGTTTGACCCATTTCCTTTTAAGCCATTTTTTTAATCATTTTACCCGTTTGAGCCATCATAGGTGAAAAACATAATCCATATCGATCCATTTATAAGCAAATAAGCAGAAAGTGCCACCTATTATCACTGGGGTTGCTTTTTCGAGATGAAAGGGTCAAAATTAGGTGGTATGCACAAATGCACAATAGAGGATTCAATAAGTTAAGATGATGCACTATGCACAATCTAAAAGACAAAATTAATAAGGAAATGGCCAAATGGGTCAAAAAGGTTGAACTTTGTCCAAAAAACTTTCAATGCAAAACAATAATTCTCCAAACTGACTATTTTTGTAATACTGTGCAACCAATAATATATCTATTTATAGTAACTAAACATGAATATTTGCAGGTAGGCCAAGCCTGACGCCTGACGGTGACCAGTACAAAATATTACCTGCTTTGACCCATTACCCAACTACTCCATTTAACCACCCCTAATTTATGATTGTAATGCATAGAGACTACATTGCATACCCTTCTTTGAGCCTCATTAGGCGATCATCGCTAGAGAGATTTCTCTCAGCCAGCCATCTTACAAACTGTGAGGACGTTTCTTTGTTGGATTGATCGATATCAATAACAGCAGATTCATCAACATATGGAGTCACCCTCGCACCATAACCAGTCTTAACCAGTGCCCTCAACCCAGATTGGAAATCAGATATATAGAAATCCACAACATGCCTCTGCAAATAATTAAAAAAATGTTCAAAACATATGATTAAAATTTATTCTCCTTTTATTTGAAAATGCTTATACCTCTTCTTTATCGATAGGATTCCCATCATGAAATCTGAATATTTTTGTTTGGTATTAAAGCATGATTGTTCTACTTACCTCCATGTGTCGAAGACCCCACGTGAAACGACGATGTGTGGGATTGGCAGCTTTTGAATCCCACCCTCGATATTCATATAAACTTGTGGATGTATAAACACATCTAGGAACCCTTTGGAATGATGACTCAAGAGGCACATTTCCACAAGTAACAACCTTCAAGAAATAGAGATTTACTTGATAAGTATAAGCATCTTTAAGATGTGGCAGATATGTATCTATACAACACAGAAATGTAGCTAAACTTGTGAACTTGTTCGTTTGTATGTATGTATCTATATCAAATTAGAACGATGTAAACAAAACAAAACTAGACCAGCGAAGAAAATCCATGAAGAGGTTAAAGTTCCAAAGTATATAATGGAAGTATATGAATGAATTTCTTGAGGACATACAGTCGACAACTCATAGTGAAAGTGTAATTTAAACTCCTAACCAACCAAAAACCACAACAAGTGTACAGATTAACGTTTTTAGTTTAAAAAACCTCTTAAAAGTTAAAAGGAAACTTGCTCCACTTTAACGCTAACCAAATTATGCTGTAATTCTCTTTCTGTTCTTATATTTGCTGATGCAAAATGTATGTTAAATACTTAAATTGAAAGTTGATGCAAAGAATTCAGTAATTTAGTCAAATCCTATAACCTTAATTAATCAATGTAGAAAAATATTAAGTTCAATCTATCTATATATATTCTTATCGATATACTGTAGCAAACATGCTTCTGCTCTACACAAATAGAATCAAAATGAGTCACGTGTATTTAAGTTTGCTTTCAAAAAGAAATTAAGTTGGTGTAACTGGGTTAAGAGGGATTAACTTATATTTATATCCATGGTACAGATCTTTAAACATCCCTAACATGCATGTTTGAAAGTTGAAACACAGCAAACTCTATTATAAAAGATAGGTAGGTAGGATAAATTATAAGCACATGTCATAGTGATTTTTTTAGGCATTAAAGCCTATTTGTAGAACTTAAATTAACATGAATTTTTTTATTTTAATATACGGCACACATGTATACTAGGCATTAAAAGATAATGATATGTAACCGATATTAGTGATACATGGATTTAGGTACTATAAACACATCAAACTCTGGTCTTACGTTTCACTTATGCATCAACTATTATGTTTGTAGTAATTAAACAAAACTAAAACACAATTCTACATATGACGTCAATCGTTTATACATGTTAAAAACACTAACACCATACTTCTTCAAACAAGTTATGGAAGCTAACAACAATCTCGAGCGAATGCATGCATAAATATTTTTATGTATTTATCTCTCTGTTTGTGTGTGCATGTGCATATGAGTGTGAGAAAGAGAGATCGAGAAAGAGGAAAGAGATATACCCCAGAAACCTTGACGAACTGACCATCTTTTGCAGTCCTAAGCTCGGCATCTGGATACTCAGCGATGAACTTAATAACAGCTTTTCTACCCCAATAAGCATTCCAAGAGAAAGCCAAGCTCACGATAGCGAATAGTACAACAACAACAATGAGAAGAATTGGATTACCAACGGCTGCAAGTATAAAAACCGCAGCAATAAACCCCATCACAAACAACAACACAATCGACCAAAACACAATCTTCGGAAAACTCCTAAAGAACGAATGTGTAGTCTCCTGGCTGAAATGAGTAACCGCTTGGTTTTTAACCATTGATGTACTTCGTGATTTAATCGACCCTTGAGAGTCCAACGGCCCTGATGACTTCCGTTGTGCACCTGACGTGTTAAGTGGTCCAGACGTAATAGGCCCAGATGTAATAAGACCAGTGGCAGGGAGAACCGGAGGTAAAGGTCCAGAATTTTGTCGAGAAGTCATCCCTCCACCTTGAGGTCCAGACGACTTTCTTATCGGTTCTCCATGTTTGTTTAAAGGACCGGAACTCGTCTTTTTCATCGAACCTGATCCAGGACCAGCACTAAGAGACCCTGATCTTAAAGGACCACTAGTCAACTGTCCCGACTTTCGTGGCCCCTCAAACATCTTTCCTAAGTCACCCGACTTCTTAATATCCCCACCCGTGTAAGGCACTGCAGTGGAGGACATAGTCGGGGCCGCCTTTTCTTTAGGCGGCTCAGGCCGACCCGACACATACAACCCACTACTTAATTGATGAGACGGGAACCGAGAACTCATTTTCTTATATCTTGGGTGACAAAAGCAAACTAATATCCAAGTCCACTAAGTATCTACTTCAAGTAACCCGTTACTACAAATGATCAAACCTACACAACAATATCACATCATAACCATCATAAACTCGTTTCAAAAGTTAAAATTCCTAGGGGGTGTTTGGGATTGCTTAATAATAAGGACTTGGAATTAAGCACTTTAGGAAATAAGAGTTTGGATTTGCTTATTGTGTTAACAACAAAAATGCAACAAGACCAAGGGGGTGTTTGTTTAAGCTTATCTGATTTTGGAATATGTTTTATAAGCCCAAATTTTCCAGCTTTTTCTAGAAGTATGGCCATATATAAGCTTATGTAAAGTCTGGAAATAAGCTTAAACAAACACATAAGCTAATAAGCCCAAAAATAAGGTTAAACAAATACCCCCCAAAAATATATTGTTTTATTTTTTAATTTTAATCTAACCCATTTATTTTAGAGATAGGTATGCTAGTTATTGAAAAAAAGCTTATTTTGCCCCCAAAATAAAATAACAATAAAATAATAATAATAAATAAAAATGAAAATAAATATAGAAACAATTTTTATTTATTTATCTATTTTTTAGCAATTTAGGGATAAAAAGTAGCAAAATTTTCATGAAATATATATATATATATATATATATATATATATATATATATATATATATATATATATATATATATATATATATATATATATATATATATATATATATATATATATATCCTTGACATTTTAGTAACATTTCACAGATCCAAAATAAATACCAAATTAAAAAGACTAAAATATTTTTTATTAAAAAAAATACTAATAAATAAGAACAGTGGATCTACTAAACAACAAGAAATGAAATGAGAAAAAAATAAGAATGAAAAAATGGGTATTTTTTGTATACCTGTAGTGACAAAATGTAGACATGGTTAATTGGTTATGTTCTCTGTGTGTTTTTTTAGTGTGTGAGAGAGAGAGTGTATGTGTGTGTTTTTGGAAGGGAAACAGGAAGGGGAGTGAGTAGTGCAGTGTGGTGTAGCAGTAGTGGGGTGTTCTGTTTTTATATCATCATCTGTTTTTTTCTTTTCACTTTTTTTACTTATGTTGCTTTATGCTACCTTTATTTTTTAATACTATGTGACTTGATAGGCCAATGCTAACACTAAGGTTTAGTGGCAAGCAAAACTGACCGAGTATTTAACGATTGACTCGATTCCGACATAAATCGATAGTTTTGAAATTGAATAATAGCTTTTTGGGTCGGAAGTCGGGATAAATTTTTAGTATTTTTTGGATTCGGGACGGGCCAAAAACCGACAAAATACAAGCAAAAACCGACTACTTTTGGAACGGGCAAAAAAACCGACTACTTTTAGGTCGGTATTCGGTTTACGATTTAGGTGACTTTCGGGATCAGGATTAGTCAGGTCGGGATCTGGCCCGATGCTCGGCCCTAGTAAGGTTGTTCCCAACCAACCGAGTAGATGATTGTGTTATCCTCATTAGACCAACTGAACAATGGCCGGTCACCCTCTAACATTTTCAAAGTTATAGTTAGTCTGCCAACCGCAAGATTCAACTTTTTTTTTTTTTTGGTGGGGAAATGGAGGGTTTGGAGGTCAGTTTTTTGTTATGGTTGTGGTCGCCTTATTAACAAATTGTGGTTGGGTGTAATATTAGAGAGAGAAAATTGATGTGGTGGGGAGTGACTATAATATTTACGGTTACCATTAGCATTTGCCTAAAAAGATTTGAGCTCTCGGGCAAGGAGTGTTCTGTGTTTTAAGAAATGGGTTTTGGAAACTCGACTTATCAAAATGAAAAAGGGTTGCACTCTTTGATGTGCATTCTACTATGGCCTCATATTTTTGAGGGAGTGGTCGGATAATCGGAATAAAGTTGCGTAGTAATAGTCGAAAGGTACAAAGGACTATTTGATTCCTTTTTGGGGTAGGGCCTTTCGTACTCCGATCCGTACAAAGAGAATTATTAAGCACACTAAAATCAAATGATCTACTTACATATTCATGAAAATCCATGGTCGAAACATGTGACCGCTTCCGCTCTAATTGAGTTGACCGTCGCACCTGACTTCTATATCCATTATTCATAGACCTCATCAAGGGGGTCGTTCCCCACCCAAGAGCTACTTTACGATATTCTGAATTCAAGGGTTTTAATAATATCCCTAAATTAGTTTGTTTATGACGAGCTTTAGAACGATTCTCCCTGGCACCTGGCAAAGTCATTATATAGTTGTCAATAAATTGATTAAACATTTTTGTTACGCTATAACGAATCATTAACTAAGATGTACTGGTTGGATGAAATATTCCCTTAACAATTTATAAACCCTTTTCTCATTGACACTTTCAATATATTTATCTAATTATGTTCGAAAATTCTTTCATCTCTTATTATTATTATTATTATTATTATTATTATTATTATTATTATTATTATTATTATTATTATTATTATTATTATTATTATTATTATTATTATTATTATTATCATCATCTCCAAATAAACCGACACATTAAAACATTTTCGCTTTCTTCAAATTCTTAAAGAGTTTGTGTTGATGCATGAAATTATTTTTCAGAAAAGGGTAGGTGTTCTTCACAGAGAAAACCAAACATGGATATCGTTATTGCACTCGTGACCCTCATAACTAGTCGGTGTTTGGTTTGGTATTGTTTTACTCATAAGGCTGGTGGTAATAAAGCTCATAAGACGCGTGTATCTGCCTTGTTGGCACCTCACCCATGCGTGTTTGCTAAAAGGGACACCTCGATCCATGGGTCTTCAGTAGAAAAAAAAGTCGTTATGTGGATAAACCGACTTGTGGAAGTTGATTGTGTGTGTAATTTTGGTTTTCGTGGGCTATATTTGTATATAAGTGGAGAAGTTTGGGTGATGATGTTAGTTATCTTATTACACTATGTTGTGGTGACAATAGTTGTGTTGAAAAGCTTATGTAACACTAAATTTATGATGATATTTGTTGTCACTATTAACAAGGGTCCGTTTGGTATATGAGTTTTGGCTAAATGATAAAAAAAAAAAAAAAAAAAAAAAAAAAAAAAAAAAAAAAAACTGATAACTCCCCTCTCACATTCTATTTTTATTTTATTATTTAAACAATATTTAAATCTAAATTTTATTTTAAAATCTACTTAATAAATATAATTTCTCTTTCTAAAACAAAATCCAAATCCAAATCTTAAATCAAATTCAAATGTAATTCCAACCTACTTATAAACTAAACGCACCCTAAGAAACAATATCAACTTTTCTTGTAGAATTAAGATATGTATGCATTTGTGAATTTGATACTTAGGGTGCGTTTGTTTAAGGGGTTTTGATATTGAGTAATTGATTGAAAGATAAATATAATTGTTTATTTGATGGATTAGGGATTAGATTTAAGCAGGACACACATAGATACATCCATGTTCCAAATAACATAGAGTTATATGCTGCTACAATACAAAAATGATCCTTAATTGTACACAATGGTTTCTAATAATATTCCTAATGTACACAATTGATTTCTAAATTACACATGACAGCAAAAAAGATCCATGTTATTTACAGCGGAAAGTATTTTCCCTATAGTAAATGATACCCATGCCCTCGTAATCTTATACGGAGTAATACACATCAAACAAACAATATATAATTCTTCAAGTGTCTCATTTAGGCTAATGGCATTTACACACCATATGTTTGTCAACCACACACCACTGTACATCTTTTCTACATTGCTCAGTGTGACAGTTTGTTTTTTATATATACTCGATATCGTCATCATTTTATCATTTTTCACCATTTTCATTTCACCACCATTAACAAAGACAATTGCTGACATCATCTAGTATCCAGCATACACTTCACAATTTAGCATTTAATCCTAGTATTGATTGAAAACCCAAAATGTAAAAATAAACGCACAGTTCTTCCACCAAACGCTGCCACTTAGAATCCGGACACAGCCTAGATTAAGTCATCTTTATTTACATGTACAGATCTTAAAACTTCATATACCCATAAACCATTTTTGGGGCAACTCTCAAAAGGTGGTGACCGGAGGTGCGGCGGATATATGAGTATGGTGGTGGTAGAAGTTCGGAAGAAATAAAAAAAAAAAAAAAAAGAAAAGTGAGAGAGTATGTCACAGAAATGTGGGTTTTGTATTGGGAGAAGAAAAGGCAAACATGATCGTTTGAACACCGTGATCGTTTGAACAAGGTGGCGGTGGTTATGACATTCCGGTAGCGACGGCGGCGGCGGCAGACGAAGTTGGCTACACTGGAACTTAGATCCGAGGCTTGTGTTGGTCGGAGAGGGTTCTGGAGATTGTGTGTATAAGGCTTGAGTTGGTCGGAGTTTGTTTAGTATAGCCGGAAAAATGTTTGAAAATAAAAATGTGAGAGAGAGAGGGGGATAGGACCCAAGAAGAAAGTGGGGACCAACAATTGTGTTGTCAGCTAAAAATATAAAATGGTTTGTATACCATATAATTGTGTTGTCAGTTAGAAAATTAAAAGGTGTGAGAGGGTGGTGTGTAAATGATACAACCCCTCATTTATGTAAGCTTAACTTGTAGTACTAGTAATAAATTACTCCTGCAAAAAATATCATGCCTGCAAAAAAAACAAATAGTACGTACTTTGTATATTTGCATGAGTACAAAGATAGGTAGTCATTTAAAATACGAGGGTACAATGATACTTATAAACTTTTAACAAATGTGTAAATACGCAAACTTTGAATATATTTAGTTGGTGAAAATTACCTTAGTTTTTTAGAAAATGTTTATCAAAAAGTGAAAAACTAAAAAACTTGTTTAGTCATACAACTTTTTTTTTTTTTTTTTTGAATGAATGAACTTTTTTTTCAGAATGAATGAACAATTTTTTTTTTTTTCTTTTTTTTTAATGAATGAACAACTTTTTTTTTTTATTTTATTTTATTTTAAATTTAACTAGAATTTATGAAAGAGTCCTTTATTCTTTCATATAATCTTTCTTTCATTTTTATTACATCTCTTTGCATTTTTCAATTTTCTAAAAAATGTCATCAAAACACGCATTCTCTAAATTTATAGCTACTTTTTAAGGATAAAAATCATTCTATTTTTCTAAAAAAAAGTTAAAATATAAAATAATAATAATAATAATAATAATAATAATAATAATAATAATAATAATAATAATAAAATCTACAACTAAAGACACCCTTATCCTTTTATCCAAATTTTTTCTTTTGAAAATCTGTGCAAAGTAAGTGGGATATCTCTCCAAAGTTATATACTCGTGGACTTAACTTTTATTTCCTTTATAAACTTTATAAAATTGTATATGCAATGAGAAAACTCATCACATCTATGATCTACGCCATCATAGACCTCCTTTATAAACCCCATTGGATATGCTTTTATATTTCTAAAGATGAAAATATCAAAATATAAAACATGAAAAGAGCAAAGGTAATTAAGAGCCTAGAGAAGATGAACATGCCATGTATCATGATGCATTGATTTGATTAGACATACTAATCATTTGATGAACTCGTATTTTCTTTTCATGTCATAAAATGCATTTATTATGCATTAACTAAAAAACTAAACATTTTCTTTGTATTACCCTTTAAGATGTGTCCGGTGAAAACATGTTAGTAAAATCCTTTTCCAAAACACTATTGTAGTTAAACATTTTTAAGGAGCTTATAAAATGATTTATTCAATACTTTCACCTCTGTCTAAAAAAAGATTACTAGCAAAAGTTTGGTCTCTTCAAATATTGAAAGTCACGAAACTTGGTGAATACGAGTACATTTCACGTGCAAATGACATGTTTTAAAAGGAGAATATTTTTGCCGTTACCTTTTTACCACTTGACTAACCTTTTTTCACTAGTTTCTTCATTAAAAATTTCAAGTAAATGGACCACAGAGTACCAACAGTCATGTCTTAAATGGCAGTGACTAGTGAGAGTTTGTACTCATATCTGTCCACTGTCCCTTCACATACACGAGCTGACTGACTTGACCTTCCACCAACTAACTAATGGCCCACCGAGGCCCAAATCTTTTAAAGTTGATAACAGTGTTGGTCCATATAGGGCCGAACTCATAAAATGTGGAGATTCTATTGGCCCACCTAGGCCCAAATATCAGAAAAGTAGATTTTCTGTTGACCCGATTAGGGCCCAAAGTTGAGGAACGTGCATTTGAAAAAAACTTTGTTATGCTAATAATGCAAATGTGGTTTCAATAAGTTTAGAATGATTAGTACTATGTTTTTATTTGTGTATCAATAGTTTGGCAAGATGTATCATGTTTGCCCATTATCCGACACTTTTGAGATGCGTTTAGTACAATGTATGTGCATTGTATAACAAAACCGTAAGTCAAAGATGCTAAAGCGGACAACGAAGTCTTCATCTCACCGTTTTTTTGGTCTTAAAACATCTCGTACGGGTTAGCATTACATGTGACCCGTATAAACTTTGCTTAAAACCAGATGTGATAGAATTGAAAGCAAATAACTCCAGGACTAGAGACCCAAGGATATAGCCCCATCGGATGCCCAAGTGTGTGCAAGAAGCAACAATCAATGTCAACTCTAAAGGTAAAAAAAATAGTACAAATAAAGGGAAACAAGAATAATAAAGCTAAAATAAAGTTCCTCCATGTTACTTGACATCTATAGCTCACACACATGACACACCCTTAAGTCTCTTAAACAACAAAAATCGGCGCAAAAGAACTTGTAGAAACTCGCATAGGATTCATAACAGTAACCTATCGCAACCAACTCAGTTTAGATGCAGCCCGACCAGGCATAAATGAATATATTTCTAAAACAAAATATCATGGCATAAATGATAACAAAAACAAGAAAATATTAAACTTTTTTACGTATCAAGTTTCTCCCTAAAAGCTCCATTTACACACACCGTGAAGTCTTTTAAATCTCCGTACTATACAACAATGTAATGGTCCTGAATACGCTGGACCTTTGGGACCAACAAACATAGCCACGACAGAACTAACAACATGGGATAATTGGTCCATATAATACCACAAAAATCTTAATTCTTTAAGAGAAAACACTCCCCAACAAGATAATGGGAGGAAACAAAACCAGACTTTACACCTATACTTACCGAGTGTAGCAAAACGCTATACAGGAATGATATCATGATTTGACGAGTCATCACATCTCAAAACGATGCCTTCTAGGCTTGCAGGAAGCATACATCTAGTCCACAAGCATCCAGTTGGAACTGGCTCGGGAGGAGGAACAATCATCAATACATTGTCATTTCTTTGGACAACTCCCAATACGCTCACACTGCTGCCCTCTTTAATGTACCTATGTTTCGAATGACAACCAAATACAAAATAATAAAAGATCGAGTATCAGTGGGGTTACTTTTTCAAGAAGAAGAAAATTAAAATTAAGGGCGTCAAATGGGCGGGTTGGGTGACGGGTCAAGATGGTCACTTTTGAAGAATGGGTTAAACCGTGTCAGGCCAGGTTCAACAGACCTGCAGGCACTTTTTTTTAATCATTTTCGTGCAATTTATAAGAATTAATGTACCCATTTGGTTAATCCAAAGAAACGGGAGCTCCTCCAAACCAAAAAGAAACACAACTGAGGCATCCCAAACAAAATATGACTGCGTAAAAAAAAAAAAAAAAAAAAAAAAAAAAAAAAAAGAAAGTAGATCATGATTTTATCTTTTGTAGCCTAGTTCTCTATATCAAGGAGAATAATGTTAAGAATTTTAATTTAAATGATGTAAGAGAGCGTCGTGGTCAGCTAAAGCATAGAAGCTGTACAAACTTATAATGACATAGTACTTATTTTTAGAGATTTTTTAGTACATGAAACTTGTTAGCGACTCCCAAATTATTTGGCCACCTCAAAACAGATTCATGGCTACGACCCTGCCTCTAACCAAAATGACGAGCAAGTTTATAGACAATCAAGGCTTCATTAAGTTAGACCCCTATCTACCTCACTAAAGTTTTGTCTGAAAGCTTCATACATGCAGGGAAAGGGAAATATTTGGAAAAAAAACGGGGAGATAATAACTTGTTTTGTGTTTTCAAGTTTTTTGGAAGGCAAAGAAATGATCTGAAAGGAAAAACGCTCCTTCTGAAAGTGAAAACCAAGACCGCTCAGTTCCTCACCTAACTAGTGACGAACTTGGAACCAAAAGAATGTCGTGAAACTTACAAATTGGGAATGAGTCTACTCTTGTTTGTTCTTAATTAATAGAGGGAAAGTAATGACAAACAAGCTCAATAGTAAACCAAGAGGTTATCCGTTCAAATTATATTGAAAAAGACTAATCATATTGAGGTTAAGAAAATAGTCGTTAAGTTCCATACCCTTCTTTAAGACGCAGCACACGATCATCAGTGGAGAGCTTTCTCTCAGCCAACCAATTTTTGAATTGTGAGGACATATTTTTGTTGGACTGGTCAATATCAATAATAGCAGATTCTTCTACATATGGAGTCACCCGAGCACCATAACCAGTCTTGACTAACGCCCTCAACCCAGATCGGAAATCAGATATATAGAAATCCACAGCATGTCTCTACAATTATATTCAAAGAACTATTCAAAATGATCTACTTTTTTTTTTAAAAGAACCTCAAATCTAACATATTTTGTAAGGAACATAATTTACTCACCTCCAAGGATCGAAGGCCCCAGGTAAAGCGACGATGTGTGGGATTGGCAGCTTTTGAATCCCAGCCTCGATATTCATATAAACTTGTGGATGTATAAACACATCTAGGAACCTTTTGGAATGATGACTCCAGAGGTACATTTCCACAAGTAACAACCTTCAAAAAACCAATATTTTCTCGATAAGTAAGCATCTTTAATTATATTGAACTATGTTAAGTGTAGTTAGAGATCATAAGAATGTGTTAAGTTGTGCATCAGCCATACACAACTTCTCACAGATATTATCAGTGTGTAGGAAAGAGAGGAGATGTACCCCAGAAACCTTGACGAACTGACCATCTTTTGCTGTTCTAAGCTCAGCATCTGGATACTCAGAGATGAAGTTAATGACAGCTTTTCTACCCCAATAAGCGTTCCAAGAGAAAGCCAAACTCACAATTGCAAAAAGAACGACAACAACAATCAAAAGAATTGGATTGCCAACGGCTGCTAGTATAAAAAATGCTGCAATAAACCCCATCACAAACAGCAAAACAATGGACCAAAAAACTAGCTTAGGGAAGCTCTTAAAGAATGAGGGTGTGTCATCCTGGCTCAAATGAGTAACTGCTTGGTTTTTAACCATTGAAGTGGTTTGTGATCTGATAGACCCAGAAGAGTCCAAAGGACCTGATGACTTTCGTGGTGCCCCCGATGAGGTAAGCGGTCCAGACAAAATAGGCCCAGACGTAATAAGACCAGTGGTTGGTAGAACCGGATGTACAGGTCCAGAATTTTGTCGAGAAGTCATCGCGCCACCTTGAGGTCCAGATGTCATTCTTATCGGTTCCCCGTGTTTGTTTAAAGGACCAGAACTAGTCTTTTTCATTGTAGCTGATCCGGGAACACCTCCCATAGTCCCTGTTCTTAAAGGACCACTAGTCAGCTGTCCCGATTTTCTTGCCCCCTCAAACATCTTTCCTAAATCTCCAGATTTCTTCAGGTCACCACCGGTGTATGGCACTGCAGTGGAGGACATTGGTGGAGCTTTTTCTTTTGGAGGCTCCGGCCGTCCTGAGACATACAATCCACTGTTTAACTGATGGGACGGGAACCGAGAATTCATTGTTGAAGATCTTGTTTAACAAAAGCAGATAAATTTCACACCAGATTCTTGGTATGCTCAAACCTACACAACAATAATACATCATAAGCATTGTATACAATTAAAGTCTCTAGATTTCCACTTGAGATTTAGTGGGTGGGTGGTCGCATGTTCGTTTTGAAAGTGATTGATGTGCCTTGTAAAATTAAATTATAAGCAATCAAATAATGACAATTTGGTGAACAGTCGAAACTGATTTATTTGTTTTCATATTGCGATAATCAGTTTAAAGCTTAATCGCTAGTCCAAACATTGGCTTAGCCATAGCGCAACTCTGTCTTTGTTGCACAACTAAAAATATGACACCTATTTGTATTCTTACTTAGCCACATTCGTCTGCACTACGGTCTGAGTGAGCGTTAGGACTTCGGATATGCATTTTCAAAATGATTATTCCGACTAGAACGAATTAGATAACCGCATGCTTGTATGTAGGGAAAGTCTACTATTGAACACTTATGTCAATAATTGGCTCTATCATAACAGCTCCTTCCCTAATCAGATTCATTCTTGGGGTTCTCAAACACTCAATACTGAATTAGAAAATTGCATTGCAACAATCATAACAAAAGCAAAAGTCTTAACTAACTGGTAAACATATGAGGTTAGCCGGGGAGAGCGAGTCTTTGACTTAGATGTACGTGGCCTAACCAAAGTATCTCGTGGCTGTTTCCAACCATTTCCGATCCCTTGCCACCCTCAAGATGTGTACCTCGGAGGTTTGAACCATAAACCTCTTGTGAGGACATCAGGGTGCCAGACCACTACGATCAACACCTTAGTGGTCGACAAATGACCTAGTGGTAAGGCACCTAACCACCTTACCAAACATTAAACCTTACTAGGTACACATTTGGGGGTCGCGCCAGGAAAGAGTACGTTGGAAATGGTCACGGGGTAACTCGATCAGGGAACCTAAACCAGGAAACCTTCTTTCGTTTTAACGACATGTGGAAATTATCAAATACTTATCATTTTTTAGCAATGTTATATAAACTTCACAAACTCAAGAGTAAATAGTACGTGACAAAATATTCACTTAGGTATGCACAATGAATATAAGTACACATTAACACACTAGCTAGTGTATTTACCTGATTAAAAAGATGACAGTGTACATTGATATATATACTGATTACTAAATGAAACTAAACATAAGATGAGGAATTAAAATGAGGAGTAACTAGCTAGTGTATGTTTTCATAGCATACCTGTAGTGAGAAAGTGTAAACAGGCATCATCATCGTTTAGTATTATGTCTGTCTGTGTTTTTTAATGTGTGGAAAGACAAGAACAGCCCAACAAATAAACGAAACTGACCACTACTGTTTTCTCATTCACTACCTAGGTTTTCAAAGCTTGGCAACTATGGCCCTTCAAAAAATCTTCTACAGTACTTGTTTTTATTTTGGTTAATGTAACAGTATCGACATGATATATAGATTACTTGCATTCTGTTACAACAAAGTTTTTTGGTTAAGGTAATTAATTATCTTATACTTCGTATGTATTATCCTAGCTAGTTGCTACGGAAAACTTTACACATTTATCTCGGGCATTGATAAGTTGTTTATTGTTGGGCCAATTCAACGTTTAAGAGTCTTTCAATAGATTTGAATATAAAATAACTTAAGTATAACTTAGTCGCTGATAATAATTCAGCTTAATTCTTTCTAAGTTCTTGAAGACAAAGATTCTTCGCTTAAGTGTTGATGCAGTTCAGCTTCTAAAGTACAAGATCCAAAGAAGAAATTCAGTTCAGTGAGGATCGCAAAGCCTCACTGAACGATATTTGATCTCCTCGTTCACCAAGATACTGAGTAAAGAATATCAAATATCTAGAATGTCAAATGCCGAAAAATCTACTAAAGCAAAAAAGGGATGAATCAAAGTCTTTACAATCATCACTTTTTCTAGAATTGGTATAAAGGTACAACAGTTGTCAACATTGTTCCCTAAAAAAAAGTTTATCCCTTGCATAAAGTACAAGTATTAAATGCATATCTTACCGACCCATTAAATGCTCAACACGTATAAAGTAGATGCCTTTGAAAACTCTAATTTTTTGCTATAAAAGTGAATGCTTATAAAGAAGTAAATGTATCTCTTACAATTAATGTGATAAACATTCAAGAGCATTCACTCCTCGAATAGAACTTAGGTTACTGAGCAATTTAGTGAGTAAGTATAAGTATTTACTTAAACTATAACTTAGGTTTGTGTTTAAGTTAGAGAGGAGATTACCATAATTGTCATTCAGCTAGAATTGTTATTCCGCAAATAATCTTTGTCAGTTTTTTTTTTTAATTAATTTCTAATAAGAATTTTTGATGTTGAAAAACTTTGTTGTATATTTAGTGTTTAAAATGCTTTACGTATTATTGTTATAAACTATTTAAACAACACATTAGATTAGATAAAAGATTATTTAACTTAGTTATCTTAAGTGTAATCATTCTAAAGAGAACAACATTCATTTACCCTTGAGTAATGGTGTAACTATCCTCATTGATTTATGTTTAAATACAATGTGTAATACGATATTTACAATCACGATAAAAGAGCTTCAAACCATGTTATCCTCGTAGCTTTATTATTTTGTTGGTTAAGCATCTCATGATCTCAAAAGCCACATAATTATTTAAAAAAAAAATTAAAAATTAAAAAAAAATAATAAAAAAATAAAAAGGCTCCTGAAACACACTTTGTCGAAGAGCGGATGATAATTGTTACTTTGTATAGATTATAGATATAGATTATAGAAACGCTGATAGGATATTAGGATTGTAAAGAGCAACATAATGAAAATATAATAATAACTTAAATGTTAGGGAGGTTTAGTGTAATACATCCACTTTAACTATACTACACAATTTGCTTAAAATATCAAAATGAAAATTGACAAATTCCTTTATAACCTTTACTGCCTATTCATTTCATATTAAATTCCTTTATAACCTTTACTGCCTATTCATTTCATATAAACTAATCGAGTACTATTGTATAACAACAAAATTTTATAACAACACATAATTATCGTTGTGATAGTGTCGTTAAATGTTTCGTATAGCGTTTACACATATAACGTAAAATAATTAAAATGTAATAGAAAAATGTTTTAACATGTGATTATTCAACTCAAAGAACAATTGTTAAAACAATGTACGCACAAATTAACGTTACTACACTCTTTTGTTGCTAGAGGCATGTAATCGCATGGTCTTATAAAAATCAATAATTATGTAGCATGAGGTTCGAGAAATACCTTAAAACTCATGAAAGTGTTTATCTTTTGTTTTAGTTATCGTGGACTTCTACTTTATGCTTATGTGACATGAAAATGTTCAAAAATCAAGAAACCGCTTATAGTTTAATGCATATGTTATTGTGAATTGTTTATAAATTTGCAGAAGACTTACAGATAGGAAAATAAGTTTATAAAATCAAAAGGTTATAAAATTAATAGTTTGTCAAGATCATAGAGTTAAGCTCGACCCTTATACATGCTCTAATAATTATGATTAAATTACTAATAACAGTATTCGAGATGATTAGTGTGACCTCATGTTTTCTAGTTTTCCAACAAAAAAAAATCAAGATGTTGTAAACAATAGCAATCAAATTTGATGTATTCTTTTTATTTATTTATTTGAAATAAAAACACTTTATTACCTAAAACTACAATTATAACCCAACATACCCCACAACTTTATTTAATCAAAACACTATGCCGTAACAGGTCTGGGCATCATGGTTTGAGTATTCACGTCATCTAACGGGGCACCAAGCCAAACCCAAGCCATGACCATCCCCCTCTCTTTCCCCATCCTCGCGCCAGGTCTGGGTATCATGGTTTAAGTATCATCTAGCGTAACAGGTCTGGGCATCATGGTTTGGGCTAACTGTTAATATATATATATATATATATATATATATATATATATATATATATATATATATATATATATATATATATATATATATATGGAAAATGTTAGCTATAATTAATTGTAGCTAGTTGGCTACAATTCATTTGAAAAAACTTTTAACAATGTACAGTTCAGTCCCTACGGTTAGACCCTGACACATATTTTCCCCCTGTCCCCACCTTTTTTTTCAAAGGAAATGTAGCCAATTGACTACATTGTGTTGTAGCTATGTTTTCCCCATATATATATATATATATATATATATATATATATATATATATATATATTCCACCTTTATATATATCATACCTCATTAAACTGCTTTTCATACAATTTTTCTATCCTCTCTATCAAATACTTCAATAAATTCAAATATTGTAAACTTTAAACATGGATGGTATATACTAATCCAATGATGAAGGTGAAGGTGAGTATTTGTTTTTTTATTAAAGCTTATGAGTATCACCAATCGTTACAACGATAAGAAGTTGAAAGTTCACACTCGCGTAATTCAAGAAACCCTGAACATGATGTTGCATAAAAATGTTTGTTGGGTGACTATTTTGGTGATAATCCGATATATCCGGAATACTATTTTAGGCGTCGATATTGTATGAGCAGGAGACTATTTATAATAATAGTCGAAGGTATATTGATGTGGATAATTGTAAACACAAGAAGTTTTACAATCCTCCTAGGCAGTGTACTAAACCGTTGTAGTGTAGTATAGGCAAAATTCGGAGGATTGATCATTCTTTAGGGGAATAGTGTTGTGAAGGCCGAAGTGTATGACGAATTAGGTCTAAAGGTGAAGGATAATTCTTGTTACATTTTTATTTTTTTATTTAAATAAAATATCTCGGGGTTTGAAGAGTAGGTTTTTAAACTAACAATTAAACTAAATTAAACTACCACTTCTTATGATAGGTAAATGTGTACACTTAGATCTTATTACTACCTAGTTATCTCCTATTGATTAGTCGAATTGTCACGTCCTTGTTTAATTATAGCGTTGTATTCCTTAATAATTGTTGTAGGGTAGTGCAGAAATCCCTAACTCTATGAATATGTAAGTCTCCTTTGAGAAATCCTAACATCCATTAACACTCTTAATATCAACAAGCTATCATTCATGCAATAAATACAACGGAAATAAACAACTAGTGCACCCTAGTGAAGAATGCGCTTAGCCGGATTTACAAGCTGATCTACTAATGACAAAGCCAGTTTTCCAAACCCTAACGTGATACATTAATCAAACAAGAGACGACAATTAATAATCAACAACTAGGTTTCATTAAATCCTAAGCAAACACAAATTAATTTAGCCGAGCATGTTAAAGAGAAGAGAAGAAACATGTATAATCAAATAACACATAGACATATTGAATGATTAAAAGGAATTATGTAACTTCAATAAAACATAGATGTTGGGGGCTGAAAAACCGTTACAAAACTCTGCAAATTCGTCACTTAGGTTACCTCTCCAAGATGCTACACGAATAATGTAACAATTCGAATTTTCAGGTTACTATTCATCCTCGTATTTTTACTATTCATCTCGTAAATGTTTTACGAGTCACAATTTTTTTTTTTTTTTTTCATTTCTTGTAAACATTATACAATTATTATTCCACGTAATCCCGAACCTACAAGTTTAGGTTTTATCAACGTCTATGAATTCAACTACACATGTCTATCCATTAATATACTAAATTATAGTATATTGACGAGTTTCGACATTTTCAATAATTCTATATTTTTATCTCGACCGTTTTCAATTTTATAATTTAATTACTTAACAACAATAATCCCCGAGATCAAAACTACACTTAAAACACTAGGCAAGAAAACATTTTAGTTTTCTCGTTTCCACCTCATCGTTTTCCCCCATCCTCCTCTCATATGTGGCGTTTACTTAAGGAAACACCAAGACAATTTTGTCTTAGTGATGAGTAACTACAACACATGTCAACTGATAATCAAACCCTTAGTCCTCAAGATTACTTAGTCATATCTAATACACCTCATAAGTACATGAGAAAGCCAATTTGGCTACTAAAACTACACATGCCTTAATCCTAACACACCCTTAGTCCCTAAGTTACTAATAAAACTCATCTCCTAAGTAGAATTAACTAAATTGAAGTTCTCTTACACCTCAATGAGTCACTAGGACACAAGTCTTGTTATGCTTCAATCCAACACAAGATCAAGACATATGTCTTACTTAGTTTTTAAGAAATATGACACATGCATTATCTTAGTAGAGAAGTAAAGTGACTCACCTAGATCATCACCTCCTCAAGACCCTATATAAACCCTCCCTCCCCCTCTTTGGTCATTCAACACAAACACAAACACTTTCATAATTTCCTCTTGAGTAAACTACATCGAATTCTTTTGTAAGTTTAGGTGATCCTCTTGAGTTTAAATCTACTCAAGTCACCTAAGGTCTCATCACAAGCCCATCAAGAATACAAGAAGTGTAGAAGGTTGCTAAAGTGTGGGAGATTCCTCAAAGTCCTAGTTCTAAGTCCTTGTTATTCCTTTCTTATTGAAAGCCAAAAGTTATTGCTCTTAGAGACTTTCACGACTCAACTACCATTTCCATTACTTCTTAACTCACGGTGAGTCATAGCCTCGTTTTAATACTTGTTTTATAAACTCTTTGGGGGAGATACATGCTCAACTACTTTTAATTTCAATTTCGATTATTTGCTAACTATGTGTTGTATCTGAACTAAATGTTTATTTATGTTAAGTAAAATTATTGTCATACTTATAGTTTCTATATCATGGACCATTAAGCACTATGTGTAGTGAGTACGAATACTATCGTTAGATCTATTGGGATTAATGCAACCATTAAGTCGACTCAGTTAAGAGCATGCAAACAAAATAAACAGGACTTGGTCCAACTACGAGACAAACAGGACTTGGTCCAAATTACGAGTAACAGAAACACTACCTACATGTGATATTGTATTTAGTACAATAGTCATCCACTCGAAAGTTTTAAGAACTACATTTAGTATTTACCTATACTTGTCACGATAATTTTACAAGATTTCCACAACTATTTCCACAAACTCTATGAACTCACAAACCTTTGTGTTGACACTTTAGCATGTATTTCAGGTCCATAATGAACGAGGCTGACACAGAGGAACACTGATACTCAAGAAGGCTATAAATTTTATTATCATTCGAAAACTCATTTAATGTAATTAGTAAACCTTGAAACTACTGGGACCTCAATTTGTAAACTCTGATATTTATATAATTCGAATGATAAATATTCTAAAACGACTCAATTAGAGTTCGTTTTCTATTGTTATAACTGTTGTGCCATGAAGTAACACCCAGTTTGAATTCCGTTGCGTATCACGAAAATTGGGGGTGTTACAGATTGGTATCAGAGCTATAGTTATAGAGAAACGGGTCTAATTGAGACCTAAACTATAACTAATTTTCCACTAAAACATTTTATAGCCTTTCGCTCTCCGTGCCTTCCATCCTCCAGACGATTATGTGACTTTTATGCATGTTATACTACACGAACATATTAGTATATTGATATATACACACTCGACATACTTTCGATCACTCTATATAAACGATGTACTAAACATATCTTTATATGCCTATTGTAAAGCATTATGGCACAACCATATTTATCTACTCGTGCATTTTAGGATTACGAAATTTTCTCCAAGACATTTGTAACTAATTACAATGGTTTTTCCTATTTCCCAGACATTTTAATTTGTACAATGGTCTCTATTACATTCTTAGACACTGTAAGTCCTATAGTGGTCTCAATTACATCCCCAGACACTGTAAATGAAAAAGTGGAGTCATTTATTTCTCAAAACATTGTGAAGTTACACAATGATGTCTCTATCATTTCTCAGACATTGTGAGTTACACAATGGTCTAATTCACTTCCCAGACATTGTAAGTTATACAAAGGTCTCTAAGACTATTTCATCACCTTAAATATCATTTCATATGATATCGAAACCTGTCATAGTTTTGTTATATGGAATTATATATGAATCTAAGTATTACAAGTCTTGTATGGGCGGGACTTACAATAGGAGGATTGATATGATAATTGCCATGTTAACTAGCTTATAAAGATTCTCATCTTATGAACGATAACCATGTACTCACCAACTATTTTGAACACTACGTCAATTTCCCCCGATTATCTTACTCTCCATCTCCGAGGATGAGTATGAATATTTATTTCGTACTTTTGGAACACCAGTATCATCTCGTAATACACTACCTTGTAACTCATCGGCTAAGTATGAATGTTGTGACGGGAATTTTTAAGTAGGATGATTTATAATGTCCTTATTTGAATGGATTGGGATGCCTTTTCATTTAAATAAATAAATTGTAAATCACCGAACCATAAGTTTATATTCCTTTATTTACATTGTTTGGGACGCCTCTCTATGTAAATAAAGAATTATAAACAAGTGGGCTTATTTGTATCCGAAATAACATAAGTATGAAGTCAATAAACACTAGATACAACAACCGATTACCTACTAGGCTATGATTGCAACAATTATGCCAATTTCTATTGGTACGAGGTTAAAGTTTAACCAGAACGATTATGCCAATTGCTATTGGTACGAGGTTAAAGATTAACAAGAACAATTATGCCAATGGCTATTGGTACGAGGTTAAGGATTAACCAGAACGATTATGCCAATTGCTATTGGTACGAGGTTAAGGATTAACCAGAACGAGTATTCCAATTGCTATTGGTACGAGGTTAAGGATTAACCAGAACGATTGGTGGCCCCCCTACCGGGTAGATTTTCGATAAACTACAATATCGATATCTACAAGAATGGGTTGAGAACGAGTGTCTGAATGACACAACACGATTGGTGCTCCCTACCGGTTAGTATTTCGATAATCTATGATATCGACATCTACAAGAATGGGATGAGACAACTATGGGTATATAACAAAGTAACCCACGATTCGACAAACTAGATCCAATTACGATTCCTGTTGAAATTTAACTACTATACCAATTTCTATTCGACTACCATATCATTTGTTATTGATATTCAACTACTATCCCAATTTCTATTGTTGTTCGATTACTATATCAATTTCCATTGATATTTGAATACTATATCGATTTCTATTGATATTCGACTACTATATCAATTTCCATTATTCGATTCATATGTCAATAGCTATTGTTATTCGACTACTATATCAGTTGCTATTGATACTTGACTACTATCTCAATTTATGTTCAACTACTAAATCAATTTCTATTAATATTCGACTACTATATAAATTTCCATTGATATTCGACTATTATATCAACCTCTATTGATATTCAACTATTTTATCAATTTCTATTGATACACCATATTCCGAGACAAATCAAACTACAACACTTGTAATTTCAGACTTTAGTCCTCATAAGTAACTACACCTCTTCATCGACACCACTCCAACATATAACACACACAGAACTTCGGGACGAAGTTCCCTTTAAGGGGTAAGTATTGTAACAATTCGCATTTTCAGGTTACTATTCATCCTCGTATTTTTACTATTCACTTTTACTATTCATCTCGTAAATGTTTTACGAGTCATAGTTTTTTTTTTTCTTTCCATTTCTTGTAAACATTATACAATAATCATTACACGTACTCCCGAACCTACAAGTTTAGGTTTTATCAGTGTCTGTGAATTCAACTACACATGTCTATCCATTAATATACTAAATTATAGTATATTGACGAGTTTCGACATTTTCAAGAATTCTATATTTTTACCTCGACCGTTTTCAATTTTATAATTTAAATACTTAACAACAATAATCCCCGAGATCAAAACTACAATTAAAACACTACGCAAGAAAACATTTTAGTTTTCTCGTTTCCACCTCATCGTTTTCCCCCAACCTCCTCTCATATGTGGCGTTTACTTAAGGAAACACCAAGACAATTTTGTCTTAGTGATGAGTAACTACAACATATGTCAACTAATAATCAAACCCTTAGTCCTCAAGATTACTTAGTCATATCTAATACACCTCATAAGTACATGAGAAAGCCAATTTGGCTACTTAAACTACACATGCCTTAATCCTAACACACCCTTAGTACCTAAGTTACTAATAAAACTCATCTCCTAAGTAGAAGTAACCAAATTGAAGTTCTCTTACACCTCGATGAGCCACTAGGACACAAGTCTTGTTATGCTTCAATCCAACACAAGATCAAGACATATGCCTTACTTAGTTTTTAAGAAATATGACACATGCATTATCTTAGTAGAGAAGTAAAGTGACACACCTAGATCATCACCTCCTCAAGACCCTACATAAACCCTCCCTCCCCCTCTTTGGTCATTCAACACAAAGACAAACACAAACACAAACACTTTCATAATTTCCTCTCTACTTCAAGTATTCAAGCTACAAGTAAACTACATCGAATTCCTTTGTAAGTCTAGGTGATCCTCTTGAGTTTAAATCTACTCAAGTTACCTAAGGTCTCATCACAAGCCCTTCAAGAATACAAGAAGTGTAGAAGGTTTCTAAAGTGTAGGAGATTGCTCAAAGTCCTAGTTCTAAGTCCTTGTTATTCCTTTATTATTGAAAGCCAAAAGTTGTTACTCTTAGAGACTTTCACGACTCAACTACCATTTCCATTACTTCATAACTCACGGTGAGTCATAGCCCCGTTTTTATACTTGTTTTATAAACTCTTTGGGGGAGATACATACTCAACTACTTTTAATTTCAATTTCAATTATTTGCTAACTATGTGTTGTATCTGAACTAAATGTTTATTTATGTTAAGTAAAATTATTGTCATACTTATAGTTTCTATATCATGGACCATTAAGCACTATGTGTAGTGAGTACGAATACTATCGTTAGATCTATTGGGATTAATGCAACCATTAAGTCGACTCAGTTAAGAGCATGCAAACAAAATAAACAGGACTTGGTCCAACTACGAGACAAACAGGACTTGGTCCAAATTACGAGTAACAGAAACACTACCTACATGTGATAATGGAAAACATACGAAAATATATATATATAGTTTTACAATTGTGACGGTGTCATGTTATGGTTGTGACGCCGTCAGCCCGCCATCATTAGGGTTTCGTCCTTTTGCTGTGTCGCCATTGTGTCGCCGTCAATTACAGTTTCTTTGGTGGTGACGCCGTCAGCTCTAAGCCGTCATTGATATCTGAACCGTCACGTGTAAAATTTGCATCAAATCTTCATGTCAAAATGCAAGTGATGGCGTCATGTGTGATTGTGACGTCGTCAGGTCTCCTTTTACTGACGAACTTGTAACTTGGGTCTTTTTCTTCATTTTCTTGTCCAAATAAGCCAAAATCATGCTCGTTTTCGTTTTTTGCTTCCAAAGTACTTAAACTCAAAAAGTAACAATTTAGGGCAATAATTGATCAAATATATACGAGTTTAAATGCTAAATGACCCAAACACACGTTTTAATTTTTCATCATATATCTACTAATACTTATGATCCTCATCCCGAGCATTTGAATTTCTTTAGAGTCCGAGGCATGCAACAAGTCAAACGAATATCTTTCCTATCATGAAATCCACTTCCGCCATACGCCAATTGGCATACGCCTCAACACCTGATGCATTTGATAAAAGTTTACAAAATTGTGAACATTTTTCACACGAATTTTTAAATTGTTTACTATGTGCATTAATGATTTGTACACGTTTGAGTTTTATAGCCTGAATTTAAAGACATTCAAAATTTATATGCTACACATAAGACGGTTCATGGGTTTCCGATAATGTTTGGAAGCATTGATTGTATGCACTGGGAATAGACAAACTGTTCGAAGGCATGACACGGGCAATATGCAATAGGTGATAAAAAAAAATCCAACTATAACTCTTGAAGTTGTTGCATCATATGAATTGTGGATTTTACATACCAATTTTGGTGTAGCGAGTTTGAATAACGATATTAACGTTCTAAGTTATTCTCCTGTATTCGGTGACCTTATGATGACATCGCCCATGTGGTTCCGTTTGAAGTAAATAGAGTTACGTATGAAAAATGATATTACCTAGTCGACGAGATTTATCCACAATGGGAAACTTTTGTCAATTCATTTACAGTTACACGAGACGACAACACATGGATTCTTTAAGAAACGATAAGAAAGTGCAAAAAATGATGTCGAACGAGCTTTAGGTGTCCTTTAAGAGCATTGGGAAAATATACAACAACTGACGCGTGTTTACACTATCAACAAGCTACGGAAAATCATGTACATTTGCATCATATTGCATTATATGATTTTGAAAGATCAAAAGTTTGCGATAAGTGAATTCAAAGAATTGTATATTTATTCGCAATAAAATCTACAACATATTTAGATTGAGAGATGCACTATACAACGAATTAAATCCAAAGTCTTACGTGATAAAGAAACACATGAAACTCTTTAAAGAAGTCTTATGGAGCAACTTTGATAACAACAAGAAGAAAATTAGTTTGTTGATAATTTTATGTATTTTTATTATTTCGTAAATTATTTATTTTTCGTATGTTAAATTTATATTTTTATTTTGTTAAATGAAAACTTTGTTGGTTTGAGAAAATTAAAAAATTAAAAAATAAAAATATTGGTTTCAAAAGAGGTGTTTTAGCTCAAGATATGAGGAAGGATTTTTAATGTTTTGATAAATTGGCATCATGTGTCACTCAAAATTGTTTTAGGCTTGAGCCACATATATTACCTAACAGTCTAACTAAACTTGACTTGCACACAACAATAAACCAAACACACCCACCAACTATCACCAAATGTGAAATGAGACAAACCAACCAAAAACCCAAATCTCAGATCTCTAATTTGATTACGACATTAGACCAAATAAGACAAACAAACACAATAAATACGAGCAATAATCATTACCACAACTTGGACATGATGAGCGTAGCCAAAAATATTCATATGGGCAAATACCCAAATTGAATATACTACTACTTTACTTATCTTTCTTGAATTCTTGAAAGTTTAAAAACTTAATGAAACTTATATATGGTAACAAAATTCATAAATTCACAGACTTTTAAATACATTTTTAACCTTCAAACTTTTATTATTTTTCGTTTATAACTCATAAACCTTTTTCTTGCAGTGACTACAAATTGAATCCATAAGTGTTGTATAATTATTTGTCGCAATACAACGTCGATTTACACGAGTATTCGTCTAATACGTAGTGAATATGTCTAACATAAATGGATTTTCTAAATAAAGCATGTATAAATTTGGTAAATGAAAGTAAATTGTGAAACTATAAATATCAAATGACATTTAAATTTGGTAACTCATAAATTGGTATCGAGTTTATTAGTTGTGTTTAACAAGTGCCGTCACAAGTTAAAAAGAAATCTATAATAAGTAAAAGCGGTTAACATTGTCATTTTAAAAGTTATCAAGTTTACATTAGTGTGAGCGTTTTTTCGTGTTCTTTTGTTTTGCATATGAAGTTAAACTAAAAAGAAAAACTAGTATTTGTTTTAAGGATACGCTAAATAATGCCCACCGAGCGATACTTAAAGCAACAATTACTCTTAATATCTATACTATTTATAATGCATATTGCACTTTTTCTCTTATTAATTTTTTTAAGATTTTCTAAAATAGATTTTTTAAGTAAATACAAATAAAAAAGCATTGTGTACAATTATTTAAAGCATAAACACATCAATTCAACACATGTAATTAATACTCTTCTTAAATCACCCCCTCACTCAAAAGTACAACCATTTTTTCACATAGTACAAACTAACAAGCTACTAATCTATTTTTAAACTAATAACCCAAAGACTTAAAAGAATGCATTTCTAGAATCGAAATCATGTAAAACTGCTAGCTAGGAAAACTCAAGTAACACCTCAAAGTGAACCTGCCACTTTTGGCTTTTGCTTCAATTCCACACAAAGATCTAGCCCGATCGAACCAAATTCTTCTCTACTTTTATGTAATAAAAAATTGTACAAACTTGTGTAACACAAAAAATAGGAACATTTAACGTTGAGACAATCCAATATCTCGACGCTCGACCCCCCACAAAAATACTTGGTACTACTCCATATTATTTACTTTAGACTTAAATAATTGATTTGGCATGGACTAGATTAATAATAAAAAACAAGAGTACATCGGCAAAAAATATAAGTTTGAAGTTTTATATCATATGAAAATGATATCGCAATCACATGTACTTTTTTTTTTTTTTTTTTTTTTTTTTTTAAATCTTGAATAACAACAAACAAGATAAGACAAAAAGACACCAAAGTAAATATCCATGAAAATATGAGAGAATTGAATTTTACACAAAAATATTTAATCATCAACAAAACACTTTAATACACTAAAAAAAACTATAGAAGAGATGATAATATTAATTGTTATAATTTATACTTGAATATTTTTTTATTAAATGTAAAGGATTCAGAAGCTCGAAAGCATAAAAACAACGACAAGAAATGCTTGAATCTAAAGATGAGGAAAAAAAATATGATTGAGAAATTAGGATGAAGTGTCGTGTGATAATGGTTTAGAGAAAGAGAGGTTACATAAATGATCGAAACAAAAACTCTAATATTTAAGTATAACCAATCGAGTTTATTTTCAAAGCCCAATAAGTCTATGCAGTTTTTTGTGTATTTTTAAAAGCCAATTAGTGAAAATAAAAAATATGTTAATAGTCGTACATGAGAATCAAACAAATGCACTATATGGTAAGTGGTAACTTCACATGGATAAGATACTCCTGCTAAATATCTAAATGCAAATGCAAACAATTATACAACTATTAATACAAAATTATCTACTTGATCTATTTTTACTTTAAAGTTGTAACTTCTACATATAGCTTATATAGAAGTCTTCTTTTGGATCTTGGAGATTACATGCTAAAGGCATCAAAAAGTTTTACGTTATAAATGATATGTATAGGTATGTGAATGTGATTACGCAACCTTTCAGTTATTTGCAACTACCCGGTAATGTCAACCACCACGACCTCCTACATCGTCATGCAACCAATATCCGCCTCTTTGTCACCGCAACAACACGTTGACAATCACATAACTTTTAACTACTTGCAATTATACTACTGCCTTAACTAAAGTTAAATTAATTGTTAAAAAAAATATATGGCCGAATAAATCACATTGCCAGAAAATTTAGTCGCAAGGTACCCGCCGCCGCATCGCGCGGGTACCCTGCTAGTAAATATAAAAGGAAACTTGAACTTTGTTAAAAAATGACATATATTTAAGTTACTTTTTATGTTTTATTTATTGTGAAATAAATACATAACTACTTTAAATATGGAAAGAACAGACTACTTAATATGGTTCAAACATTACCAAATGAACATTGTTTAGCAAAACCCGTTGTATTAAGGGAATTTTTAACTTGTGCCATGGTGGTAGAGGTTTAAGAGGAGTTAAATGAACTCTACTTACCATATTCTCATGTTTGTTGATATTAATAATTTTCTAAATTATTTCCGGGAGATAGATGACTTTTTATCAAGTTGTTCAGGTCGATCGATAGCTCACATATATCGAGAACGCAATTTTGATGCTGATAAATTGGCTAAGGAGGGTGTTTATCGTACTTCACCTCTAGTTATATGGAAGGATTATTGATTCATCTCGAGAATTGCTGGTTTGTTTGCATTTGTCTAGTTCGGTTTGGGGATGTTGTTTTTGAGGTCTCTTCTTATGTTTCAGGTCTTCATTGTAATGGTTTTACTTCTGTTTGTTATGGCTGTTAGCCTTGTTTCTTTTAATAAATCCATCTTTCAAAATAAATAAATAAATAAATAAATAATTTTCTAAATTTGTGATGTTTACCAAAACTACTCATGTTTTATATGGAAATTTTAAGTTATTTAAAGAAATATTTGTTTCCATTTAATACTTCTAAGCTTGTGCCACCATGAAACAAGTTAGAAAAACCCTTATTTTTTGAGGTCGGTTGTTTATATTATATTTGATTCGATACTTGAAACACAAATAACTAGAGAGAAAGAAGATTGTCACAAACAGTAAAGGCAAATACAAAAATAATATAGAGGCAATTCGTTTAACTTTAGTTTAGTTTTCGGGTTATAACTTATAAGTAACAGTTTGGTTCGGTTAATCTGATTTTCAGTTTTATCCAGTTGTTTGGGCTTATGTTGCTTTTTGCCTAGTAACTTTGCTTTTAGTCCAATAACTTTGTGTATATCCAGCCCAGCACATGTCAACAACATGGGTGTTCATGATTCGGGTCAAAAGCTATCCAAACCGAATTAATTATTCGGTATTAAATTTTATATTTTCGATTCGTTTTGGTTTTAGCAAAACGTCAACTGAATCAAAGCTTTTGTTAAAAAATATAAATAAAAAGATCATTGACTATATATTTAAGTATGCATTGACTAAAATTTATAATTATATACATTTGGTAATTTGCTGTTAAAAATATATCTAAATTTTAGAATTCGGGTTTGTTCGGGTCAACCCGAAAACCAAACCGAATTCAAATTCGGTTTTCAATTCGGTAATCCATTTTAGCTTCGATTTTTTTTCATTTTAGGTGAAAAAATGTCAACCCGAATAACTCGAACCGAATAAAACAAAAACCCGAGAACCGAACTAACGAACACCCCTAAGGCCCTAACCCAACATCTTTTAACTTATACGTGTGCTTTACATGTATGGTTTGTAAGTGCATAACGCTAAATACAGCCTTAGAAAGAAGCTATGTTTAAAAATTACAAGAATGCATATAACACAATACAAAATGCATAACGCTAAATGCAAGTAGTATTCGAGAATGGGTCAATGTCGTTCAGGCCCATACCATATTTGTAAATGGCAAGTAGTATTCGAGTTGATGCAAGTATGTAACGTTTTTAATTATATTGCTATATCTTCTTTAATAAAAGTCTCCCGTAATCTTGTTTTCTTCTATTTTAAGAAAGTTATAAAAGTTTAGGATTTTCAATATATATAATAACCATGATACTTGTAATAACTTATCGAAGCAGTAAGTATTTTACAATCGGTATGTTTGGCTGCGAGCGTTAAAGAGCATTTTAAAGCAACTAGCGTTTAGCATTTTGCACACAATGCTTGTTTGACAACAACCAACTAGCATTCTTAAGTTTTCTAAATGCTCAAAATTAAAATGCTACTCGAATGAGCATTTACTAGCAACTAGCGTTTACACTTAATAATTACAAACATACAGCTATGTTATCAAATGCTTTATAAAAAATAAACAGCTACTTCTG
Organism: Artemisia argyi; assembly: GCA_030686995.1. NCBI lineage: Eukaryota > Viridiplantae > Streptophyta > Magnoliopsida > Asterales > Asteraceae > Artemisia > Artemisia argyi. The sequence continues at coordinate 30,100,244 of CM060708.1, forward strand.
GTCGCTACCGCTTCTTACTACCACTATTTTCGCCAAACAATATGCATTTAGTGTTTAGTCGATTGATTTGGTGTGATTAACATCTCCTTTCTTTGAATTAGCGTCTGTTTTTCCACATCCACTTCAAGAGAGAGCAAATATAAATTAGTCTTTCGAGCCTTTTTTCCTAGAACAAAATTACTTAAACTTGAGCGGTTGTCAGATTAAATCACATTTGTATTGTGTTTGTAGTTTTGCTAATTATGTCTACCCCAATAGGTTTGTATATACCTGTTTTGTTTATATACTAGCAGGGTACCCGCACGTTGCAGCGGCGGGTATCTTGAAATTAAATTTTTTGGTGAATCATGTATTTTAGTTTATTATTTTTTTTGACAATAAATTTACGGATATCAAGAATTTCGTTTAGCCCGTACCCGTTCGGGCACAAGCCCGTTGGCCCGCACCCGTTTGGGCTCAAGCCCATTTAGCCCGTTCGGGTTTGAATATATTTGTATAATGTATTTTATTATTTGTATTAGTGACATTTAATATAGGAATTGTGTTAAATTTGGTTGTACAATATACTTGATAATTTGTATTTTTTATGTAAGTGATGTTTTAATAATTATATTTATTGACCTGTTAACTAATTGACTACATTAAATATCATTATTTTTTTTTAAATATGTTCATTAAAATGGTGTACACTATGCTTCTTTTCTTGTAAGTCTTAAAAGATTACAAGCATTAAAGTTATACTTGTAACAACTCAGACTTTTTAAAGACACTTAAATTCTAGGCTTTTAATTATATATGTATGTATCTTTTCTATTAAAAAAATATTTTTGGTCTTAAACATTTTAAGACTTCTAAATATAGATTTCCTAAACACATTATAAGGTAGTATAGATAACCTTTTTAATTAAAAAATAAGAATGCAATTTTACATACCCAAAGAAAAATGTAATATATGAATACATTTACAAAAATCTAACATTAATTTTATATACTTTGGACTTGTCAATTTATATGACCAAAACATGTAATCGTGGACCTTTTTAGTCTTTACTTTGCAACATCATGTGACTATATTTTTCTGTTGCCTTTTTGTGTTCATTTAGAATAAGTAATACTTCCCAAATATAAATAACTTGTATATTTATCTTTTTTCATTTAGTTAGATTAGGGTTTATCCAATTTCAAAGGCCATAGCCTTTACAAGTCATTCTTTTTTGGATAAGGTATTTGAAGAACACATTATGATGGCCTACTTACATTAAACTTTAGATATGCTCTTTGTTTCATTTTAATTTCTATACCTATTTTTGTGGCTTTTTATATATTTATTATTACTTTTACAAACTCAATTTGTTGTTTAAAAGTTGAAAAGGAAATGTGTCACCAATCAACCCAGAAAGAAATCAAGCATTACGTTATATTCTTTTTTTTTTTTTTTTTTTTTTTTTGAACGGCGGGTTTTATTAGAACACATAAAGGTTTTTAAGCCAATCTACCTAATCAAGCATTACGTTATATTTGGTGAACTGTTAGTCAATATAATTTCAGTAGAAGTTATTTGGCAAAAGTTGAGAGTAAATTATAAATATGGAGGTTTTTTGCCCTACGATTTATCTCTCTTTGTGTATTCTGCAATTTGGCATTCGATACGGCTAGACAACTATTCTTACAGTTACACTCGTTTTTTTGAAAGATATCTAGGTTGTAACATACCATAACCAAGGGTGGACCTAGAGGGTTCCCGGGGTTCAGGGGAATCCGGTGAATGTTTGTCGTATAGTTAAAACTTTCGTTAAAAATCTAATTCTTCGAAATGAACCTGGTCCCGAAATTTTGTGTCACACAAAACATACATCTATTGTTTAGTTAACCCACTAATATGTCAAAAAAAAAAAAAAAAAAAAAAAAATACATATCTTCTAAATTTGTTTATTAGTTTTAATAAAATCGTACATTCATCCAATTTTATTTTCTTTTTACTCATAAAAATAATATAATAACTAAAAATTATGCACACGATGACTTAAAGTCCTGGATACTCCCCTGCCTATAACACATACAAATGTTGTAACATTCAATAATGATAGATGTTGCAATGTATATACAACGAGTGCAACTCAATGTATTCTTTATTAAAGTATATTTTAGTAAACCCGGAAACTGGGCTTGGACTTACTAATATATCATCTAATATTACTTACACATTGATGCTTTTATTATTATCGTTATACATTCTAGTTCGTTCTAGGTGAGCGAACTCAATTTATTATCAACATATTGATGCTTGATAGTAGTTGATAGTAACACTGATGTACTATTTCAGTACACGTACATATTGCAACAATATTGTCACTTTTGCACGTATTTGACCCATCCAAGTGGCCCAAATTGCGATGGGGAAGTCTACAAAGTACAAACACAAGTGTTTAAATCCATAACTGTAACATTTATAATACCAAATGCACACTGTATATATATTCATCCCAAATGGCCTAGTAGTAACGTCTTTGATTTAGTAGTGTTGATACAAAAGTTGAGCGTTCCTTGTTTGGGTTCCTGCTCTCGTACCAATTAGACCTTAGTGCTTGAAACCTGCGCACTAAGAAAACAAACAAACACCGTTAGACTTACCGTGGGATTGTCTCCCACGATTATCCTCCGGCGTGAGAGTAAGTAATCGGTTTAGAGTTATGTTGAAGAGTTTGGGTTTGTAAATCGTACCTTTAATGAGGATTATATCATTCTTTATATAGGCACGAAATCCTTGTAGATTTCGTGTTCCTTACTCTTCGCATGCGTAGTGCTTATCCGGTCTATAGATCTTTATCCCCGTAAATAGAAGATCCTTATCCAGACCATAAATAGTTTGGTTGGGTTTGGACTATCGTGAGTCCAAACCGTTAGTATTGTGGCCCAAATCATTGTCATGATAGCCCATTCGTAGTGGACTTGGGCATTAGTAGTGTTTATCAGTTGGGCTTGTGGTAGACCAAGTAGTAACGTTTTTTCTTAGTGTTAGAAAATTTTAAGGTTTCAAACCTCGGATAGCCCGAACATGAATCATTTTCCGTTTGCACAACAAATTAACAAAAATAGTAATAGATTTCTTTTAATTTACACAGATTAACATTGCACTTATGTTGTATAATCTATAACATATATTTTGCCAATAACACATTTTTCGTCTACTTGCATATTAGTGAACATTACAACTACAAAGATGAAACCATTCAATAATGTGAGCACACTAGGCAAACACGTAATCCTAGTTAAAGCGTCACAATATTAATTCCAAATTATTGTGGGGTCTATTAATTTGTAATTTGTGGCTTGCATAACTTATATTTGGATAGGTAAAATTTGATAATCTGTCATTGGGCTAAGAAGAAGTATCTAAAATCTAATCCAGTCCCATTTGTGATATTTTGCTATTTCTAATATGGTTACTTCAACTTGATAACATTGCATCATAGTCCCTGAATTATACATATGTTTCATTTTGGCAACGATTATTCTCTCCGTTCTAAAACAAATGCAAATTTCGAAGAAAAATATGAATATCACATTGTGCACTAACAGTATGTCTCATGATCATTGGAAAAGATTTTGATTGAAATGCAAGAGTATTTTAGTGTAATGTGTTTTTAAACTTTGTTTATAAGAGTCGGTTCACATAACTAGATGAATGTCAAATTCTAACAAACTTAGATATAAAGGTAGCGATAATTTATTCACTCGCAATATATTCATCAAGATTTTGGATGACTAAGGGGGGTGGCAACGCTACTCGGTAACATTCGGGTCAGTCGGCATCTTTCGGCAATGCCATTGCCTTTCTATCGGCATGATGAATTCGGTGTGTGCTTCGGTGATATTCACCGAGTCGGTGAAGAGAAAAGCAAGGAAAAAATACTGTTGGAGCCACTATTATTTCGAACGTTTGTGACATTTTCCAAAAAAAAAAATAATAATAATAATAATAATAATAATAATAATAAATAAATAAATAAATAAAAATCCTTTAGGCATGGTTAGGCATCACATTGCCACTAAAAATAAGTAGTTAGGCATGAAATGTGTTGAACTCATTTTATTGGCTAGTTACAATATACTTTGAGGCGTGGTTAGGCAACATTGTCACCCTCCTAACCGCTTTAACGTCAAATATCTTCTTCCAATCTTGCTTCTATGTCAAAGCTCCAATCACTCATATCCATATGTATTACACTAACAGTCCAACACTTAGACTGTAATTCACGAGTTGTTGGTAACTTGAACAAATCAATGAATCATAGTTGGACGAAGCATGTGGAAAAACATTTGGTTTGAGGACTAGCCAAAATTAGAATATGATCATAGTTCAAGGACCATTTTTACCTTAAAATTTTGATAGTGTGAAAAGTTTTGTTAGTATACAAGAATAATCACACACATCTACATCAAATATATTTCCTCAATCTCAACAGGTTTACTATTGATTTCCCAAATTTAAACCTTCTACATTTGAAATAAAAACATAATTCATTTTTCAACTTTTCAAGTACTTTATAATAAATGGTTTATTACATGTAAAATCCTTCCTCCAAATTTTGTCATTTCCAACATTAAAACGAAAAATTTTATCATTTCCAACAGCCCACTGCTCACCGCTCACAGCTCACAGCTTATTAAAGAAGCATTTGAAAAATGAGTTTTCCTAAAAAATATCAAAGCTTACCGCTCTTTTGCCAAATGAACACTAAAAATCAAAAAGCTCACTCTCACCGCTCATCACCCCAATAAACTTCAAAAAAGCTCTGCACCAAACATAGCCTCAATATACTTTGAAATAGAGTCATGGGCGAAGATAAGGCACAAGGGGCAAGTGCCCCTTAACGAAAAAAAATTGCATTGTAAAATTTTGAAAATATTAGGCATTTTTCATAATTTACCCTTTTTAAGTATCAATTTATAATATAGTTTCTAAAATTTATTATAGTGAGCTTCTCGATAAAAAAATTTTGCTCAGCCCCTGAATAGAGTACGTTTAAGAAGCATCTAACGATTTTGTATGCATATACGTACGACTTGTAGCATGGGACAAAACTAAATTAATGTCATAATATATATAGTTGTATACATTATGTATGTGTTGCAAAAACATCCAAAAGAGAATTATGTGGGGGATGAAGATGGGCTGTTCGTGGTACTCTTTATGTTTACGTAAACTATGACTTAATAAAATAGTTATTTTCATAAAATAATTGAATTTAGAGATGTTCTTCAACAATTTTTTCATTTAAAAACAAGAAAAAACAAACATCTAAGCCGTAGCTACCTATATGAATGTGTAAATTGTGTAACAACTATTCAATTGTAGAATTATATGTTTATATGATTTTATATTAATAACTTTTACCTCCAATTAATTCACCAAACAAATTAATAAAAATATTAGCTTCAGCTTTAGTCCGAGCCGCAGTCCATTTCGCCAAAACAGACTCATAGTGTAGCTTGTTTGCCTTATGCTACTTGTGAGATAAAAGGTTAGTAAAGATGTTAAAAAATGGGTCAATTGCATATATATCCACTAAAACTTGCATATTTATATATATACCCAAAACATGCTTAATTTACATTGTACATCATGCATTGAAAACTTGTATTTTGAGGAAATATGTAAGTTTTTAAGTTTTAGTGGGTATATATATAATTCTCCCTAAAAATTATAGAGGTTTTTTCAAAATAATTAAATTAATAAAAAATGAAATAAGATAATGGGATTTAACAAGAAGCCAATGAATGTAAATAAGGAAACGTGGGATATCCATCTGCCACACATCTTAGACCTCTTTTCACCCTAAAATAGGAAACCCTTTTTTGTTTTCTTTAATTCTCGTGATACTTCTTTAACTGCTAAAAAACATTCCACATCACCTCTATAAAATCTAGCTTATCCAATCTTTAATTGCCATGTCACTTGATAAGAGTAATTTATTTTTTAGTTTCTCTTTTAAGGATTTAAGAAATTTGTTCAAAAAATACTTTTAAGAATTGATGTGGTCTAGTGGGTGGGGCTTAACTTGTTAAGCGAGCCACAAGTGGGAGTAGTACCGGGTGGGTGACCACCCGGTAAGTCCTCACTTGTGGTCCACTTGTAGACCATATTGTTCCGGAGATATATTGCAATGATGGATTTGAACCCTCAAGCCACTCGTTGAGGGGGTTCGAATCTTGAGCATGGCCCGGTTTTCATCCGGCTGTTTCTCCAGTAAGGTAATACTTGTGTGGAGGCAGTACGGTTTTCGGGGAAAACCTGTTACCACCTGAGATCAGCGTGGACCCGGTTAAGACAACATAGTCTGGCGGGGTGGCGATGGGGCCTTCGCTGTCCGCGAAGGTGGTCGTTTTCTAAGTTTAAATTCACCTTTCAAAAAAAAAAATTGACTATGCCATTAGCACTTTATAAAAGGAGGGATTATTTTTATTATGTTCAATGATGTCGAAACTTTTTCATCAACAATGTTATATACTACTATCTTTCAAGAATTGACTATGCCATTAGCACTTTATCGAAAATCGGGTTGACCAGTGACGCTTAAAACCTGACGGGTTGACTCAGTTTAATTTGACCCGTTTTTCAACCAGAACGGTTAACCGGTTGAACCAACCGGGTCGAACCGGGTTTCAAAACATTCTGTTTAATCCCCAAATCTTCATACTTTTACTATTATTTTTTGTTTATAACCCATAAATTTTTTTTTTATTACTAAACGATCTGTTGCTATAAAATCTCGTTGCTATGCACGGATACTCGTCTGGTGTAAAGAATGTGCGAACATAGTTTCTAGAGAACATATACGAGAAAAACTTGACTTATTTTTGGTACTAGAAGTTGTAATGATTAATTCTTAGTAACTATGCTAAGAAATTTGTTAATGATAACAAATTACACTAAATTATTCATCATACTAGCTTGTTTTGCAATTTTGTGTATGGATATATTGTCTTTTATAGAATACTGAACTTCTTTTGCGATTTTTAGCGAAAGCAAAGAGCATCATACATATTCATGATCGAATGTTATGCTTTAACATCTTCCCAATTATCTTTCTAAAAATCCTATCACACTTCCCTAAACCACTATATGAACGATGATGTAAGTAACACTTTGTATCTTCATTTCTTTTTAACACTTTTTTAGAACGGTAAACTCTAATAAAACGCTCTAGCATGAAAGAAGACATAAACATAATTTTCAGTTCTTGAGGACATACTAATAAGGGCATGACATACTAATAAAGGCATATTTGGCACAAGAGATTATGAAAGATTATAGAGGCTTAAGATTATTTTTTTGAATAATAAGCTTTGGTCAAAAAATAATATTTGTTTGACAAACTAAGACTGTGAATTATTTTAGAAAAATAAGTTCTCAAAACCAGCTTTAAAATATTCTGGAGATTATTTTTCACAGTTTAACTGATTTTAATCTTTTTCAGCAACAGCACCAACACTACTGCAAAAAGAAGCTACAATTTTAATCTTTTTTAACATCAGCACCAGCACCAGCAAAAGCAACATCTATTTAAAACAAACTCAATAAATAGTAGTACTTCGTTGCATCTTAAACCGGAATTTAAATTCTACATATAATTCTTATCATATAAAAATTAAAAAGCATACTATATAATATATGAATTTCATATTTATATCAAAGAAAAGCTTATGCAATGATGAGCTTGTCATCTTTATTATGTTAAAATACTTCGTTATTATTCAAGAGATGTGTTAACCGGACCCTCCCTATCATAGGGGTTCCACCTACTTTAATCAAAATGTATAAGTTTTAATGCAGACAGTACAGACGGCGGCAACACTGTCTTCCACAAACCCTCCTTACAAGGAGGTCCGGTTAACTCATGCCTTATTCAATTAAACAAAAGTCTTGTTGGTGGGTATGGGCACATAGTAAAAATTAAAAAAACAAAAAATCCAATGGAGATATCATATCATGTTTGCACATATATGCCCATGATTGGGATTAGATACCACATCCTATTTGCTAAGGAGTAGGGGTGGAAACGAGCCGAGCCGAGCCCGAGCTCGCCAGAGCTCGAGCTCGGCTCGTTTAAGTTTTAAAAGGCTCGAGCTCGAGCTCGGCTCGTTTCGAGCCTTAAATTTTAAGCTCGAGCTCGGCTCGTTGTATATTATATAGGCTCGGGCTCGGCTCGAGCTCGGCTCGTTTATACGATTTGGTCATGAAAAGTTAAAGCTTGGCTCGAGTTCGAGCTCGAGCTCGAGCTCGGCTCGTAATATATCTTTATTAAGCTCGTTAATAAGCTCGAGCTCGGCTCGTTATATTTATTACCATGGGCTCGCTTAGGCTCGCGAGCCTAAACGAGCTTTCTATGTAAAGCTCGGGCTCGAGCTCGATTAATAAACGAGCTGCAACTTAGGCTCGAGCTCGGGCTCGAGCTCGTTTAGGCTCGGCTCGTTCGAGCTTTTTACCGATCCGATCCCGAGCTTTTCACGAGCAGCTCGGCTCATTTCCACCCCTACTAAGGAGTATGATTTTTAAGGCAAAAGTAATGAAAGAACAATTTCACTTTCAATTTACTTTTGCTTCCACCAAAGTGAGACAAAATTCTAAGGAACAAACCTCATATATAGTAGCAAGTGGCATTCTATATTCTTTGTGTAAAAATATCTACGATAGCTTTATCTATTGGTTTCTCTATGGAATGGATATAACACAAGCAAAATATATATTTTTTTGTGTCTAATGTTTTGCTTTTGTGTACATATCTTCAGTAAATTGTCAAATCTAATCATTGTCTTGTACTCTATGATATTTTTTGTTTTTTTTACAAAATCTTACTTAGAGCAATCGGTACAATGACCTCATGCCTCACGTTATTGCTTAACTCGCTACGTTAAAGGGTGCGTTAACTTACCATGTTTCTGCATTAAAGGCACATTAACGTGCAACGTGAAATTAACAACGCATCGTTAAGCTGCCTAAACGAATAAAAAAAGAATTTACACTTTCGTCCTTCCCCAACGTCTTTTATAGCCGTTATATTAAAAAAAAAATAGTTTTACCCCTGTCCTTTTTAAACGGTAACAAACGGCTCTTTTAGTAACATAAAATAAAATAATAAAAATAAAAATTTCAAACCCATTTTCTCACCACTATAAATACTCATTTCACACACCGTTTTTTCACACTTCCACTACTCAATATTCTCTACAATACACTTCTATTAGCAAAAAAGAAAAAAGTCGGGAGGCAACAACAACAATAACGACTTGTTCACGAACCTCCTCGGTGGGTGGAATAATGGAACACCCCCAAAATTTGGTACAGCGGAAGACTCAACAAGCTTTCGGGGTGCTACGGGGATTGGTATCCAACACAAGACATAAAAGAACGAGATAAAGTAAACATAAGAAAAACACAGCCAAAACGGGTTTTAAAGTTTACATTTATCCCAAAAATTATCCAAAGTAAGGCCCAAAAGAAATAAACATAGGTCCACAATTATTTATCAGAGTTTCAGAAAATAGATCCATAAACCAGGTGCCATTGCCAAGCCTCCAATCCAAGCATCCAAGGGCATCACTTAATTACCTGAGAAAACGCGCTAAAAGTCAGCTTTCGCTGGTGAGATCATAGGTTTAAGTTCATAGTTCAATATAGTGGACATATACGCAAAACGCTTGCTAGCTAGACTAGGCCTCAATCATCCGACCAAAATAATCCAACCAAATCAAATCAACCATATAGGTGCACGCTATAGCTCAAATCAATCCAATCAATAGCTTACCTAGCTCATGTCTAGGCCTCGCTCTATAATCAATCCAATAGCTTACCTAGTTCGGGACTAGGCCTCGCTCAACAACTAATCAATAGATTACCTAGTTCGGGACTAGGCCTCGCTTAACAACCAAATCAATAGCTTACCTAGTTCGGGACTAGGCCTCGCTTAATAACCAAATCAATAGCTTACCTAGTTCGGGACTAGGCCTCGCTCAACAACCAAATCAATAGCTTACCTAGTTCGGGACTAGGCCTCGCTCTATCCTACCTAGTTCTATAAGCATAGCAAATTTTGAAATCAAAAAGCGATAATAGTCCACATAAAATAATTTGCACGTTTCTCACCCCAAGTATTGAAAACAAAGTTCAAGAGTAAAAGTGGGGCTATGACTCACCTTAAGTCCAGTAATCAGCAAAAGAAATCGATAGATGTAAGATGTATAGTAACTCAAAATACGGCAACTACGGACTCGGCACTACCTAACAATATTAACTTGTTCAGAAATCATTTCCTCAAAATCGAATATTCCCAAACCTGAACGTATTCCATTTTACTTTCCGAAATCCATTTCTCGTATTATTCTCGTATTAGTTTGGAGTTTGACGTTTGGTATCCATGCGGGTGGTGGGTCGACACAACTCAAAACAAGAAGTCACAACAAAAAGAATAATAAAACAATCTATAGGTCTAATATTAGCCCAATATATTATTTAAATAAATCATCGAAGTTTATCAAATCCGTCGATTTGATAATCCCCCATATTAATTTACTTAATATACCACTCCAAGATTATACCCAAAACCTAGGTCATATTGCACATAAAGTACTATATGGTATATATCAAAGTTTAATAAATTCCCTACTTATGCCGTCAAGCTTACCAAATTCGTCAATTTGGCAACTTCACGAGATATTTAGTAATTTATCATTCTTGTACACATACCACAACCTATGGGCGTCGTAGGATACGATGCCCATTAATATACTCATTTTATATAACTAAATAGGCCCTATTTAACCCGTCGATTAAATAAGTTACATAGTTATAGAAAATGGATGTATTAATCGTCACATATCCGTGACAAACAAAAAAGTCACAAAATAATAATATAGTCCTCTTGGACTCAAGTGACCACAACCCCGTATAACTCGATAGTTTTCCTCGTTTATTAAAAGATATGTTTTATTTAATAATTACCCAACGTAAAAGATTTCGTTGTTATTTATAGTTATTTATTTATAGTAACGCTCCCGACATTTATTACACTACTCTCATAGTATATTAATTATCGTCATGTTATTATAATATATTACTCGTGATCGTTTTATTTTTAATATACGCATTTATATATTTATATATGTGTTTTTCACGTCTATATACTTATATAAACGGTTATATTACCAATAATATTATTACGAGTTTTATTATTAGTGTTTGATTATAAATATTTATTGAGTTATATGAGATGGTCACATGTCCGAGTCATCACTCTCGGCTCATTGTCCAAGTCCAAATAAAATAAACAACACAACCAAGTAATCCATCTCCGTCCAACAATTCCCAAAACTCGTGCTACAACAATAGGGTCCGACTACGGCACCCGACTAACCTATCTCTGTCATTCTAGTTTGACCGTCTCACAATCGGTCCCCATATCATTTCCGTCAACACAACTCCACAAACAATAACCATTACTATTCCATTCGGCCACAAACCAGAACATAACAACAACATTAACATCAAAAGAAGCATTATTAACAATATACCACAACAACTCCAATTAGCAACAAAGTAACAACTAGAAAAATCATCAAGAATACCAATTATACGGGTCGACTTACCAAGTCAAGCCCATGGTCGAGAGACTCCACTTGAGTCTCGGCTCAAAAATAAACCCCAAGGGTCATACCCGAGACCACCGTGGTCTCGGCTAGCACATCCGAGCTCGACCCAAAACTAAACCGACCCCAAGGGTCACGACACACAAGAACAACAACACGCAACCAAGAATCAAGCCGAAATCAAGCTCCAATATAATCGGCTACTCTCGCTTATAAGACTACGAGATTTAAAACCACAAGAAAACCACATGCTCAAATTAATCACTAAGCCGAGAGCCACAACTCTCGGTTTCACCTCGACCTCAAAAGATAGACACCAAACCCGAATACCAAACTCATTTCAATACCAAAAATTATTGTTTCCCCATCATTTTTAATCAAGGTTCCATAAAAAACCATTAAATTTATTTATGTTTCCATGGATTTAGTACCATATCGAGGCACCCAAGGTTCCAAAACGAGGCTACTCACCTTGAAGAACCTCAAAACTCACAGATCTAAGAGAAGTAACCAAGATATGTCTCGATTGGAATGGATTAAAGATGTTTTTGTGGGTTTGAAGGCGCGTGAATTATATCAAGTTAAAGAGGAGAGTGAAGTGGTAACTATGGTGGTAGCGGTGTGGTTGTAGTGGTGGCGGTGTGGTGGCTGCGTGGCCGGAATAATGGCGGCTAGGGTTTCTTAGAGGAGAGGGATAAGAGAGAGAGAGATGGTGAAGATGAGATGTGGGTTTGTCTGTGTGTTAACTGATCCCAGCCACAAGGACCAATTTGTAGCATACTCTTTTCATTTTCTTTTTATAAAAACAATAATAATAATAATAATAATAATACTATTAAGGGGGAGGTTGACTAGTCACAAAAACACAAAAACCAATCCCGTAAATTTTTCAAAATATCCCGACGCTCTCAACCTGAGCTCGTTTCCAATATCATTAAAATTCCACGATACGTTCAATAAATATATAAACCAAACCGTAACTTCAAAATATTTAAATTTGTTAGGTTACCCTAGTGCCGGAGTCAACGTAGTGCCAAATAAAATCTCGAAATAAATTCTCATCACATCGATAATCCAAATTCGATTCCATAAAAACTTTAAATATAATCAACCACAATATAGGTTTTACAAGTTCGTCACGAATAAAATTTCAAATATAAATTTATAAACGAACTTTTAACGTAATGCGGGTTTTTAAAATGGCTCCCTAATTTGCCAGTTGTCACAAATAACCCATACGCGGGTTCATCGTCTAATCCGAATTGGAATAACCCAAACGAATTCGGTATGTCGAGTCAAGAAGTTTTCCAACAACATCAAGCATTCCAATATTGGCAAGAAAGCCAACAAAACTCCCTAAATTCTGATTTCCAAAATCTCCAATTCACACAACAATCACAACATTCACAAACCGAAACAAATGAAGTTCCGGAAACACCTACCTCTCAACCAAAGAAATTCAAACGTGGTGGTAAACGAAAGTCCAAAAAATCCAAAGATCCCGAACCAACCGAGGACGATCAAGAACATAACGTGTATACACGTTGGACTCCAAGTGAGGAAAAATTGTTTGCCGAGTGTTATGTGGCCGCTTCCGAGGATTCGCTTGTCGGGCGTTCCCAACCTCGCGATACGTTTAGGCAACGGGTACAACGTGAGTTCAATAGAAAAAATTTCCAAACCCGCAACAAGGATATGCTACAAGGAAAGTGGAAAACGTTGAACCGTTATTGTAATAAGTTCTACACTATTTTCAAACGGGCGTAACGTGATATAAAAAGTGGGAAAAGTGGGATGGATGTACTCAAACATGCGAAACAAACGTATCGTGACGAGAACAAAGCCACACCGTTTAACAATGACGAGGCTTGGGAAGTTCTGCGTAAACATCGCAAATGGGACGCGCCGGACCAGGTTGATTTTAATCGGCAATGTCCCAAGCCAATCAAACGCGGCTTTGTTTGGTCATGATGAAGAACCACGACCCATGAGAAAAAAAGTGGCTTCGAAGAAACAAAAATCCGAGACAACGACAAGCACCGGGGTTACGACAAGCACCGGAGGATCTTTTTTTTCAATGCAATTTGGGGAGGCTATGCCCCAAGAGTTTCATTTAAAACGTGAAGATGCGGCCAAGGCGTATCGGGCGGCTGCATAAAAAGAAGAAACAATAATTAGGTTGAAGGAGTTTGAATTTTTGTTACTCGACACTATCGGCAAGGATCCAAGCTATGTGCATTTGATCAATATGGAAAAGGACCGAATCATCGAAAATATGGGTTGCCAAAGCGTCAAGGATGAATTATTGTGTTTGTTGTGTTTTTTTAATTTCGTACTTTTTTTTATTCCTTATTGTAATGTGTTGATCGAATTAATGTTGTTTAAGTTTAGGGGTTGAATTTGAAAATAATTGAGGTAAAGTTGAGTTAAGGTGAGTTATTTACCTTGGTGTTTTTTGTGAGTTAAGGTTGTAGAACCGTAGAGAGGGGGGGGGGTGAATACGGTTTCTTCGGCTTTTAGAACGTTTAAAACTTTAAGCCTCGAAGACAACCAAGTGGTCTAAGTAGGAACAACCACAAAGATAATCACAACCAAAGTATATAAAGCAAGTAGAGAGACACCACGATATATAATGGTTCAGGATGGGGGGTTTATACCATCCGTACGTCCAGTTGCGAATCCACGACACTGATACTATTACTCTAGTATAATCCTTTCGGTGGACTACAAACTGTTACAATTCACCTCACCGATATTAACCAATATCGATGCTCATAAAGAAGGAGTTACTCCCACGGTATTTCGCCCTCGGAAACCACACAAAAGAATCTCGTGATTCGACTTCACCTAAGGGTCACCAAAACCACTACCAAGACTTCCCACTGGAAGTATCAAACCCCAACTAGATCCCCAATGATCTAGGCTTGGTCACCAAGACATAAGACTTCCCTTACAAACGATTGAATGAATGAATATAGTTCCTTTGAACCAAGCCTTAACCTAACCTAGTGACTCGATTCTAGTAGAAAGGGTATAGATTAGAAGACCCTCAACACAATAACAAGAGTGGATTAGGTTCTTGTGATTCTTCCCTTGCAAGAAGATGTGTTCTTTCAAAATGTTAGTGTGTTTAACTAAGAACACAAGAGAGATAGAGAGATTAGAGAGAAAGAATGTAGAGAGAAAGAATAATGGCAAGGGGTGAGGAATACAAGAGGCGAGGGGGTATTTATAGGCCAAGACCCAAACTTAGGAAAATTTTACCGAGGTCGGCGCGTCACCTACGCGTGGGCAGCGCGCCAGGCGTCTGTTGTATTTTTCCCAAGTGTTGGGTGTTGGATCTTATAAATACATATCTTTGCTAAACCCCCAATTGTACTTCACACTATACCTTAACATTAATCAATCTAAAGTTTACCAACTCAAATATCCAATTTGGAAAAATGTTTTTGTGAAGTGTTTATAAGAAATCAATTATCAAAGATAGAAAGAGTAGAAGAGATAATTGAGTAGGGGTAGAATGGGTATTCCTCATATAGTATAGAAAAGAGAAAAAGAATATGCCATGGGATATTCCTCTAAAGGGAAGAGTGTGAGAAGTTGGGTTAAGAAGTAACCATGGTTAGGTTAGAAGAGTGTGTAGATGATGCGTAGGGATTGCACCAGGCTTTACCTCTCGAGAGATCTCAAGAAGCTTACAACCCCCACCAGGCAGTGTACCTGATCGTTGTAGTATAGTATAGTGACAAGTACCGGGGGATTGATCGTTCAGCTAGGAATAGTGTCGCTAGGATTAGAAAACCTAAAGACTAGTTCTAGAGATGAGGGATGATTCTTTTTGTATTTTTTTAGTTTTTATAAAAGCAATTAAAAATCTCGGTTTTGAAGGAGTTGGGCAGAATTAGTTGCTAGTCAACTAACCCAATTACTAAGATACAATCAAAATAAAATACTAAAAATAAAAATAAACTAAATTAAACTAGTGGTGTGAGCAATATATGGGAGAATTGTGTTTACTTAGGTTTCACAACTCCCTAGATATCTTTTACAGGTTAATTACTTGTTACAGTTGCGTGGATGACGGATTGTATTCCTTAATACCATTCATGGGGTGGCGTACTTACTTCCCCAATCCTATAAGCGCCTACTTCACTCCTATGTCGAGCCGGCTAAGAAGCTCCTAACATGGGATCACTAGAATTTGCTCATGCATTAAATACAACCATTAAAACCTAGTACACATCGGTTCATGTTTCTTAAGATGTTCAAGCATGTTACACAATGGAGATCTGCCTGTTTTCTTAATCCTAACATTGAAATCATTCATCCATTACAACTATAAACAAGCAATCAACCTATAATTAACATCTAGGTTTCATTACATCTAAGCAAACACATGAAAGATCTAGCCTAGCATGTTGAAATCAAGACAAGCATAAGATATATTCAAACAACACATAGACATATTGAATGAGTTGAAAGAGGACTTATCTTAATTGAACATGAAAGGTTTCAAGGGGTGAAAACCCTTGAAAATACTGTTACAAACGACCTAGGGTTTATTAGGTTCGACCCTAGTATTCTCCACACAAGTTCCTCTCTTAATGAATGAAAAATAGAAAAGTATATATAGATTTTGTGAGGTGACGGCGTCAAGAGCAAATGTCTGACGCCGTCATCTCGCCGCCAAATAAATTCTCGGACTGCCTAGATCTGGGTTTGACGCCGTCATGTGTACTCCTTATGCAAGTCGTCACAAAGATTACTCTTGACGCCCTTCTCTTGACGCCTTCAGGTTTTCTCTGGGTCGTCATGGATTTTACTCCTGACGCCGTCACAATTTCCTTCTTGATGCCGTCAGGTACTGTTCTCAGCATGGAAAATTAAGTCTTTGCCGTTTTCTTCACTTTTATGCTTCAAAAACGTCCAAAATGCTTCATTTTCCAGAATTCACTCCCAAAGTACCTAAAATCACAAAAGAAACGATTTAGGGGAATATTTGATCAAATAAATTCAATTCCGGGCTTAAAAGACCCCCTAAAAACGGTTCATTTTTCGCCTCATCAGTAGAGAATAAACCATGGTTAGGTTAAGAAAGAAGTGTATAGAGATTAAACCATGGTTAGGTTAAAGGGTGTATCCAAAGGATTGTTTCATCCTTTGTGTGGTTAAGAGTTAACCAAAGTTAAGAGTAGAGAGCTAACCATAGTTGAGTTAGAAGAACCATGGTTGAGTTAAGAAAGCATATTCAAGGTATATTCCTTTTCTTGGATAGGAAGGTTTGGGATATGAAAGGGTGTAAGGAATATAAGGTATAAGTTGGATTGTGTAAGTGTGTAAGGGAATAAAGGTTGGATAGTGTAAGAGTGTGTAAGAGAATATGTAAGAGTTGGATGTGATGGGGAGCCTAGTGTGTGTAGAAGGTGAAATGGTTGTGAGTAGTGTGTGTAAATTTGAATGAAAAAGTATTGGGATTGTAAGGGAATGAGTTGGTTGGATATGATATGTGTAAGAATGAGTTGTATTTGTAAAGAGTGTGTAAGAGTGATTGGATGAGGAGCCTTGTGTGTGTGAAGAGGGGTATGTGAGTGAAGTGTGTGTATTTTAAAAATAAAGGTGTGTGTAGAAAATAGTGTATGTATGTATAGAGAAGAGCATGTATTGGTGTATGAGAAAGGTGTATTGGTATTGTATAAAGTGGGGAATCTTGTGTGAGAGAGTGTGAGTCAAAAGGGTGTAAAAGTGTGTAAGAGGTATAAGGGAATATGTAAGAAGATGTTGGAAAAGGATTTTTTGGGAAGGATTGTGGGAGCTTTTGGTGGCTTTGTCTTTTGTGATTAAGAAGGTTAACAAGAAATTAAGAAATAATCTAATTGTCATTAAGAGGAAAAGGTTTAGACAATTGAGATTATAAGTTGAGAAAATCATAGGTGACTTATAGTCCAAGTAACATAACGTAGAGAATCCATAGTTTCATAATTCGTGACTTTCCACGACTCGACGTACTCAACTAACACCTTGGTACAAAACAAGTCAAGTGTTTTGCCATGATGTAAAGCATAACCCAAGCGGGAAAGGATGCATTTATGCAAAGTGACCTTTGACTTAGTTTGACAAATAAGGGAGGAAACCCGTTACGTGATTAGAGAAGACGTAAGCACGGGATATGAGCATATGGATGCTTTCACGTGATGTTAGGTGAAATATATAAGCTCCCTAAGTTTAGAAAAGCCTTGGCTAGAGGCGAGAGTTAGAAAACATGAGTTGGTATTTTCCCGTAAGTGGGTGCTTTAAAAGTTGGATCTCTCTAATCCCAAAACTCATTTCGAGTGTTCTCAATTAAGCATATAACATATTCATACCTGTATTGAAAGATCCACATTTGTCAGGTAAAGGAAAGCCGACTTTCAAAATTCGTCCCGACATTCACAGAACCCTGGCGTGTCACCCACGCGTTGACGCGTGGGTGGCGCGTCTGCAGCAGATATGAATGTTGGGGAATTTTGGCTAACGTTTGTTATTTTATGTGTTTCGAAGGTTTATTTATTATCATTAAAATATTATGAGATCTTTGACAATGTTGCCTCAACAAAGGTGAAAATGTTAATGCTGATGTGGCGCTGACATGATGGTGTGTTAAAGTTTAACTCAATGTGATCATACCGTATGCTCTTAGTTTCATTTCTTTTGAACGGCGGATATTATTAGAGGACTAGGAAGAAGCTAGAAAAACATTAACCAAACTAATGTATTCTAGGGTTTTTCAATCAAGAATTTCAATTGAAATTGGATTTACATCGACTAGCGTACCACGTAAACGGCATGTAAACATTATCATCAAAAAGAGACTCCTTTTGAGGATGAGATTTACTGAACACACGTTGATTCCTAAAACGTCAAAAAATTCATCTTGTGACATAACACACGCCTTCAATAATTTCTTTAAGGGATAATTACCAAAATAGATCGTTGACTTTTTGACTAGTCACTTTTTAGACTTTCAAATTTCACTTTCCAAAATTAGATCGGGCAACTTAAAAAATTGAGCAACTCAATATAAACGCGACACGTGTCTAAAAAGATTCTAGAATATTTTAAAAAGATTCTAGATTCTGTACTATAGATTCCAAAAAGATTCTAGATTCTGTACTATATTAATAAAAAATTCGACATGTGTCGCACATATATGAAGGTTGCTCAGTCGCCAAGTTGCCCTGATCCGCCAGAGAAAAGTGATTTTAAAACATCTATTTAAGGAATGTGCTTTGGGCGACTGATCTATTTTGGTAATTATCCCTTTCTTTAATTCCTTTTGACATCTAAGAATTATTAAGCCAATTGAGCCAATCATTCAACAAATATTGATATATAAGGTTATAAAAAATATAATGAAGGGCCAACAACAAGTTAGATAATCCCTTGAAGATGAACTATAGGTACCATCAATTAATTAATAGATTTGAAAAGTCAGCGACTTGTATAACTAATTTACTTTTGGTTAACCACCCAGGACGACTTGGTGATTAAAAAACCTTGTGACTATAATCACTAAATGTGAGATATCTCGTGTTTAGAATCCCGCTTGATGCAAACAACTCTAATGTGTCACACGAACCTTTCCAAAAAAATTGAGAGGGCTCTATCGGGTTTGTGTTCGTTTGAAGCATAGCTTAAATCACGTAGTAATTATGGTCACCAAGAGATGAAAATTACTTTGTGGTTTTTTCTATAAAGTGGCCATTATATTTGTTAAGTTTACAACAAATATTGTTAATAATCATCTTTTATCTTTTTATTGAATTAAGATCCTCTAAAATTCATATGAACATGACCGGTAATATTAATTTGTAACAAAAAAATAAAATTTTGTCCCTCAATAGTTTTCACTATTTATTTGTAAAAGAACATATTATCGGTCATGTTTATGTGAACTTGAAAAGATCTCAATTCTTTTTTATTGAAGTTGTTTAAGATTGTTATTTGCATTACATATTGTTTAGGGGTGAGTTATCCACACCCTCTCATAAAGAGGGTATCCAATCATTAGATGTATCAACGGCTTGTACGGTGTGCATCGCGGATTGTACGATTTGAAAAAAACCGCCTCATAACATAGGGTGGGTTTTTGTTTACAATCAATCTTGGACAACAAAACTACAAAAGTACAACTGCAAATTTGCAGTAAAGAAAAAGAACTTGTTCACTTTATCTTTGAACTGAATAATTGACTTTTTAGTAAATTAAATTTTTTATCCCAAAAGGGCAGTTTATTCAATGAAAAAGTAACAATAATTAAAGGGAGATAGATGTAGAAAAGAAAAGATACTCACTCATATGCCAAAGAGCCAGGTGCACAGAGTGGTCCCAATTCCAGGGAGAAATGGCTTGAGCCTCTCTCATTTGTCTCTTGTTCTGTATTCGTTCTCACCACATTGCTCAATTCCAATCTAACCAGTCTCAACTTGTCTTCAGAATAACTAACGGTCGGTTCAGCGCTATATCACTCGTTTTTCACTAGATGCCATTTCGCCATCAATCTTAGTATCTTACAACATGGTGTCGAGAGCTCAAAGGCCTAAAAGTCATTTGTAAGCAAGAAAAATATGTTTTGCATAAACCTTTTTAATGAACAAGGTCTAATGCAGTAACGCTCTAATTGGATCCCTTATAGGTTTATACATTTCTAACACAAATCGAAAGATGAATGTCTCCCATTTTTTTAACAAGAACAAACAAGTGGTTATCTTATTCTTACAAATTTAAACAAACAAAACGCATAATCAATCACCACCTTCTATATCAAGTTTAATTAGAGTCTCGCTAAGTTTAGTTGCAATTATCTTAGTTTCCACCATGGGCGGAGATAGTAGGGAGACACAAAAAAAAATGTAGCGTAAATTTTTTAAAATATTTGGCTTTTTTATTCAAAAAACTAATTTGTAGTGTAGTTTTTAAAATTTATCAAAGTGTGCCCCTCAAGCAAAACTTTCTGGTTCCGCCCTGATCTCCGCGGTTCATGATAGTTTCAATCTTGATTCTCCCTCCCTAGACGAAATACTATAGGCCAATTCCCCAAAGAACATTTTACAAAGTACTAACTTCCAAAAGGCTTCACTCATAAGCAGTAAAATAGATACTACGTAGATTAGAAGCAGAGGAATTACAGAGAGAAAAAGAGAGGTGGGTCTTCTGCCATTTTAACAGAAAACTCTTTTTTCTTCTTTTTTTATCTCTCGTCCATCCGTGACTCCATAATATCCTCATTCTCACACACACACACAAAAAACACTCTCACAATTTGTGTGCAGTTTTTGTTCTTTGGATATTTTCTTGTAAACACAACCCTTGGGATTTGTGCATCCAATCTTTTTCAAATTCAACATACTTACAAATACACTTATTACTATATATATACACATCTCTTTTAGTTCTACACTTCCCCTTTCTTAATTAAGCAAGCTCTTACAATTTTCAAAGTTGATTTTTTGCTGAGTCTTACTAAACTATTTCTGGGATTCCATCTTCTTATTCTTCTATTCCTTTCCTTTTGCTTATTTTAAAAAGCACACAGCTTTAGTTTTATTCCAAAAGTACACTCCTTTCTCGGGTTCAGGGTTTAGCATTTTATCGTATTCTTTATCCAAGCACACAGCTTTGGTTTTTCCAAACTTTTTGAAATTCATCGTAACGTAAACCCTTTTAAAGATTCAGGGTTTAGCTATTTCATTGATTTTGGGAGTTGGGTTCTTGATATTTCATTCAAATACATCGAAAAGTAAACAGCTTTTTTAGTTCGGGGTTCAGGGTTTAGCGTTTTTTTAACTCATTTTCAAAAATTTCTGCAATTTGGAGAACTGGGTTATAATTTTTTCACTGAAATGAATTAAAAAGATTCAGTCTTGAAACATTAAGTTTCTTGAAGTGTTGAAAAAAAATGTCAACTTATTTAAGTGGTGGCACAGGAAGAGCATATGGATTCGATATCGAAAACATACTAAAATACCAATCAACAACAACTTCAAGCAGAACATCACATTCAAATTCATCTTCACCATCTTCAACTCTTTCGGAAACATCCAATTCTCCAATAACAATCTCCCATCGAAAACCACGAACACCGCGAAAACGTCCCAACCAAACCTACAATGAAGCAGCAGTTCTTCTCTCCATAGCTTGTCCCAAAGTTTTTTCATCCAAAAACATCTCAAAAAATAAAACCAACAATGTTTCAAAGTTTACTAGAATGGAATGCAATTCTAATTCCATACATGAGACCCCGGAATTGTTGTTTCCATTTCCGGTTATCGAAAATTCGAGTTTTTTACTTCATGATGAGCCAAATATGGAAAAACCATGTTCCTTATTTGGCTCATCAAAAGTTGGAATTGATGGAATTCAATTCCGGGGTTCTCCAGAATTGGATTCCGGAGCGAATTCAATGGAGTTATGTGATGGATATGAAGAAGATTTCGACACTGAGTCAATTCTTGATGAGGAAATGGAAGAAGGGATTGATAGTATAATGGGAGTTAGCTCAAATTCGAGTATCGAAAACCAAGAAATAAGTAATAATAAGACTTGTTATGGGTATCCAATGGGATTAGGATTTGGCGGGAATTTGGAATTTAATTTCGGGCTCGGATATGGGTTGAGAAATGGAATAAGGGCCTTAAAAAATGGTGATGATGGGAATTGGTGGCGGATTCCGGCGGTCAACGTGGTCAACGTTTCTCCGGTGGCGGCGACCGTCGTGACTCCGGTGAAGGCGAAAAAGGCTTCGGGGGAGAAGAAAAAAAAGAAAGTTGAGGAAATAATGAAAAGGTCGGAATCCGAAATGGAGTTGGACTTAAGGGAGGGGAATTGGAATTCAGTTCCGGAAATTAAGTGCGACAAACTGATGTTGAAATTAAACTACGACGACGTTTTAAACGCTTGGTCGGATAAAGCGTCCCCGTTACCGGAGGAATTTTCCGGGTCAGAGTCTCCTGGAGGCGATATCCATGTAAGTACATAGTTCTTAAACTCAATTTGTATTGAATAATTGTAGTGCTAGTTATTCAAATTCAAATTAATAATCATGAACATAAAAAAATTTGATACTAAAACCTTTGTTATTAATACAAATATTTGTCATTTCATCTTGTTTCAAATTGAAGTATTCATGTTTGTAAATATTAAAGTTGGATGAAAATTTTACTTAGTATAGAATCTATAACGTTTTTATCTATTTGGTTTATGCCACTAAAGGAATAAAGTAACTCATATTTGTCCATTTTAAGGATTCCAAATTTCAATAATTTATTTCGTTCTAATAGTTTAATTATACTTTTAGTAAGACATGTTTAGAATCATGAAGCAGGATTAATTAAATATATTAAACAAAGTTGACACATTGGTGTAAAATGCGTCTTTGAGTTAGAAAACAAATGAAACCATCTAACATTTGTTAAAATATTACGTCATTTTAATGCCGAGTCTTACTTTGTCAACATTCTTATTGTTTTAACCGTACCTTATTATTTAGATATATATTTTAAGTTTTTAACATCACATTCTTGTATTGTTTGCATCGACAGTCAAGGTTGGCACAAATAGACTTATTCTCCGAGAACGGAGGATTACGAGAAGCTAGTGTGATGCGTTACAAGGAGAAAAAACGAACGCGTCTCTTCTCTAAAAAAATAAGATACCAAGTCCGAAAAGTTAATGCAGATAGACGACCTAGATCTAAGGTAAATTTTGTTACATTTTCATATGATGAACTACAATAGTTTCAATATTCTTGATGAAAATGAAATCCATTTAATTATTATCACAATATTAATTTCATTTATTGTGAATCATTTTCGTCTTATTAATTGGGTTTAATGGGTTCCACAACCTACAATGACGAAAAGCCTAGATAGAATAATAATGATTGGTGCATGATGCATTATCCCAAATGAGTTATATTTCATTCAATTGCAATAAACATTTATTTAATAATAATTACTTAAATATGTAATTCATTTCTCATACAAATTTACATACATTCTCTTAAACTTATTATTTACTTAACCTCCTAATTTTACATGGCTATCATATGATGAAGCATAAGTGAAATTTTGCTGTAAATGAATAATGTTTAACATGTGTCACTAGAAAGATAAGTATGAATAAGTTTACAAGGATATATAACGTTTCAAGTTACAAATATGTAAAGAGATATTTTTGTCAAATACTTATGTATTAACTTTCTGATTTTTGCAGGGGCGATTTGTTAGAAGGCCAAATTCTCCCTCATGTGAAGACTCATAGCATCTATTTACTCCAACATCTTCTGTTAATCACTTGTTTAGTTTATTTTTCCTTTTCCAGACCTTATAATTCTTTCTTTTTGCACAACAATTTGTAGTGTTGAGGAGAGGTGAGAGTAGTTAAGAAGAGAGTAAAGAGAGAGAATTCAACAATTTTGTTATGTATAAGTCAGTTATAAAATTTGTTTATGTCATATTGTAGAAGAGGAAAATGAATTGTAGTAAGTTTTATACAAAAAATTGGAGATTTGTCTTCTAATTGTGTTTACAAGTTATTACAAGTATATTGACGTTTAGTGACACAAAAATGGTTTTAATAAACAAGCGAGTAAATTTAATGACACAAGAGTAAACATCAGTCACAAAAAGTCCTGGTGTTTTACATACGCATGAAAACGTGTAAGCAATGGTGTCATCTTAAAGATCCATATAAAACAGGAATGGATTTATAACCTATTGAGACATTATTTTCACTAGTGTGTCAGTAAACCCACTGTGTCAGGTAAATAAAAACTCGTATGTACTGACAGTTCTGACTTACGTGTCACTCTAACTCCACTTCCCTTGTAAGTTGTAACCCAAACAACCGTAGAAACTAGCTCAAATTGTTGAGATGAACAATTTTGAGTTTTAACTCCGAGTAAAACCTCAACTAAACTATGAAACAGAGGTAATCAACTAAATGGCTTATAGCGTTCTGTAAAATACTACTCGTGAACTATTAAGCATATAACGCAATTCAAACTGATACATTCAAACATAAATTATTGAGCAAATAACACAATTCAGCCTGATACATCCAAACTGTAGAGATTCAAAATTGTCACTTACAAAAACCGGATACCGATTATACACAACTTTCCACTTACGCATATTTCATCTGATGATATGAATACATTCAAGCAAATCATTTTCCATGTGGCGGGGTTACTTTACTCCTTAGATCATTTAGTCATTAACTAGCATTGTACACATGGTGATGACTCTCGGCCTCCTTATAAGTATGATAATGGTTCTATTAGTTAACATGCTCTATAGTAACATAGATCCTATATGCAGGACCAACTTTATATAGTGTTGGTCCCTCCTCTATCACATAATAGAAGTATATTGGTAAAGATAACTTACGAAATGAGGTATTAACCCGCCATTATTAACGAAATAATTTTGACTTGGTAATGCCTAGATGAATTTGAGCATGTACAGTAGTAAACTTCCCTTTTGCTAAGGTTTAGTAAGGAATTTGAGCACAACATAGTATTGACTATTGAATAATGAGCCTCCAAAATTAAAGGGCAATGAATGTTTGAAGAAGTCACATGATTTTTCATTTATCTGAAAATGCTCATGCATTAACATATTTAAAAAAGTATACAATGAGTTCCATAACAACAAATGCTTGGAGAAACAATAAAACAATAGCTTGAAATCAATATTTTGGTCAAAGACATTGAAATCTCTCTCATAAAAACTAATTATGTATTTCCATTATGCATCTTATATGACCACACACCATTAAATGCCTATTCTAGGTTTTTAGTTCGCCTAATGACTCTTAATTGCCCTTTAAGTTCACTATGGTACTTTAGCATTAGTGGCTATATAATTAAGCTCATCCCTTTTTATTTTATGATAGATTGTAGTTAATGTTCACGTAATAACGGCTTACTCTTTATCATATTTATTTCTCTCGTTTATGTTTAATAGATTATGCCGTTTTCATTTTTTGTCTACTATCTTGTTTTGCAATCTTACTTATGTGTGTTAAATGAATCAAAGAGAGAACAAGCCTGCAGTTGAACATGAACTGTCACCTAACGATATGCGAGTCAATTCGGACTGGTCAGCCCAACTTGGTTTCTTTCAATAACGAGATAATTAATGTGTGCTAAATTATGAAAGAGCCGGTTTAACTCTTAATACAATACAAGGTTAGGCAAGGGGGTAGTGATGATGAAGTATGTGCAAATTCAGGATTTTTCCTTAAGGTGTGCAACAGGAAAGAAGATGATGTCATTGTGGTCAATAGATGATGATGCTGTCGTTTTAGCTTTTCGATTTGGTGTTCTTAGGAGTAATACCTGTTGTAGTTTTTCTAACTTTGCCTTTAAAAAACAAAGTTTCTCCATGTGTGCTTCAGCTGCAATTGCTGTTTGTTGGTCGTCACCCTCATTAGCGCCATCAATGACTACGGCTTTATTTTTTTTCTTGTTTGCTTTATCTTCTAGCATTTTTAAGCTTGCATCGTCTTCTACAATATCTACGCCACCATCAACCTTAACAAAGTTTCGGACAAACAACAAGATGTTAAGACATGCAATTATTTTTTTAATCATAGAATACGATCACGAAGCTGTATCCTTTTAATAATAATATAATTAAAAAAGTTCGAAGGTTTCTGCATTAAACATATACTCTTGTAAACAGTAAACTGTTGACACGATAATTTTTTCTATAAATTTTAGTATTAGTTTAACATGTTAGACTCATTTATGGATGAATATGTCAAAATTAGCACGCACTGCACGTCCTTTCTCCTCAAAACTATACCAACTCTTTAAGAAAAAAATAGAACTGGGAGTCTTGTGGTAACACAAAAATTATTTATATATAGTTTTAATTTTATTCTTTTATATATATATCAAGTGTTTTAAAAGAGCAAGGTTGGATCAAGTGGTTAACACTCTTGCCTCTGGAGACAGAGGTCAAGGGTTCGATCCTCACCCCTTGCAAGGCCGGAGGTCCTTTTCTACCTATGGTAGAACCGGAAGCAACCTCTCTACCTTAGGTAGGGGTATGGTTGTCTACGTCTCAACCTCCCCCATAGACCGTGGAAGACGGTATTGGGACCCATAACCCGTGGAAGACGGTATTGGGAGTTACTTTACTTTACTTTATTAAGTGTTTTGACTTGAACCTACCCGGCTTGTTTCGCCTCGTACCCGAAAAGTTACCCAATTTGACGTGTTATCAACCCACTTACATGCCCATTTTTCCACCTCTAGGTGTTGATTAAGTAAGGGCTACTTGAAAATTCTAAACTAAATTCCCAATTTGACGTGTTATCAACCCACTTACATGCCCATTTTTCCACCTCTAGGTGTTGATTAAGTAAGGGCTACTTGAAAATTCTAAACTAAATTCCACAAAAAGAATTATATACTAAACAAGAATCTTAGATTGTATCTTTCAGATCCTAGATAATAATTGGAAATCAGAAAGCTAATAGTACCTTGTTAGCTGATGTTGAAAGATGCAAGTCCACCTCGTCCTGCTGCTGCATTGCAATACTAGTTGCTGAGCTGGCATTCTTTCTCCTACGGAATTTTTTTGGACGTCTGTCATTTGGTGTATGGCCAACATTTATTGGCAAATTCACGGGTAGAGTTTTGTCAATAGATTCATTCTTCGCCAGTTCTGCTCCACATTCTTTTGATATCGAAGGATCGTAATTTTGAGTTGGTATATCCTCAGCTAACTGCATATTTCCCGTGAAATTCAAACAAAGGCGATTAGATTTCATTATAGCAGAGACACTTGTGACTCATTTTTTATAGATGGGCTGATTTGGGTTATGTTTGATATCTAATATGTAAAGGAGGCATACGGGGGCAAAAGGTTTGAACTGGTCAAAAGCTGCCAACGAGTACTATAATGCATGACGTCTACTAGATTTTTTTATTAGATAAATCATATTATTTATTGCAATGATTCATATTCTGTAATCATAAAATAGTTTAATAACAATAAAAAGTTTTGGACATAAAAGTGTCAAACATACATGTTTACGAACTGAAAGAAATAAGAAAACAATCCTACTATATGTCAACTGAAAAAAAAAATAGAAGCATCAAATCTGGATTATGAGGTTTTTATAAGTTCGGTGATTGACTTCCAAAACTCTACTTATCTCTGATTTGGAGTAGAGGAAGCACAATATCTTTGGAGGTTTAAATCTCTGACAGCGATATGTTATGCTCAATGCAAGTATACAATACAAATACAGCACCGTGGTACTAATTAATTCGAACCATAACATCTACAAACTCACCTTTTTGGTTTTAAGAGATAGGTAGCGTGCATTTTTGAACCACTTGTTCACCTGAAAAATGAGTAATGACACAAAAAGTCCATCATACTTCTATGTGAAAATGACACCAGATATTCAGGTTGTTCTTCAATCGACCAAAAATTATGCTTCGTTTTTGTCAACATTATAACATTACTTTCATGACAGACTATGCTGTAATAATTTTGTGTTAACATCAGCCCAAGTCGTTCTTTAGACGAGGCACTGTGTGTTTATTTCACAAAAGTTCTACCACTATTCTATGATCTGTACTTAAGCTTGAAAGATAACCAGTTGCATGCAAAAAAGAAGAAAAACAAAGTCAAAACGCACCTGTTTCTAATTGGGATTGAAATATACGGTCCTATATATAGCCTAAGATCGTATATAAATTTCTTAATTTCACTTTGACTACAAGTAGCAGAAAGGCAGAAAATAATTACCTTCTCAGGATCAAGACCTAACTGCTTGGAAAGTTCTTCTTTTAGAGCTCGAGAAGGGAGTTGATTCGTTGCAAACACAATGCGAAGTTTCTGATATAATACACAAAGAAGAGAAATAAGAAAGTACTCAATGCCACTAGCACTGAACAGTAATAAGTAATTACATAAGTAGAAAAACTATAGGTGGCAAGATGGGCCGGTTGGGAGAGTTGGGCAATGGGTCGAAATAGGCATTTGTTTAGTAAAACCGGCTGGGCCGGATTGCCCACATACAACTTTCTTTTTATATATATATATATATTTTTTTTTTTTCCATTTTTACAAATTCTTATAAAGTGTGATTACAAATAAAAATTTCAGAGGCTGTTCGGGATCCAGAATAGTGTTTAAGCGACTTACAACCTGTTTACCTAGTTCTCCCCAATTGACCTGTCAACCTTTTAGCTAACACACAACCCAAATTGACCCTTTTATTAGCAGTGTCAAAATTCGTACTATAGTAAAAAAAAAAAATTGGAAGTACCTCTACAGCGTCAGCAGGAATCCTGAAAAATGAACGTTTGGTCCCTTTGCACGATAAGTTTGTTTCAGCTGTGGAAGTGTCAGCAACATCTTTTACACTCTTCTCAGTTTCACAAAGAGTATCTTTTACACTTTTCTCAGTTTCGCAAAGAGTATCTTTTACACTTTTCTCAGTTTCGCAGAGAGTCATTAGAGTGCTGGCTGCATCTGACTCTTTTTCTCTCCGCTTTCTGTTAGTGGGGCCCCAGTCTTCATCTTCACTTACTTGTTCGTTAGCAAGAGCATCTTTTCCGAACATTTCCTGTATAATTAGAAACAAATGCTAATTACTTATCTTTTAACAAGTAATAGTTGTTTTAGTGCTATTTTTATTTTTGGACAATAAAAAGGAAAAATAAATAAATGAAAATTATGACCATCGTTGTTCAGCATAGCAGATGTATTGAACTCTTGGATATTAATACGAGAAACGACATACTTTCATTGGAACTACATAACAGCACATAGAGATATGAGTGGCAGCAATTTTACATGATTTACTTACGAATGGGTCTATTATCCCGATTAAGTTTCATCTCTAATAGGTCAAATCAAAAAACAAACTGGAAAAGACAAGAATCAAATGATTAAACAGGTTAAAAGTTGCAAATAGTGTCATGAATAAAACCTCCTAAATCATTATATCAAAAAAATTATTTATAAAAAAAAAATAAAAAAAAAATAATAAATAAATAAAATAAAAAAAAATTATTACAATCATATTTGACATGAATTATTTGAATAAGAAATAATTTGGTAAAAGAAGTGTTTTGGATCAACCCAACCCGACCTGTTTCTACCGAACACAAAATTACATTTGCATCTGAACATCAAACAACCTGCCCAACCCACTATTTCACCACCTCTACATATGACTGCCTTTATTTAACAGCAATCAAGTGCAAAGAGAATATACCTAGATCTCTGTCTCATAAAAAGAGCTAAGCATGCATGGACCATAAACTGATAAACTCATAGCAGAACTGCGGTCCATCTTTTTTTCTTCTTATATTCAGCTTTATGCTTTGAAGAAAAAAAATATACTGGAAACAATTACATATACAACTTAGGTTATAAATAAACATTGTACTTACATCATAAAGCTTCCTGTAATCAACAGATTGACGTTGTCGGCGACCACTCATGAAGTCACCATCTGAACCCGAACCAGAACCCTGGCCGATAACATCAGTTGAGGTGCTTTCGAGACCCATAGTTATACTTAACTTCAGAGATTCATCATCAAAATCTTCATCCTCTAGTGACTGTAAACTGTAGTTACTGGTGGCGTCATCATTAGAAGATTCACCATCAGAGCAAACTTGGCCGTTGCTGCAGCTGTTTTCACGTTTTTCAACTCTGTCTGGATCATAATCATCATCTCCAGATTCATCTGACGGCCAGTCTTCTTGATTAAGTATAGTATCCCCGTCATCAGGTAATGTGGCTTCAACCTTAAATATCTCCTGTTTCAAACACCATCTGATTATGTTCTTCAAATTGATGAAAGTAGCAAGAATTTTTAGCAATGCATTTTTATTAGGTTCTAACTCCCATAGCATGGAAATATCATTGTATTCTACAAAATATTTACAAGTGATGTTTCAATTTGAATTTAAAAATGAGTTGAAAAGGAATTGTCGTGGTAAAGTACTCAATATTCCTTGGGAGCAGTGAAAATCCAAATTTATCTCTATTAGTGCACAATACACCAACCATCAAACTTTCCCTGTCCTATGAAGAATTACTACACGTACTATTTAGGACGAAATATATGAGTCATTTTTGAAAACTTTCAAGTACTCCGTCTGGAAAAGAAGTCATATTAAAATACGTTAGTTTCAAATATGTTTCAATAACTTCAAATAAACAATAAAAACTAGTGTTGTAGATTAGAGGAGGATTTCAACATTTTTATAAAACCAAATAGCTTATCACGATACTTCTTTATTTTCAAAGCAAAAGATACTTTTAGTATCACAAAGCATTCTTTTAAAAAAATCAAATAAACTCTATCTGAATGGACGAAATAAATGTTTGATGTTTATATTTAACTTACAATTTTATTCGTGAAGAAGACAATATTGTGATATATTGGCTATTGTATTATGGCTTTCACTTTCTTGCTGTCATGTTATTATGTGTTTATGCTATTGTTCTAGTGTAATCAATAAGAAACGCATGAAAAAGTAACCGAATATTGACCCAACCCACTTGACATATGGTCCAATATTCACTCCACAAGATTACTCAAATTGACCTTTTAATTCAACTCGTAAACCTTTTTGACGTCTTATTCAATCCAACCCCTTCTTAACTGGTAGCCTATAAACAAGATCTAACTTGTAAGGTTGTGATGAGTAATGCAGCACATACATATCAAAGGAGGGAGACAAACTCTATTATTTATAATAGCACCCTTTGGCAAATGCATCATTTCTAAATTAGTCACAGTGTATTTTTGAATTATAGAGAGGGTTTAATGGTTGATTGGCGATAGCAGCATACTATCATATGAATATTTCATGACTTCCTAAATGGATAGAGAGACCATTGTTATGAAGGGGAATCGTGGCAAGGAGCAACATACTGAGATTCTAATACTACCAACCTGCCAAGTGCTGTCATTGGTATAGCTTGTTCCCAGGTGTGCATTCATTGCGTCTATGATTTCAGTCTTACATACGCAATATTTACAAAACCAACCTTGGTCTCCTGGGGGAACTGGGAAATCACATAAATAACATATTGAATTACTTTTTAGAAAAAAATAAAATCGATCATTTGACAAGATGAGATAATAGGTAAGATTTAAGAAGAGCTTACTATTTTCAGTTAGAAGAGGAGGGTCGATGCACATTTGATGAAATGCACAATTGCAAGTCCCATCACACAGTATTATATCATTATCAGGAAATGCCTCCCTCAGCTTACACTTGGCACAGTGTATCTAAATATAACAAGTAACCAAATCATTATTAATATGTTGGTAGTTGAGGAAAGAGAGAAAATACTCAAAATAGAATATATCTGGAAAAGATAGATAATTATGCTACTACAGGGTCCATAATGAAACAAAAATTGTAAAAACAGATATA
This sequence comes from Artemisia argyi, assembly GCA_030686995.1. Classification (NCBI taxonomy): domain Eukaryota; kingdom Viridiplantae; phylum Streptophyta; class Magnoliopsida; order Asterales; family Asteraceae; genus Artemisia; species Artemisia argyi. The sequence continues at coordinate 30,132,357 of CM060708.1, forward strand.
TCTTGGAAAGACAATGAGAGATTTTGTTCAATTATTTTTCCAGTTTTGACGAGGAATTGATAGGTGCTAGTTGGCTTTTCGAGTTCTAAAAAGACTTTCTCAAAACACTATATGCATTTTACATATCTACAAGCTGTAAGGCATATAGTTAAACAGAAACACCGGAGCACAAATCCTCATAGAGTAAGATAAAGACAGATGAACTTTTTTTTCTTATAGTTTTGGCTACTTTGATAATTTACTAGGTAATATTTAATACAACAGCAGGGACTTGTAATTAACTAATGTAGACAACGGATACATACATTATCATGATGTACAGTTCCATCTGGACCTATTACAGATTCATCAATGGATCCATCTGAGCTGAGTAAATCCAGCTGGTGTAAGGCATCACGGATTCCAAGTTTACATTGTAGTATCTGCTTCTTGGCTCTTTGGAGTTCTCTTTCTGGCTTTATTTTTTCTCGACTGAATGTGAAACAAGTGTAACAAGGTCACTCAACGGAGTTAGAAGATATATCAGTTATAAAGACAACAATATAAGAAGAACAACCATAAGTACCCACTTCCATGTTATAAATATAAACTAAGAAACATCAGATTATGATAGCACAACTTCATACGTCTGTTGCAACTAAAAACTTGAGACACAGATTACAAAATGATAATAGGTAAGAAATACAGTCGCTGGAGTTCTAGCCAAAGATCTCTCCCTTAGTCTGTTTTTTCATCTCCCTATACAATCTCCAGTTACCCGTCAAATCAATAAGTATTCACAAAATGCAATCACAATCAAAAGTACACCGTCATTTGAAGATATATGGAATAGAACTCGAAGATACAGGACAAAACTGGCGTGTTCCAATTCACTATTTGATGAAATCATTATCATATCTAAATGTGTTATAAGCTAATCATCTTTCGCATACGAAGTTATTTTAGCCTTAGTACATCTGACATGTCATGTTGATTGCAGCTTGTCATAACAGAAATTTAGATGCAGCAATTATAGATACATCATGCTCCTTTCTCCTAGAATGAATGAGCTAAATGTGTTATATCCATAGATAAATTATATGACATTCTAGCTTGATAAGCAACATTTTCACCAGCTATGTGTACTTTGTAGTTTTTCAATCCCGGCACTTTTGTTCACATACTTTCTACATAATCTAGTAAAATTTAATACTGAAAAAAATACCCAGTGACAAAATGTAATAATAAGTATTGTAACATTAAGCGATTTACACCCTAAGCATGAAGAAGCATTGTAGTTTCATGTTTTGGCCAAAATTTATTTAACTTGGGATGAGTGAGTATAGTTACTCACTCTAATAATACATAAGTTAACAAGTCAACTTGACTCTTGCCAACAACAAAATTATCTATTGTTAAAATATGAACATCAAATTTAGAATAGAAGGATTCGAAAAAAACATATATATATACCTCTGGCCTTTCCAGCCTTCAGTTGAGTACGCATCTATAAGGTTCTGTTCAATTCTCATTTTAATGAGAAGGTACCTCGTCCTCCTTTTCAGCTTGGCAGCTTCGTCGATTTCAACTTTGTTGTTCGCCTTTTTTTGCTTTCGCTTTCGCCTCCGCTTAATATTCTCAGAAGTAAAATTTCCTTTTTCGAAATTTGCATTTTCATCCGAACCAGTTGCCGCCTGGTTTTGGTCACCCTCTAAGGACACCATACTCATGGATTTGGCTGGTTTGTGAGAAGAATTTCTATGCTTAAAGTCATTCCTTTTGCTGTTGGTTAAATAGTCAACAACCTTTTTCTTAGACATTGGAGTACTTTGAGTGTTCCCATGAGACTTTCGTTTTATTGATCTTTTTGTTATGCTTTTCGACTGCAACAACTTTCCAATATTCTTGTGTGCCTCTTCTGTCTCGTCTCCAGTCATGTTTATTATCTATGCATCCAACTAACAAACAAAACAAATTAGTTGGTCACATGTAAAGTAACAATTTAAAAGCAGCATAGGTGTCTGGGTAGGTTTATTTTGTTCTGCTTATCTGCTTATTTTGGGGTAAGATAAGCAGTTGTCAATAAGCAGGCTGGGGGCTGCTTAATGCTTATCAGCTTATTTTGGTATAAAATTGACCTGTTTACCTTCAAATCTACCCTTAAAAGCTTTCTCTAGAATTACTAACTCTTAAGCTGCTAATCTGCTTTGGCTTATAAGCAAAAAAATACAAAATCCTAATCACCCTCATCCACGGACTCAAATCAATCGGAAAATATTCACGACAACGACTATGATTCCAAACTATTCCAACAGATCTTAACTTTCACAAGCACTTATGCAAACACAATGGACAATCCATAGATCCAACATAATTATATGAGGTACAAGCCTTAGAATGCAAAATCAGCTGATCCAAAACTAACTCAAAGCTCTATACCGGTTCAATCAAGCTCCACACACTATTCCCTACTAACGAGTAGCAATAAACTACAACATTGCTACATCGACATATCAACCATCAATTAATCATATTAATAAAAATAATTCATAGATTTGACATAAGCACGGTAACTTAATACAACAAAAACAAAAGCAATAAGAATACCCAATCCCATTGGTGTGCGGGCGTACGGGGGGATTATGATGTAGACAGTAATACCCCTACCCTACCTAAAGGTCGAGAGACTGCTTCTAGAAAGACCTCTATATGTTTGGCGATGAGCTTTTAAGAGTGTTTTGGAGCAATTAGCGTTTAAAATTGAAAGCTCGTTTGTCAAGGATCTTTTAGCGTTTTATTTTTTAATAAAACGCTACTTGAAGAAACGTTGAGCTTTTACGTCAGTTTACACTTTCAAATCACACATACACCTACTTACAAAAAGCTTTTATAAGATAAACAACTAGTGCTAACTCCTATTGTTTGCCGCTACTACTAACTGCTACGGCTAGTTTTGCCAAACATACCCTATGTAAAAAGGTACAGTTCTAAATAGTACCTCTAAGATGCTACTCATGCTAAGAAATTATAATAGAAGGTGATACTACCAAAATATTTAAAGTCGACTACAAAGAGAGTAGCACACTAGCACCCCTACCCCTACCTCCAGCTTATGTAAAAAATATGGTTCTTAAACTTATCTATATCTATACTACATTATAATGCATTTGGGACTGTTCTATAATTAGAAAGGCTTAAAATTCAGACATTTTTCTTGCTTATTATGAAAAGATTTCAAAATTAATTTGTTAGGAAGCAGGTTGGTCAGGAAGTTTGTTAGGAAGCAGGTTGATTGTTCAAACTAAAATTATTTGGCTTAACCATCTCTACTTATAAAGCATAAAAACAACTAAATGTATAACCGAATAACGCAAAATATAGTCAGAGGTACCCGCGCCGTTCTAGTATGACAAAAATATATAAAGTCTATTACAAATAACGATGTAGACAGGAACACCCCTACTAGACTGCTTCTAGAAAGTAACAAGTATAACAAAAGGTGATACTACCAAAATTCAGTCACCCGCCCCCGCTTCTAGAAAGAACTCCGGCTTACGCGGTTCTAAAATTCATAACAGAAGGTGGATTACAACTAATGTGCATATAATATAAATTAGGGATCAGTCAATTCAACAGTTCTAGGGCATAGTTTTGAGATCAATAGCATAAATTAATGTATAAAAAAAGGGATGAATAAGTAGTAGTACCTGACTAGTAGGTGATTGATTATCTGGAGCAATATATCACATTTTATAAAAGTGCGGTTAGTTGAAAATGAACAAGATATATAAAAGTAGTTAAATGTTAGGTTAACTAACTAGCTAACTAACTAACTAACTGGAGTGAGTTTTTAGTTGCTGATGTTAATGGTCGCCGGTGTGGTGGATCCGGTGACTTTGGGTTTAATAACCGGGCTGATGAGCCGGTTTGATTGGTTATGTGAAAATTGTAAAATGGTCTGGGTAAAGTGATTTTTTGTAACATTGTTAGGGAAGCTGATCAGCTTTTTTTTTTTTTTTTTTTTTTTTTTTTTTTTTTTTTTTTTTTTAATATAATCCGTATATAAAATTTAAGGGGTATAAAGCATAAATATTCTAGATGTTTAGTTACAAAAATGAAAACAAGCAACATATAATAAAGTTAAAAATTTCCATAGACCACCACATTGATGTGGTTCTGTTGATTAGAATACTTATAATTCACAATAAAATAATTGAGTTAATTGCATCTAATAGTAATGAACTTTCTCAAATGTTCATATATCATTTATGAACTCAATAAAATATCACAATACATATCATACTTTCAAATTATAGCTCGATATCATACTTTTGCTTACGTGACATGACGGGCAACCAGCTACACCGATTAAATTGCATACATGAATTTATTTATATTTTTAAGTTAATTACATGAAGTTATCTGTTTCAAACTACCTATCAAACTTTGTCAAATGTTTCAAAATACCCATCAAACTTTGTCAGATGTTCAGTTATCAGACATGAACCCAATATGACGTGGATCATAACGGTACAAATTTATGACGTGGCATTACATTTGTCGCTAACGTGAATTTTGGAGGTAAAAAAAGGGTTTTTGTTGATATCAACACAAAACAAACAAAGTTTTATATGTATTGTGGTATTTTATTGAGTTCATAACTGATATTTGAACAACCAAGGAAGTTCGTTACTATTAGATGTCATTAACTCCAAATAATTCGACAAGAAAGACTAGCCATACACGAACACTAAGAAAAAAAAACAACAGCAACAACTATAGGGTGAAAACGAGCTGAGCCGAGCCCAAGCCCGAGCCTGAGCCTGCTAGAGCTCGAGCTCAGCTCGTGTATATATATAAAGCTCGAGCACGAGCTCGTTTCGAGCCTAATATTTTGAGCTTGAGCTCGGCTCGTGAAAATTTTCACAAGGTCGAGCTCGAGCTCGGGTTCGACTAATTTGTATGATGTTTTAAAGAAAACAAAATTAAAATGGAGCTCGGCTCGTTAATTACATAAGGATCGAGCTCGTTTACTACTTTTAAGCTCGTTTATACGGATAGAAAATATATATACGTATATATTTCTAGGGCTCGTTTAGGCTCGCGAGCCTACTCGAGCTTTTTGTATAGAGCTCGAGCTCGATTATTAAATGAGCCCAAACTTAGGCTCGAGCTCGAACTCATTTAGGCTCGGCTCGTTCGAGCTTTTTACCGATCCGATCCCGAGCTTTTCACGAGCGGCTCGGCTCGTTTCCACCCCTAGCAACAACACTAACAAAAGAGACACCATGATAAAAATATTTTTTTATGAATGTATTATCTAGTAAAATCATTCCCATTCGATTCAATCATCGTCTCCATTTTTCACTCTTGTCTTTAATTCTAATAAGAATAAGTAGTAAGCAAGACAATAACAACAATATCTAATTGTGTACAAGATATGGGGATGTATGATGTAGATACCACCAAATGACCGATGGTAAAAGATCCAACCTCTTCGCAACATCTTTAAAGTTCAAACCTCACTAGATACATTTGTGGGTAGCCCGAGAAAAGTCATAAATGATCACAAGAATTACCTTGGTTAATCAGAGTACGAGTCAAATACTAACTCTTCCCCAATTAGCCTAAACAACAAAAACCTTGTATGTTTATTTGATTACCTATGTAAATAACATCCTTGTAAAAGTCTTAGAACAATATATTGGCAAACTATATATAGTATAGCAAAAGGGTGTAAATTCAAAATATAACTACTTTCACTTTTCTTGTACTCCTTTTGTTTTAAGTTTCATTATGTGTTTCGCTGTATCGAAACACTCGTCAACTACCCTATAAAAGAGAATTCAATGGGTAACGATAATATTTGATTGCTAAAAAGTCCACTTATTTATTAAACTATGTGAAATTTTAAAGTAAAACTATAAGTCAATTTCACATTTCCTTAATATAAATATCAAAATTTCATATTCCCACATTATTAACACTCTGCACACCATCGTTGCTATGTGCGACCAATCGTTTAGTAGATTTTTTATACTTATGAAAAGTGTGTTCATTTTTTAAACTTAAAATGATTTATAATTGAGTAATATTAATATACTATTATACTTATATCTTAACTACTTATAATAGAGAAATAGTCAAAGTGGAAATGTGAAAAACTTAATTTTCGGTCAATCCCAATTTTACCCCTGCAAATGTCAACCGAAACTTAATTGCATGGTGAATTAATGTCAACCGAAAGATGGAAAGTAATAATGGAATTCAATGTTTGTTTCATCTTAACAAAATATAAAGAGAAAATGGTCAACATTGGAAAAGTGAAAGTCAAGATTTGTGAAATGTTGAAAAATCTTATTAAAGGAAATTATGAAATGTAACATACTTTTGTGGAATGTTGAAATAATATACAAATGGAATTCACCACGCCTTTGGAAAGTCATACAAAATAACATATAGCCATGCAAATGAGCTGTTATTTTGCGTTTGAAATAGTAGTATACAGCCATGCAAAGTGAATATGAGTCAACATGCGTTTGGAAAGTGAATATGCAAAATAACATAAATTTAATATACACACACACAATATTTCAGGAAACATGCAAATTAACATAATGCATAATATTTCAGGAAACATATTAACTATAGTGAGGGGAATACACTTAACCCGTATAGAAATACTTTTAATTTAAGAAAAAAAAAGTCATAAACGGGTTGGCGGGCCGACCCGCTTAATTTATTCTCAACCTGAACTTGACCTGTTTACTAAACAGTTTAGTTGGGTTGACCCAAACCTGACCCGATATCTATTATAGACTTAAGTCGAATGTTAATTTGTGTGTCTATGTTTTTACTTATAGCAGTGATATTTGAGCCGTGAAATGCCACCTTTCAAAATAATGTAAATAAAAATGATTTCATTGAAGCATTCTACGATTAAAATGGAGAAAAAATACAACCATAAACAAGCTAAAGAAGGTCATATGTAGCATTCAATAATAAGGTGTCGTAATTCACGGCATTAATTAATATCTACAACTGAAATTGTAATAATTTCTCCACTTTTTTTTCAAATAACAAGGAGCTGTGATTAAAAAAGGAAGGGTGTAAACTAATTTAGAAACAAATATATTTATTTAAAATAAATATATACTCAATATTATAAGGAATTAATAGTGATTTTAATTTGCTTTATATATTAGTGGTTAAATGCTTATAAAAGCATCGTATGAAACCTACTCAAATCGAAGTTTACACTAACTTTGTTAATAGCATTGCATTTAGTGCGTGTTTTTTGATATTCATACAGTATGATGACTAATAAAACCTTGTTCATCGTTTGTTTGCTAGGTAAACTCAATAGTCAATATTGATTTACTTTTGATTGTAGCATCATGTGTATTGATGTTTGAAATGCAGTTGCTCAGCAAATGTGTACAATGATGGCACGGGAGATGACATCCGAAAGCATTGTTACCAATGGTGGTAAGACATGCGTTGAAGCAATGACTTGTACAACCTTAATTGTCCGCTAGGTTGTTGCCAAGACAAGTGTGCGAAGGCATACGCCGGCGGCACTACTGAATGCAAGATTGTTGTTATAGGAACACATACTTTATGTCTATGCTCTCATCCTTGTAATTAGAATGATATTTTTATATTGAATAATACATGAAATTTTGATTGAGATGGATGTTTGCAACTATTTCAGCTATGTTTTCTTTTGTTCTCATTAAACTGGTACTTGCAATATAGCCTGGTAGATTATTAAATTACTACAATATGAATTGCCCAATTACGTGAAAAGTGTACAAGGTTTATTTATTTATTCATTTATTTATTATTATTAACACAAAAGTAACAATAATTATGCATGTAATATACACCTACTACTATTATAAATTGACAATCGCAAATCTACAGGTGGAATCTTGGCATTTTGGTATTGTTGGAAATATGTACATTGGCACGTTATTAATCGAACAACCTGCAGAAACATGATTTTAATTTGGCCTCAAGTAATGCCCAATAAGCAGGTAAACTAATCAGTTATTGTAGTGAGGTGAAGGTGATATTGATATAATAAAATGTGTTTTGCTACTTTTATTAGTTTCTTTTTACTGTCGAAATGGATATTCTCGGGGTAGAAACATGATATATGTGTTTTACATAGAAAAGATAGCTTATTAAGAAGAATCCATCACTGGACTACAATATTCAAAGTGGGTATGCTTGAGTTTATATGGTGTCCATGTTGTTCCGAGCTCTTAATCTAAAACGGTTGTTCTGTCCATGTGTCCAAAAGATTTTTTATTTTATTTTTTATTTTATTTTTTATTATTTTTTTTTTAACAGAAGTGTCCAAAAGATATTACTATATATTACTTTAGACCTACAGTATGATAGTCATTTTTTTATAGTTTATTGATTACTGTTGTGATTGTATTGCATTTTGGACATCAAATTAAAGTCAGGGGAATACACTTAACCCGTATAAAAATAGTTTTAATTAAGTAAAAAAATCATAAACGGTTGGCGGGTCAATCTGCTTAATTTATTCTCAACCTCAACCTGACCTGTTTACTAAACAGGTTAGTTGGGTCGACCCAAACCCGACCCAATATCTATTATAGACTTAACTCGAATGTTAATTTGCGTGTCAGTTTCAGGTCAGATTTCGTGTCGGGTCAGAAAGTGTCACCCCTATCTGCCGCTATAAAATTCCGTTGCTATGCACGGGTACTCGTCTAGTACTAAAGAGTGGGCTTTGCCCCCCAAAACTTTGCAGCTACAGTGATTTGTGAGGGGTGCTACAGTGTTATCTACAGTAACAATAATTTTTTAATGCATGGTATATATTGGATCTTCTCGATGTTTCTCTCATTTGCGCACATCAACGGATAAAACACACACACAAACAACGGAATTCATCATAAAAATGATGGGATCAACAACACTGACACAAATCCGGTTATCTAATCCTCCGAAAAACCGATTCGGCATCATCATCGAAGGTATCTTCATAATTTATTTGGTCAAATTCATTATTCATTTTAATTTTGCTTTCGATTGAATCGAATTAGGGTTTATTTATTTTTATTTTTTTTAATTTGGGATTTTTGTTATATTTGTTATATGTGGTTCATAAGAATTAGGGTTTCGTGTTTGTTTAGGGATGAAATGGTTCATAAGATTTAGGGTTTCGATTAAATTTTAGGGTTCTTATGAAATTAGGGGTGTTTGGGATTGGGAGTGAGATCAGAGTTCTTATGAAATTAATTTTTTTAGGGTTCTAATAATCTACAGAATTAAGCATGTTTTGAATTGCTTATTAGGACTGATTATTTGCTTGGATGGTTTATCAGAATTCACCTTTGATGAGGGTGAAGGGCAAGTAATTCAGATTAAAAAAAAAAAAAAAAAAAAAAAAAAAATTGTTTCTATGTTTTGAATAATTCAGATTTATGCAAAAAATAAAATAATCATATATATTGGTTTGGCAGTGTTTAATGTTTTTGGGTTTGACATGTTTTCAGGTGCCGCCATGGCTGGGTAGGCTTGCTGAGCTTGCAGCCATGGCATTGATGCCATACTTATGCTAAAGTGACATGTATCTTGGCAAGGCATGACGATGCCGTGTTTGCAGCCACGGCCGGTTAGATGCCATTTTTGGTTGTATACCTTTGCTTTGTTGATGTTGCCGCGCAAACCTTGGCGGTGCAACTTATAATGGTTGCAGCCATGCTGGGCATCTCCATTGGCGTGTCAGCCACACCAGAGATGTGGTTGCAGCCATGTCGGGAGTTGAATTACGGTAAGGCTAATCAGAAATACAGAACTTTTTTTAAGCTTCAGCTATGTGTTTGCGCTTTGCTTTCTGTGTCTAATATTTTTATATGATTCCGTTTGCAGGGTCCTTCAGCTTGGTAGATTTTAATTGCGAACCCGCTGGACAGCACTATTTTCATGTATGACTTTCTGTTGCTGTCTTTTTGTTGCACTCTTGGATCCTGTTGCACGTTTCTATGGTATTGGTGGCCAGCTCACATATTCTTCGTCTACTTTAAATAACGGCGCGCCTATTATATTTACAGACATTGTTTCCAACACAATTTACCACTTACTATCATTGTCTTATCATTTTGCTTTCTTCATTGTCTTATCAGCATCAGTCATTGCTTCAAAAGAATCTGGAACTGTGTCCGAAAAAAAGGCGATCATCTCCTTCTGTTTCAGAATTAAACCAGTATGACCAGCTTCTAGACAGGAATCTTCTTTGATGCTTGCCTGTTAGGAGGGAAAAAAATTGTTGATCTCAGATGCTTATTCCTAATCAAATTGAACCTACTACACCTAATTATCGAGGTAACTGTTACATCCTTTTTATGATGTCTTAATTATTTGTCATTGTCTTCTAATGGTTTTGTCCTTCTGGTAACAGTAGATGCAAGTATCACACAACATTCAGGGTGCATGAAACAGAACATGCCAGACGAGCAACAACAGTTAGGTTTTCACTCATGTGGCCACGATAAACAGCATAATGTCAACTGTCATGCTGTGACATCTGTTATTCCAAAAAAATTGCGGCCACCGCCACAAGTATCTCCATCTCAGAAATACACAACCTTAATTGTAAGCCAAGGTAGTTTTACTTTTGTTACCGCCACTTTATTAGCTACATTTATTAGCTTCTAATACATAAAGCACATTACTTATTGCCTTTGGTTATAATATACTTATTGCTTATATTGGACAAACTATTAGCTGCTGCCACATGTGATTGCTCAATCCCTGCTCCAGCAAAAAGACTCTAATCACAACTGTTGCAAGGTTTTTTTTCAGGTTGCACGAGCAATACACAAGTTATGCATAGGCGTGTTGCTAGATGTGTTTCACAAAACCATAGAAAGTTGCCAGTTATCCCAGGTGAAGCAGGTATAACTAACCACTCTGACGTTAGCTTTGACACAACAATGGAAGATATCATGATCGCCCAACTAACACCACAATCACGCAAAAATTTCTGTCCAAACAGATCCTTAAAAGTGTATTTCCTTAAACAGCCCTTTAACAACTCCTATCCAAACAGACCTTTAAAAAGTGTTTCTGGCCAAGCAACGTTAATAATTTTTTAGCACATGTTTTAATTGCTAAATTTCCTACGCAAAGTTAATAAAAATAAAACTGGTAGATGGTCTCTCTTTCCTTTTTTTTTTCAAGATTGAGGAAGCTTTGAAAGTTTATGCAGTCTTGCCGTAAATAGTTTATTTGTGCATAAGTTTTGAAAGGAGCCTCTTTCATGAAGACTTGTTTATCCAAAATTGGTCTACTTTGTCTCTTTTTCGTCCAATCAAGCAGTGTCATGAATAACACATTACGCTGTAATGAAATTATTAATAACGAATTCATAGTGGTGATTTATTTCTAAGTCAGCAAACGAAATCATGATATACAACCATTAGTTTTTTTCATATGAGCTGTTGGACTTGCTGCTCAAGCTCAATCAGCTGCTACTTTGAACACTTCGACACGCGACGAAGATAAAGTCAGACTTAGTGAATGTAACAACTCGCATTTTCGGATTACTATTCATTTTTACTATTCACTTTCACTATTCACTCCCGAAATTTTTATTTCATATTCTCGTAAGTTAAACTATTTTAATGATAATCCGAGAATTTGACACTCGTCGGATCATTTCTGCAAAAATCACGAAACCGTGTTCGAGATTTACTTTTAGGTTTAAACGTCATTCCAACATCCCGATATGTCCATAAAACACTATAAACAATAGAAATATGATTTTCTATCATTTTACAACAATTCCAAAAGTTTTGGAATTTTACGTTTTCCAGTTCAGCGTTTTACGCGAATTACGCGTTTTAGACCCGCGTTTCCAGTTTTAGCAGCGTTTAAGCAACCCGATAGATCTTGCCACTCATTAAATATGCTAAGATAGGTTATATTAATAAGTTTTAACATATTTATAAGTTTCATATTTTTAGGATACCCGATTTTAAGTTTCATGACTTAACGACTTACTGTTAGCGATTATCGGGACCAAAACTCACTCCGTAAGCTAGATAATACCAAGTTTATGCACCTAGTCACCCTAACCATCATATGAACGTGTATAAGGGTGATTCACCATGCCATGTGCCTAAGTAATAAGTCTTGATACTTTAGATTAGTTACAAGTGTTAAACTTGGTCACCAAGTTTTAAGAAAATATCCTAAACTTGCACCTCCTTATCTACACCTTCCTAGGCACCTTCCTAACCTCCTCATTTACACTATAAAACCAACTCATCTTCTTCCTTTCATCTCCATAAAAACGCCACACACATAAATTCATAAACCATGATCCTTTGATTTCTAAGTTATAAGTTACATACCAAAGTTGAAGGCCTAGCTATTCTCTACATGAATCAAGAGTTTGTTTGGTGATTCCATGGTTGAATTAGGAGCTACACAAGGTTTTAGGGGCTGAGGTTAAATGGTATTCACAAGGGTTATGTAAAGATTAGCAAGGGTTTACAAGAGTTGTGGTGAAGGGTTTGCAAGCATAGGTTTGATGTCCTAGTTCATACTTGACTTCATTTCTTTTGAAAGCCAAAAGTTGTAAGAAACCCTAATACACTTTCTTTCTCAATATCATTTTCATGCTTATTATGTTTCATTCATGCTATATATGGTCTTTGTATTATGTTCATGATGTATAAAAACTAGTAAAACAAGTTATGAAAACTATATGTTAACTTATGTTAAGTAAACAAGGAAACTAGTGACTTATATTGAGAACCATGACCAAAATAGAGTAACCATGATATGAAACACTTACCTACTGTTATAGAGAGTTTTAAAAGGAAAACATAGCAATTTGAATCACCTAAAACGAGTACACGAGTCAAAAGTTATGGCCAAAAGAAGTTAGCAAAACCAAAACGCCGAATCTGCCAATTTGCATTCTGATAAAAAATTGGATTTTTTCCGAGGCCTTCTGGTCCGTTTCATCAAAAAGTTAAAACACGAAAGTTGTCCGGAACGACGTTTTCGTTCAGGAGTAAAGAAGCCCGAGCCCTGAAAACGCTTTACGAGTGATATTTTTCTTCAAATTCTTAACAACCCATTTTAATACCCAATTGACCATTTATTGGTTATGGCTAAGTAAAACCAAGGGGTCTAATGACCTTAAAGCCGAGACCAAAACCATGGCTAAGGCCAAGGATGAGTCTCAAGACCATGGTAGCCATGACCAAAGCCACAGCAAAGCCACGGCTAAAGACCTTATGGCTTTCTAAATCAAAAACTTATATATATTTTTATCAAATACTACAATTGTAGGGAGCCTCATGTGAGAGGTTCATTAAAGTAAACCGTCGAGATGAGTTGTGGATTTACGAATTAAAGTGTCCTGGCTCCTCGAACGTTTACTACATGACCTCTGAATTATGTCGGCCCGAACGGTAGTAAGAGATATACAACCTATACATGTTTCATGAACCATTTATATTCAAAGACTTACACTATATACTAAGTACTACATCATGAACATTATGCAAGACATATATAGGCAATTCTTCGTATTCTTAGACGTTACTCCAAACCTAAGTTGCTACGTTTTATTATAGGCTGCTCTTAGAGACTTTCGCGATTCAACTACCACTTTCATTTCTCATTACATAAGCTTAAAGTGAGTTCGTAGCCCCACTTTTCTCATTTACTTATTTTAACTCTTTTGGGGAGATACATGCTTAAACTACTTGCTTTCTCTTTTACTAAAGACAATTTTACTCATATGCTATGATATACTTTTATACTCTTAAACATGATGTGTAGTTTTATTACGATATGTGTCTTAATGTGTTAAACTATTCTATACGCTATATTCTTTAACCACTGTTTGACTCCTGGATGGAGCCGATGGAGAGGTATTGATAGTACTATTGGGCTGACGCCCCCACCATTGCCATATATTCCTGGCCTTCGGTGAATATAATCCAACTTTGAAGCATTTGTGCTTATTCTTGTCATGAGGTTCAGTAGGCAGTGATACTTTACATTAAGCGTGCATATATCGTATACACATCTATCGAAATCATACTATATGTTAGCAGTGGGTTGTGAACACACAGGTTGCAAGTGTTGTTATGGGCGGGACTTGCAACTGAGTGGATTCACGATGCCTTTGCTGTGCGAATATTCTTTAAAGACTTTTCAACTGTTTTAAGACAAACTCTATGAACTCACCAACCATTGTGTTGACACTTTAGCATGTTTATCTCAGGTTAGTAAGGCGATAGCTAGTGCGTGGAACTTATAGTCAAGCTGCATATTCTGAAGACTTACGCTTTTTATCATTTATCATTCAAAACATTTTGTATACATTTATGTATCATACTTTGGAATCTCATGTTTGTAACTTTGAATTCATTAATCGAATCGTAACTTTTCAAAACGTCTCATTTAGAGGTCATTTTCTATAACTTGTACTTTGTATTATGAAGTAGCACCCCAAGTGACACAGTCTTCCGCTGCGGTATTTTGGGGGTGTTACAGTGAAGTTCTCACGGTAAGTATTCATGAAGTCATTAACCATAACTTATCATTTGTTAGTGTGCTACTTAATGGGAGAAGTTCTCCCAGAGAGCATATGGTAATTTGTTTACCAAAAAAGAATGAATGCTGAAATTTTATATTTCAAGATAGCTCTATTGTAAATTTGTTGGTAACTTTTTACTAAATTTTGAATTTTGTTATTAATTGGAACCTATAAATTCATTAGTAAGAAAGTAGTGAATTCCCAAATTAGCAAATTTTGGGTTTTTTGTTTGCGTCTTTGGCGATTTTTTCCTATAAAGATATTTTTGTTAGTCAGCCGTCTACAGAATAAGAGATTCTTGAACGTGATCAGTATTGAGTCTAACGATCACTCTTGTGTCTGACTTAAGTATTGTGTCTAGCGTGTTTATATTGATTTTGTGGTTGTGTCTAACTTCAGTATTATGTGTAATGTATCTAACGGGCAAAGTTAGACACAAAAACACAGTGGTCCATTTGATTAGACCTCTGACAATAATAGCTAATTATCTATTGGAATCGGTCAGATAGGCTTTTTTTGTATTCTAAAGATAAAATCAGAGCATAAATATTTTGATAAATGATTATGCCAATAAAATTTCAGGCATGTATAATCTTTATTTTCCTTTCTTGCATAGCAGTCTACCCATCTTAAGTGCATAGAGCAGGCAAGTTTCCAAACTATGGTTACTGTTTATTAGTTGCATACTTGCTTTTTGCGAAGCCATTGCCGCCTGCAGTCATTGCAGAACCAACAAAAGGGGATGATACCGAGATCGAGGAGGGGTGTATGTGTGTGTGTCTGAGTATGCATATATGGAGAATGCACACTTTTGCCATGTTTTTCATGTTTCGCTCTCAGATGACTGTTTTTCCCTTATTTGCTCAATGATCACAATGTCAAGAATATATATGATGAAGGACTGCTCCAGTAACGTGTTAGGCATGCTAAGAAGGTTTGATCAAGGTATCTGTTCTTAGTGTCGAGTTTCATTGTATACCATTATATGTCAAACCTACCTAATCATCAGATAAAAACTATCAAAATTAGATTTTATGTTTGGATGGTTCCTATTTTTTATGTATATGTTCTTAATGCCGACCCATTTTCATTATTTATTTACTTCCTATTTGCCTGATTTAGATGTAGAACAGTTTTGATCCAGCGGCTGCAAACTTAAAAATAAGTAGAATAGATACCCGTTCTGCATCTAACTTTTCCAAACAACAATTTACATGTTCTAAGTCGACTTAAAAAACTTTTCTAAACAACATTTATATGTCGATAATCATCTTTCTATAACTTTTTTGCAGGCTCTTGGTCAGTGTGAACACACATTAAAGGTTTATGTTTTAATATTAACTTAGTTGAAGTTATTTTAGAGGTTAATTTTAATTTGTAGGTAACTCATATAATGTTCTGCGAGGCTACATGGAATATTTTTGCAGTGTGCTTACTTTCGGCTTTGCTTTCAAGGCATACTTTTACAAGACTTCCTTTACTGATCTAGGAGGTATGTTTATCTGTATTTGGGAATCTGAATAGGTTTAGTAACGATGACTTTTGGTAACTTTAATGCTTTTTCTCAAGTTAGATGACAATTACATGTATATATTATTTGTATACTAGATTAAATGATCATTACTCTTTATGTCATAGTAAAAATATACAGTTACCTACTACATAATGAGCTTACACTAGAACACTAGGTTGCATAACTTGCTTCTTATTTGATTTAAAAGAAATTTTTTTGACATATTGATCCAACAACTATCTAATAAAATTTTCCTATGAAAATTATCTACTTATTGCTACATGGGTCTGTAAGTCGAACAAACGCTTATTAAGCTACCTATTATTGAGCTTATTATACTACAGCCAATGGCAAAGCTAAACTATGGGGTTGTTTCTTTAAGCTTATTTGTGGGATATGAGCTTATGTAATTTCGGCTTATTTTTCATATGCTCAAATTTTATGTCTCAAAATAAGCCGGAAAATTTGAGCCAATAAAATATATTATTCTTTAAGCATTGCTACCTGATGATCTTCTCAAACGAGTTTTCTAATTCTTCCAGGTATATACGTTGACAATGAAGTTAGAGCTGTATTCTACTTGCTAATGATCCGGTGAATGTAACTGATGTTATTGAGTTGAGCTTAAACCTATTGGTGTTTCACGTCTATGACTGAACAAGGATTTATTAAATCCATTTAACTGTCATCATTGTTTCTCAAATTGAATTAAGAGTGAAAGACCAATGGTATATTAAAGTTTTTTTACAAAATTTAACTTATGTATTTATATATCTAGAAACTGTATAATAAAGCTTCTTACATCAATTCTATATTTTCTTTGATGTCATTTGAGTTTGAAGATGCATATGCATTGTGGCAGTTTGAAGATGCAAATATGCTTGCAGCTAAGAGACATGCAATTTCGTGGGATGCAAGATGAGACTATCAAGTTCTCTTTAGCAGAATTAAATGTGTAGATATGTTATGATTTTTTATTTTTTTATTTTTTTTTATTTTTTTTTACAACACCCACCAGGAAATACTTCTTTGGGAAAACACCCCGCGGCAACGCGCGGGTTTCCCAACTTGTTATAACTATGGTTAAAATTGGTAACAACACATACCACAAAATTGATATTTTATTGTTGTTTTATCCTTAAACTTTTATCATTTTTTATTTATAACATAAATATTTTTTTTCGCAATAACTATAAATTGAACTCATAAATTTTACATCAAAGATCAAACTAAAACCATGATTTCGCAAATATAATTAATCATGTCTATACACCATCGCTTTACGCTGTTATTCGTCTTTATCAGTATCAAAATTTTATTCAGATATTTGCTTAATCATGCATTTGTTAACTTGTAGTACCATACATAAACGAGTGTTGATACCCGCGCGTTGCTGCGGAATTCTTTTGTTGCCGTTAGCTACGTAACGTGAAGTTAGTTACCTAGGACTGACTTTGCAATTGATGTATAACATGATGGACCATTTATGTTATGTGAGGATTAAATTTGCAATAAACCGTTGAGATGAAGGACAAAGTGCGTATTTTTTTTTAAATGTTAAAGTAACGGTCGTTAGTTAACAGCCGTTAAATAACTAACGACTGTTAGTACTGTACAAATAGGACTGAATTTGCAATTGATGTATAACATGAAAGACCATTTATGTAAATTATGTGAGGAATAAATTTGCAATAAACCGCTGAGATGAAGGACAAAGTGCATACAATTTTTTTTTTTAAAATGTTAAAGATAACGGTCGTTAGTTAACAGCCGTTAAATAGCTAACGACCGTTAGTACTTAAAAAAAATTACTGTAGCAACCACTGTAGCAGCTACAGTGGTCGCACCCATCAACCTCCCCACATTTAGTATATACGAGTATTTAAACCCGCGCTTCGCTTACAGTGGTTGCACCCATCAACCTCCCCACATTTAGTATATACGAGTATTTAAACCCGCGCTTCGCTGCGGGGTGTTTTCACATAGAAGTTTTATAGACGACATCTCAAATAAACTCAAATAGAAGCATATTGTTTTCTTTTTACAAACAAATAAAATGACCGAAGAAGCTTTCAACATGTATGTTGTTGCTCCTATCCTATAAAAACTTTTCCAACTGAACAATTGAACCACTTGACAACCAGTTTGATCAATAAAAAATGAAAACTTGTTTGAAGGTGAAGAAGCATTTGAATAACCCGATTACGGCATTGAAAGGTGGTGCAGCGGCTCCATTTGCTGTTCTGAACAATGAAGAGCATTACTTATAAAATTGATTTATCATAGTAGTTTTGGAGCTGCACTAAGATACATATAAGGGATACTATTTCGTTAGTCAGAATGAAAGATAATACCTAAATGCCAGTCACTCCAATAGCAGATGTATCTTCATTGGATATATCATCGATAGCAAACTGTAAATATTCGCTTATAGTCTAAATCTAATTTTCCAAAGATTCAAGTATAGGCTGCAAAGTTTGATTGGAGTTCATAAAAAGTCAGCTTAAAAAAACAAAATAATCTTACTTTACTTCAATCCTTTATCATCTTTAGATTTTTCTATTAGCATTAGGCAACAATAAATAATGATTATGAAACTGATACACACTTAGATGAACCAAATGCCCCCTTAAATGGGTGGAAAAAGGCTATTGCATCTTCATATGATAATCTGATCATAACACCATTGCCATAAGTTTATACTCGGAAAGATTAACAAAAAAAACAAACTAATTTCTAAAGTTTCTTACTGTTACTACAATATATGAAGCAAAAGGATAATAAAGATTCAAACTTTAGTACTGTTACTACATACTGGTATGATAATATGATTTTTACCATTTTCATTAGCTAAACAACGTACATTTAGTAATAACAAAAAAAAAAAAAAAACAAATAGTTTCTAAAATTTGTCAAATATATTTATTACGTTAAATCTGATCTGATAAGCCATAAATCAGGTGACCCATTTGTATCTATCCCTAGTTCTTGATTCTTTTAGCTATGGACATTGAGAAAAATGAATTTCTTTTAGTAACGAATACAAATGGGCCACTTTAAGACAGATTGATAATTTGTCAAAGCAGCGGCACGGATGCATACTTATGAACATGAAACTTCAAAAGAAACTTAACAAAAAAAACTAATACAACTCGATCAAGGTATACATACCTTCAAACGGAGGATTTTCAGGAATAGGAGACCCAGTTCCACATGCCCATATTGTCATCTGATATACATAAAAGCAAAATGTTAAATTAGTTACCTTAGTAATATGCAAGCAGCTAACAGTAGATGATTAGTATGACATCTTTTAACATAAATTCAAGCATCTTTTCGTTAAAGTTTAGCCATTCTTCAGACATTGTAAATACCGTAATATTCACAAAATGGTAAAAGATTTGGTCACTGTGACTAAGCAAGAAAAATGATGTATTTTTTAAAGTAAACTATACGTAGTTGAGTACTTCATATTTTTAGAACCAAGTGGGTGTTGCTAAAAACCAAAAGTATTTTTTCAGATCACTCCAAACGGCTTCCTAAACTACAAATTCTGTTACTCGCTATGTAATTTTCAATCTCTCATTAAACTACAAATCAATGGACAGTCATAATCATAAGCAAGAAAAACAAATTAATTTGACTCATCTTATTCCTTTGCGCGTCAAACAAACTGAAATGCCATATATTCCAAACAGCAATCACAAACACCGCCAAACTTCAAATACAGTCCAAGCAGCAATCCCAAGTGAAATTTGAAAGTTACCTTGTCTCTTTGAAGCTTGGAGACGTGTGGACGTATTGACTTTCCAAAGCGTCTACCTCCCCATGGCTCCTGCAACTCTGTCTCCCTTGCTGCTCGCCTAGCCAACACTGGGTAGTTTGTTTTGTTAACGGGTACATCCACAACTGCAACAAGTATGAAAGTGCTTGTAAAGTTGACAGAGATGAATTATACTCAACTGAATATATCCCTTCTTTCGCTGGACGAAGGCTGATAGCGTCTCATTTATCACATCTCCCTAAGGGTTGAAAGACACATGAAATGAATGCATTAGAATCGTAGCAGCAAAAGTGCAACTGATTATGTAAACTTTAAGTTCGGATAAACATAGCTTTTTACAGGGTGTGTTTCAATTTCTGTTGAAAGACACTTTCTTAGCTTCTTCCTACTTTGTTAGTTTGTATTATATATCGCACATTTTATCACAACCCAATTTATTTTAAACAAAATTATATATAAATAAAGGATAATAAAGACATACCATTACCGAAGACCGTCGGCTATGAACAAACTCTTTTTACTTCGTTATTGAGCTTAAAGTTCCTGAAAATCAAAAATACGACTCATGAATGACATAAATAAAATTGAATAACTAAACCCGCCAAACTTTTTAATATAAATTTGGAGCACCTGTTTTGTAAATCCAAAATCGTTTAGCGCGGTATCCGGTTAAGGCATTAAACTGGAGTTATACACAAAAAAATAACCAATGCGGATGTGCAGTTACACCTGTAATAATACCAGTCGTCAATGAATTAGTATTACGTATTGTAACAGTCAAACAACAAGCCTCAGTTTTTGGTGTTAGATTGTTTACATGTAACATATTGAATACTCATTCAAAACACACTTCAAAATACCAGGAAAGTGATCTTTGAAGAACTAAAAACAACACCGACCACCACCCCATTAATTCATTAAATCAATAATACTTATGGCAATTAACTTTACACTAAAATCATTTACTTTTAACTATATAATCATTTCAGAAAAAGCCAATCCAAACACCATTTGATTTTTCCTAATGTTGCAGACCTTTCTTGTTAAGGGGAGAAAAAAAAAGATAAGACACCTGAACTATACAGATGTTACAGATAGCTTTATCCCTCCTTATAGGCTGCTCTCTTGGCTGCGTCGGCGTACGTAAAACAGGGTTGCTCTCAGAATCAACGAATGGCAATAATCATTCCATTTAACTACAAAAATAATGAGGAAAAAAGTGTATCAATTTTGGACAACTTATATAGGCATGCACGACACCCGTAAACATGTCTTGCTTTATAAAAATAAGTTTGTGTGAACTGCCCTGAATACCTCTTTAATGTTGGCAAAAGTAACCTCGGGACCACTTTCAAAGTTACTTAAAACATATCAAAGTTTAAGGATATTTTTAATTTTAGAGCAAAATACAGAGCATTTTAGTCATCAAACACCAAAGAAACTGATACTAAAAGGATCTTCCTACCTAATGTTTCTACGTTTTTCTGTACCGCAAATTAATCATTTCACATTGACACCCAAAGCCTTACACATGTATTGGCAAATAATTAAGTACGTATTAAAGTACTTATACCTGTGCTTGGGCAGTCTCGCTATGCAAGGGAAAAGACGTTGGAAAAGCGCATCAGCTATAAATGTAGCAACAATTCCAGCCTTCATATGTTCAATTGAATTAAATAAAAACTCTTTTTTAGTTCGTGATCAAGCCTAAAGATCCTGCAAATCGAAAAATCAATCTCAATTACACTAAAAAAATTCTGACTTTTATTCTTCGTTTTGCACCACGACATCTGGAAGAAATCATTATCAATATAGCATGGAGTATACTCATGGATGGAGGGTCATATTCTACAAAAGGGGTGGATGTCGTAGAGCAAGGGTTATCCGTTCTTCCATGTCAATTGATATGTTACCCTATCAGGTTTAAACTATATGGGGAAAAAATTGACAACTATGACCACTATTACCTGCTACGGAAGTTTGAACTGGCTCAACGGTTCTTGGAACTCTCTTTAGCTTCTTATTAAGTACGCGCTGAGTCAACAACTTCATTGCTGAAATGAGTAAAACAATGCTTATCAATGACTATTATTTGAAAAGAATAAATCACCTAAAACTAATTTTCCAATAGACTTTTACATTGAATTATGCGATCTATATTGTATATAAACGATATAGTTCAGGTACAAAAAATCACTAACACTCTTAAGGCATTTCAGTTTTAACACATACATTACCACCTCTCACTATAATCTCCTGCTTTGGCCAAGGTATTTATCAACTGTCGTAACATTTGGTTCTAGTCATAGTGCATGTGCGAATATGCAAATAATAGAAGCACAAAACAAAACCAAAAAAAAAAAAAAAAAAAAAAAAACTTAAATTGCCAAATAACTAAACTTGCACAAACCTGTGCAGCCAAATTTTTAAGTATCACAATATCAAATTCATCACTATCTTCGTCGTCTCCTCCCATTTCACTGTTAGACCCATCATCAGTTGTTTTCATATTGCCATTCATATCATCATCATCATCCTTTTCAAACCCTTCCTTCTCTGATCCTGTCAAAAAAAAAAAAAAAAAAAAAAAAAAAAAACTATAGGTTAAATGAAAATGCAACATACAGGTGACAATACTTCCAGTTTCAAATCGAGGAAGAAGTTGTTTTGGGCTGGTGCAACAGACGCATGATACATATACATCCCTTAATCCAATTGAAAATCCATAATCTTATCAACCCTAATTAAAACCACAAAATTCTAAATCGAAGGAGAATTTGTTTGATTATTGATTAAAATTATAGCTAATTAATTCATCAGGGTGATTTCACCCAATTTTTTTTAAGGTTTGGCTAGGAATTTTTTACAAAAGTGTTTACAATAATCAATAAAATTAATATAAAACACAAACCAAGTGAAAAAAATTCAGATAATCTTTCCTAATTTATCTGGATCTGGGTTTCTTTTTTTGATCATACATGTGTGTGCGCGTCTGTATGTGAAGAAAGTTCAAGAAACACAAAATAGATTGGCTCAAAGGCAGCCACAAATCCTCCCACAAAAACTGTACACCCATTAAAAAAAATACATACTGTAGATCCTACTGTAGCGTAACACACATAAAACACTATAGATGCCCCGATTCGTTTTGCGTTTGGGTTTTTTTCGCTCCAACGGATCTCCGGTAAACCGGATATGCTGTGAGAGGCATGTGAGAGGAGAAAAAGTGCTTTTGGAGCCGGGTATAATACAGGGTTGGTTTGGGCCTCCCATATGAGGAAAAGAATGAACAGTAACAATGAACACTAAAGTAACGGGTTTTAGTATATTGGTATAATATATAATATCACCTATAAATATCAAAAGTACAAGAAGCAAGATCCCCAATTATCTCATCTATAGTATGTAATGTTTGTTTTGCAGTTAAAAATAAATAAACAAAAAACAAAAAGAAATATCTATAAATATCAAAAGTACAACAACCAAGATCCCCAATTATCTCCCCCAACACCAAACAACACCAAAATCCCCCAAATCAATCAAACCCAAGAAAAGAAGAAATGTCTCGCATCATTTCACAAACCCTAATCTCAAAAAAATCCCCAATAACAAAACCAATAACCACCCGATTATACTCAAACCACTCCTCCCCAAAACCCCAAATAATCGAAATAGATCTCAACAACGAATCAGACAACAACAACGAGGTCTTAGGCATCCGTAAACTCGAAGACGCAATCCACAGCATCATCGTCAAACAATCCGCTCCTGATTGGCTACCCTTTTCACCCGGGTCGTCTTACTGGGTCCCGCCACGTCATCATCATCATATTCATCAGGCCAATAATGGGTTGTTTGGGTTGTTGAGTAAGTATGGTAAACCTTTGATGGTGCCAAGTGAGGATGATGGTGATGGATTAAGTGGTGGGAAGGGTGGTAAGGTTAAGGGATCTTGGCCTTCTGTATCTTTTTTTGTTGAAGGTAAAGTTTGAATGATTCGGGTTTTTTCGATGTTGGTTTTCGTGTTTTATGAGGTCAAGTTTGGGTTTTTATGTGTTTGGTTCAAGTGATGGCATTGAATTTAGTTAATTAGAATGATTACGGATATCGTTTCGATTATGCGGTGATTAGAATTAGAATTAGAATGAATTTAGTTAATTAGAACGATTACGGATATCGTTTTGATGATGTGGTAATTTGTTGGTTTATTGTGTTTGATTTGATTGGATTTTGTTTATTTAGGAGTTTAGGATGTTCAATGATGTAGTTTGGATTGTGCAATACGCGTTTGATGTGTTTTCGTGTTTTTTTGAGTTAGAATTTTGGTTTTTATGTGTTTTCAAAGTTGTTTTATTGTTTTTTTTAAGGTAAACCATATTTTGTTAAGTTTGGATTTGGTGTGATTAGGGAAATTGAATTGTTAGTGATGTTGTTTGGATTATGCGATGCATGTATTATGTGTTTTTGAGATAAAGTTTGGGTTTTTATGTCTTTAGTTAAGTATTTGGATAGTTAATGAAGGTATACAGCTTTCGTTTAACTCGTTAATTGTATTTAATTGAGCAATTGTTAGTGATCTAGTTTTGATAATGCAGTTATTGGTTTATGTGTTTTCAATGTTGGTTTTGTGTTTTTTAGGTAAAGTTTTGGTTTTTATGCTTTTGGTGCAAGTCTTGGAGAGTTTATGAAGTAAAATTTATTGAATTTAGTTAATTAGAATGATTACAGGTGTCATTTGGATAATGCGATGTGTTTTCCATGTAATTTTTGATAAAGTTTTGGTTTTTCTGTGTTTGGTTAAATGTTTAAGGTATAAAGATTGTTGATTTAGTTGCTTTGAATGATTTGTTATTTGAGTTCGGGTTATGGTATGTGTTTTCGATGTTGATTTTTGTTTTTTTATGTAAAAGTTTAGATTTTTATGGGTTTGGTTTAAGTGTTGGAGAGTTTATGAAGATAAATTGTTATAATTAGGATATGTGGATTTGGATTTATCGAATTTGATTGGAAATGAGTTAATTATAATGGTTAGTCATGTAATTTGGATCATGCGGTGCTTGTTTTCGTGTTTTGTGAGGTGAAGTTTGTGTTTGTGTTTACATGCCTGTAGAAGTTGTTGGGGGAGTTTAGGAAGTTAGGAAAGGTGTCGATTTGATTGAACTTGATGTGTGGATTTGATAATTAGGATGTTGGATTTTGTTATTCTTGAACTGTCGTTAGAAGTTAGAACTGGTATTGGTATATTAGCGTTTTTGGGTGCTTTTTAATGTGTTTTTATCTTGTTTTTAGGTTAAGTGTGTAGATTTGGAATTGATGAAATATTATCGGAAATTAGTTAAATAGAGTGGTTTGTGATGTAATTTTGGGTTATGGGGTTGGTGTTAATGTGTATTCGACGACCTTGGTTTTGAGTTTCTTGAGTTAAAGTTTGATTCTTATGTGTTGGTACTGTGTTGAAGAGTTTATGAAGTTAGGTTGTTACAACTAGGATGTGTAGATTTGGCGATATTGAAATTTGATCGAGAATTAGTTAATTAGAATGTTTGGTTAGTGACATAATTTGGAATTTTGGATTGTATGGTTAGTGATTGACGTTTTCTTTTATGTTTGTTAAATTTTGGGTTTTTCTGCATCTGGTTGAATTGTTGGAGTTTAGGATGTTAGGAAATGCACATGCTTTCTAGGCTGTTGATTAGGTTTGCGGAGGTGTGAAGTATTAGTGATGTAATTTTAATATGCGAGCATGTTTAGTGTGTTTTTGATGCTGTTTTGAGGCAAAGTTTGGTTTTTATGTGTTTGGTTTAGCTGGAGAGTTTAGGCTGTTAGGAAAGGTAATTGCTTTTTAGGTTGTTGGTTAGGTAATTTGGGCTATATCGGGGAAGTTGGTGGAAGGTGAAGAATGTGTGACCTGTTGGTTTGATGGTAGTTTATGGTTTAAGCAGGAGAAAACTGTGAGGTTCTTTTGTGAATTACTTCTAATGTGGGTAATTAGCTTTGTTAAGAGTTTTTGAAGTTTTATCATCTTCATATTACACATGACAGATGTTAATCTAATCAGCTTTCAAGAATATGATCGTAATAGATATTTAATATGTTTGATCATTATTCCATAATATCCATTATATTGGTATCCAAAGCAAGTGTGCTTAAGCAGATGATGTTTTCCCCCTTTAAATGTAGAAGTGAATGGGACGAGGAAGTACTATTTAACTGTGGTTGGAAGAACTCCTGATCTAAAATCAGGTGGTTATATATGATTACAAACTAGTGTGTCTAGGAATGGTTATCTCATATATGGATGAGGGTGGTGAATACAATACAAAATGCCGAGTGAGTATTTTCATAAAGATGATTTAAATTACGTCGAGGTTAATGTCATATAGACTACGAGATCAATGCAGTTTACAAAGTCAATTGAAGGTTTTAAGGGTACTCCTTCGGAGACTCAGCAAAATAAAAAATGGTTAGGATTTGGATCAATACAAATTAACCCACATATTTACAGAAATAGTTGGAAAGGATCCATAGACAAAAGTCATAGGCTGACTCTATTATTAGATGGAGAAAGAATAGTATTAAAGTTTTTCTAGTCCTAGTTTATTGACATGCAGTAAGCACCCATTCACCAAACAAAAAAAAAAAAAAAAAAAAAAAAAAAAAAAAAAAAAAAAAAAAAATTTGGTAATGGAGGACGAGAGACGAAAAGTAATAGCTGCTCCCGATATAAGACTAGGACCCTAAACTGAGATCTTTACTGAGTTAGTACACTCTCTTTACTTAACTGCCAAAATGTACTCTACTGAGCTATGCAGCACAAACACGCTAAAATCAAATAAATTGAGATCTTTACGCATCTTAACAAATAAGATGTTAATTTCTCCGAAGCTGACACTTCTTCAAGCTTAACCGTGTCAGATGATGTCTTTATCTTGAGGCAAAATATCTTGGACCAAACCACTTCAACTATAAGAGCCAACAGCACATCAAAACCTGACAAGTTTAATTGTTCATAGGACATTAAATTTGTACAAAACTGAACTTTAGATGTTTGTGATATGCCTAGCACATAGCTGATTTGTCGTTCTCTTATCTTTGCATGTTTTGACATTCACCTGTATCTGCAGACGCGTCCTTTACGCGCCCAGTGCCCAGGGAGATGCTTCCTATAGAGATGGAAGCAGATGTGGTTCATAGCGACGAGGAAATTATCCCCGATACCAAGAACGAGGAATGATGAACTCAAATGTACCAGAATTCCTGATCTTTCAAGTAAGCTCACTCGTTTCCCTCACAATATTACACATAAGATGTTTCATTTCGACCCATTTGCTTATAAATGGGTTAATTTGGGTATTTTTATCTCAAATGGGTTGAAATAATCAACTAAAAAGGGAACAAGTCAAATTTGTGAAATGTTTTTACAGTTGTGTTTAATTGCATACAGTTACAACCTCTGAAATCTAAACTATTTTACAAGGGTAAAGTTCAAAAATACCTTATCGACGAACAAGTTTGCTTACCCCTCAGCTTTTTTTAATGATTTAACATAACTTAAATAACTGTCCGAAAAGGTTCTCATAGTTTTAGTCAAGCTTTAAGGGTTTCAATCATGCCAATAAGATGAACCTTTTCGTTCAGTTTTATACGTTGGGATTTGGTCATGCAATTAAAAAATGGTGTATGGACTTGATGATGCAAAACCTGAAAGCCTGTAGGGGTTTTCTGACTTTACCGCTTTTTGTAATCAGATATAATGCATTCACTATGCATTTGAAAAGACTAATAAAATGGTTACTACAATGATTATACTTTGTTTATTGACCTTTTTATAGTACACCACAGGCTGGCTTCCTGTTGTAGATATTTATAGACTAAAACTCTGGTAGAAGCTGTGGATTGAAGAAGGGGAACCAAACTTGTTTGTACAGTCAGTTGAGCCTTGAGTGGTCATTTGCACGGGGCTGGCGTAGCTTCATTTAGCTTCTTGTCAACTTTTCAAGTGTACCAATGATAAATTAAAGGCCTTATGTATCAGCAATTTATGCTCAATGTATCGTTTTATAAATTTATAATAAGCTGCAAGACCTTTGTAATAAAAGAAAATACTGCTGGTACATACTCCCTGCTTGCCCTTAAATCAGTGATTAGCATTGCTAGATCTATTTGTTTCACCAATATATGTTTTAACGTTTTCTTTAAGAGAGTTAAATAAAGGAACTAGAACTTCCTAGTAGGTCACCTATGTGGTCCGTTATAAGTTCTTATGGATCTGCCCGTATTAGTCATAAATACTATGTCATTGCAAGGCAGAATATTACTAATGAACAACACAACATCCCTCCAGGCCCATCCGATGTAGGATTTGCCTAGCGTGTTACAAGCATCCCCACCACTTTCGAACCATAGCTATGCCAATGTAGAGCACGCAACAATTGTGACCCTGAGTGTCGGCTACACCGACCGTCGAGCCCAATCTTTGGGATGGATGTTGTGGATATAAACTTAAAAAGTCATTAACTGCCCAAGGAGAGTACTGATGGGTTACCCAAGATAACCTCTCTGTTTTCCTTTTTATCGTAGAAAAAAGGTAAAAAATAACTTTCAATACCGTCTTTTACGGTGTACGGGGAGGTTCAGATGTAGACACCCCTACCCTTACCAAATAAAGTGGTTGCTTCCGATTCTACCAAAGATATAAAAGGACCTCCGTCCTTGTAAAGAGTAAGGATCGAACCCTTAACCTCTGTCTCAAGAGGCAAGGGTCTTAACCACTTATTGTAGAGTAAAACTAGTTATAATACCCGCGCACGCGCGGGGTTTTTCCTAATTTTTTGAATAATGTATTTTTATTTATCAAAAAATAAATAATTTAATCTTTGTTTTTGTTTTATTTATGGTTTTTAATATTGTATTATACGATGAAGAGAGCTCGACTATGTGTAGTTATAATGTTCGTAAAAGCAAGGGGTTTTTTTTTTTTTTTTTAAGACACTGAATATTTATCATAAGTCGTTGCGTTATACCGCATGTAAGTTTGTTTTTATAAACTTGGTATGAGCATATGTGAGATTTTTAATGATAATTTATCAAATAATATGTTGAGCCTTTGTTATATGTACAATATCGTGTATTAATTTGTTTACCACGGTAACCTGTGATTACGCTTTTATATTTTTAATCTCGTACATATGTAGAGTTTTGTGTATTTTGATTAATGTAATCTCATAATGATAATGATAATGATGATAATAATAAAAATATCAGTAATAACAATGACAATAATAACAAAATAATAACACTAATTACAATAAAAGTTTTGTTATATAAAATCTATGGAATATTTGGAAATTATAGATTTATTAAAAATTATAAACTTATTATATATTTTCTCAAAATTTTATAAATTACCTCCACATATTTTAAGTATTTTTACTTTAGATACGTGATTTATGATTCTGATAAACTTGGTCATTACACTGATTTGCCTTCTTTCACACAAGCTTTATCAAAAAAAAAAAAAATGTGTTGATTGATGCCTAGCATATTGCTATGCCATATGATTATAGACAACATACCTTTTTTATTTTTTTTTTAATTTTTTTTTACCCATGATTTCAGACCTTTTGACCGACTAATCCACCGGGGTTTGAACCCACCGCCACACAGAAGAGAATGTATTCTTGGTTTACAAAACACTGGTTTAAAGCATTTACAAAAGATTGTATTATTGGTTTACAAAACACTGGCTTAAAGCATTTACAATAGATTTATAAAATATGTACATTATGCCCATTGGAAATTTTTTGTTGCCTAAGAGCGCTCGGTATAATAACGCCCCAACGACGTTATTGTTGACTTGGCCGGCATTGATGCCGCGTTACCACACCAGCATAGCGAGCGGTGGGGCTGCGTTACCAATGGCGTGGCTACAACAACGTAAAATGAAACGCATGTCGGGACAAAAAAAAAAAAAAAAAAAATTTCAAACACTCCATTGCTACTTGTATATTAACATGTGTGCATCTTTTCAGTAAAGTGAGAGTTGTGAAATCAAAAATTATTTATACTTTAAAACATTACTAATTTTGTGCTTAACATATATGTCATTAACTTAGTGGGTTGTGAAAAAATGGACCCGGTTACTATAACCAATAAATGATTGCCACATAGATTTAGGCATAATTTTTAGGTCTCACAATCACTTCTCGTTATTTAAATCAAAATACTAATGTTCGTCCCAAATAAAGTACATAGAAGAAAAATATAATAGTAGTGAGTGTCAAAAGCTTGAAGAACCATTTAAAAATTGTACCAAAGACATTCACTTTTAGTTATAAGAAATGGTTCATTAATAAGTGGCATGTCAATATCTGATTCCATATTTACACATGTACAAACACACTGTAATAGAAGTAGCAAAGGATTGCTCAGCACCAACTTTTAGTAATTCATTTCTAAGTTGCTTTCATCAGTAGGCCGTATGCTATTCAGTATCTACAATGACATTTGATGACAATATAAAGGAAGTTGTCGTTTAAGACCATAACTCAATATCAATAAGCATTCAAGGAAATAAGTAAACAAATTGACCTTATCCAGCCAAATCCTCAAAGCAGAAAGATGAGGGATACAAACTACAAAAAGGCCACAAGCAAACCCGGTAATTACAATAAAATATGGAAGCTTCATGGCATTATCGACTTATCGTCCCTCAAGAGCACATAGGTAGCCTACAAAAAATGACATAACATGTGTTTACTTTTATGTATGCCCATATTTAAGGCTTTAACAACACCTAAACAATTTGGGTATATAAAATCATGTTGGTATGCATACCTTAAGTGCTTAACCAGCCAAAATGACATAACCCATGTTGATCATAAAAAGGTTTACATATATCTATGTAAGAGAATAAGCTTTCGGGCCTGCAATAATACTAAAAGCCTTCATCATTGTTCTAAATTTAGTACCCACTAACTAACACACACGAAGCAAGATATATTAAGAAGTTCATTAATTACCATATACGAATCCTGCAAGATCTCGGTATCTAATACGCCTCTTCCCACCAAATTCGTGAAGCTTTGCAATGAGAGCATTTGCGTAGAGTGAAATGGTTGTAGCTAAAATTAAACCGACTACTCCACCTAGCCAACCAAGAGGAACCATGACTGCACCTGAATATCCACGCGCATATGCACTGTTGATACCAGTTGTAAGAACAAAACCGACTTGAAACCATGAATCTACATCAAAAGAAAAACTAATAGTTAACTTCTGCATATTATAAAGGTAATGATAAATTAATTGTGTAATTACCATAATCTTCAACTACTTAAGTAGGGTTCTTAGTACCCTCTTGTTTACTACTTTGACTAACATGTAACTTTTAGTAAAAGTGTGACCATTTAACGTTGTCCACTATGCCCTTCAATAATGACAATATGAAATATACTGAGCAAAGTTTATAATTTCTAAGCTTGACTACGGAAATACCTATTTTTAGCCAGAAAATTTACTAAAACAAAACACTTTGCGGTTTCACTTTTCATGAGACATCTCACATGGAAATTTAAGAAATACTCATAGCATCGAGGATAGTTAAAGCATAGTTACATTTTCAATTGGCCAATAGGAGGGCTTGATATTACAATTCAGCTCTCCTATTGGTCAATTGAAATATCCAGTTGGCCGAAAAAGATTTTTTTCCCTTATTGTATAAAAGATGAGATGGCTCCGAAATAACTAATTTTCTATATAAAAAGACTGAAACTACCAAGGTAAAGATATAATAGCTACTAAGATATTTTCAAAAATCCTTTTGACACTGTAATCATTAGATAGCGTTTTTAAAGTAAAAGAGTGTTTACATGGTTGAGTATATCACGATAAAAAGAAGGTCGAACGCACAATCTAAAACACAAACTTGATTTTGTTATAGGCCATCAAGCTAAGCATACAGTAACAAATATCTCTTTTTGTCTTTCAGCTCTTTTCTTACTTCTCAAAACCTCTGAAGTTTGTGCTGTTTTTTAGACGTTTTTCATCGACACTGTCTCCTTTAAATGACCTATTCCATAATATCTTTTAAAGATACACATCTTAAACACCATTTCAATCATAAGTTTGGTAATATAAATTAACGCATAAACATGTAGAAACAAAACTGTAGCTTACATAGATAATATAGATTTTCCATCTTGGTCCTAATTGACATCTTGTGGGTTTTATTTGCTCTGTTGCCTTCCTCGATCTACATTCAATCTTTCACAAACTAATAGACCGACAAATTAATGAGATTGTAAATTACCATTCATTTTGTTTATGAGAAAGCCATTGAAGTCGAGAGTCGAGACTCCTTGCTATTGTCCCTTTGATGGTAGCTAGCAAATCATCAAATAGAATTCTCTTGCAATTTGGTTGGATTTACCTAAAAACCCTATAGGAAAAAAATAGCCTGATCAATAGCATGTTAGGATACAATAATTTACTTGAATTAACATATTCAATTTACCTAAATTGACAAATCACGAGGTTCCAACGCATTACACACTTGCTTAAATTCATTTTAATAGTTGATCACGAACTGAAGTAGCTTCTTCTGCACACCAAGATCGTTTGCTACTTGGTTCATCTTCATGATGTTTTCCTGATCCCTCCGTCACTGAAATCTCAACTTGCTCTTCTTCCCCATTACGACTGACCTTACATTCAATCCCAATTATGTATTCTTCCTTAATTTCCTCAATATGATCCTCTGATCTTACAAGACCGGTAACTTCTTCCAAGTTGTCTTCAGTGTGATCATCTGAACTTGAAGGATCAGCTTATAAGGTTCTTTCTTGATCTAGTAGCTCCTCTTTTTGGATTGTAATATACTGATTTCCAGCCTTGGCAGTGAATAGATAGTCTTGTTATTACATCTTCGATGGGACATTCGTATTTCAAACCAACTTATAATACAAAAGTACATTGCAATAATGTTAAGGTGCTAAATTATGATGATGATTTACTTCTCAAAAATCAGATAGCATGGGCCTAGAGATGGCAAAATGTCAAAACGGGTAATTTTTGTATTTGTCCTAACAGGCCACGTTATGTTAGATTGGCTTAGAATTACAAACGGAAAACAAAAAAGTAAAACCTCTTTGCCCCATTCAGTATCAGTTTTCGAAGGTGCATGTCTCAAGCTTCTTTAGTTCTTCATTTGTGTTTTCACATGTCATCTCTTTGTGATCATTAGCCAGGTTCCAATGATTCTTTTTCCATCATATAAACTTTTTCCATCATATAAACATACTGTAAAAATATGTTTAATCTGAATATTGTTCATAAAGATGCCTTGTAAATCATACAAAGCAGGTTGATAATATGATCGATTAAAAGGCGTTTTTTTGCTTGAGGGAACGAATAGGAATAGGGTCTAGAGACCCAATATTCTTTAGGAAGGTTTAGTTTTGGTGTAAACTTTATTAAATAAAAAATAATTGGTGACCCACTTAAGTTGTGACAAGGCAGGTTCAACTGATTAGTGAGCTTTTTTTTATATCAATAGCCAAGCTCTATACAGTTGGTCAACTAAAGCAAACCAGCATGTTTTGACCCAAAACCATTTTGACCCATGATTGATGCTAAACGGTCAACTATAATAGTCAAACAGCTTAGGCCAATGCTTCCGTGGAATACAGTGTTTCCCCGGGTCGTAATGTCCCAACGAGGTTGTGATGGTATTAAAAACGAATCTGTGATCAGTGATTATGAACAGGAAGGGTATAAATGTGAGTGTGAGTGATTACACTAGGGTTTTATAACTTAAATAAACTATTAGAACGATTACGTGAAACCTAGATATTTAAAAACGTATAAACGTAAACCAAATTAAAAATCAGACGCGATTGCGTGCTGAGAAAAAGGTGAGTTTTAAGAAAAATAAACTACAGGGGTTAAAAATGAAAATTCTATAAACTTAAACTTAAAAGAAAATTATTTTTTAGATTATTTATTATTAATTATTTAATTAAAAACTTATTTAACTATTTAATTAAAACTAATTTAAATTAACCTAAAAATGATAAATACTACAAATTAAACTAAAAACTTGTAAAAATAATTTCTAAAACTTAAAATGAACTTGAAGAAAGTATAAAAATTAAAAATAAATATTTTTGTCTTTTTATGGATTTTTTATTAATTAAAAACTAATTAACTTAATTAAACTATTTAAACTAATTTGAATTACTAATAATACTAAAATAACTTAGAAAATTATGAAAAAATTTATAAAACTATTTTATAACATTTAAAAGCTAGGAAAAATATAAAAACTAGGTGTTACCTTATAAAAATTAATTATGCTATTTAAAACTTAATTATTAACTAATTATTAATTAAACTAATATTAAATCTAATAAATACTAAATGATAATATAAAAATCTAATAAAATTACTAAAAATACTTTAATATAAGATGAAATTAATAAAAATATAAAAACACAACTTACTTAATAAAAATCTAAAAATGAAAATTAAAATTAAATTATATTAAATAGAAACTATCACTTATTATTATATTTGTTTTTCTGGATTTTTCTTTTACAAAACTAAATTATACCTAGAAATAGACAACTTTAATAAAAACAACTTTTTTATAAGCTAATAATAAGCACTGTGGGGGCTTATTACCTCCACAGTTGACTTTAATTGACCAAAGCAGCAAATAAGCTAAAACTGACTTGTGTGGGACCCACTATGGTAAAATCTAGTTCCAATAAGTTACTTAAACAAGTTTGAGCTAGTTTTGATCAGATAAGCTGGTGGAATAAGCTATTAAGCACTTAATAAGCACTTGGATACTTGTATGAACTCAGAAACTGGGACAGACTTTGTGGCTTAAATCAAGTGGGGTTCACAAGTGCATGGGTCAAACAAAGGGTCAATAAGTGATCCCTGGTAGGAGGGGGGTTGAAAGGTACTAAGTTGGAGGTATGGGCCCCACTGAGGTGGTCACAAATCACCACCAAAGTGGTGGTGATGGGTGAAGTCTGCTGCAGCAGGGGATATACCTTCCCCTGCAAGTGAGTTTGGGCAAAGGTGGGGCCCACACAAAGGATCACAAAAATATATAAAAATTAGATATGTAAACACAAGCTAGAACTAAATAACCATGCACAAGCTCACAAGCTAGAAATCAACAACAAGCTCAATAAAGATCACACAGATTTGGTCAGTTTTCAAGTTCATGCAATTTTGACTTTTTGTATAAAACACATATGTTGACTAAGTTGAACTTTGATCCATTCTAATGAACTGTGAACATGAAAATAAGCTACAACAAGATTAAAATGAGCAAGGTTGAACACTTTTGAACTGATATGATGAGAATTTGGATCTAAATCCTTAACAGTCAAAGAGAAAAGAAACCAAGAGATGAGTTTTGACTTTTGGTCATATGACAACTGGTTTTTTATGCATTTCTGAGTTGTTAGACCTAAAGAGGGTTAACTAATCCAAAAATCAACAACAAAAACCAAAGCACAGTGGTTAAAGCCACTGTGCCAAACACCTCTTTAACTAACCTAATACACTACTTTTCTAATTTTTAACCTTGTACCTACTGAACTTATGGTAGAAACAGATTCAAGGGACACTATAAAAGCTAATTAAACACAAATCAGATAAAAAAACACCAAGAACATGCAAAAGCAAGTTTTACTAATATAAAGCAGTAGGATCATGGGATTGAACTAGCTCATGCAAAAGCTAAACACAAGCACACAATCAACTATAGTAAGCTATACTAAGTAAAATCAAGCTATTAAAGAAACAATAACTAAACTGTATATTAAATGCAAAAATTAAACAAGAGAATCTTACATGAAATCTGCAATATCAAGAACCAAAAACCATGGGACTGTACCTAACCTAACACCTCCCTGAGGCTTCTAAAACCATAAAATTCTAGAATCACCATGCTTCTTTGGCTTCCTTCATCTTATTCTCTAATTTTTTATTTTTTTATTTGATTTTACACTATATATTTTTTATTTTTTATTTTTTTTATTTATTGGGCTTAACTGATGTAAATGATTTAAAAACTTAAGGAAACTGATAAATAAGCTTAAATGAGTTAAAAAGAGCATACAATAACAACTAGAAACAATAATGAGTGAATTTGTCAGATTCACTTAGAATTATTTAAAATTGGATTTATAAATTAAAACTTGAAACTAACATTACAGGAAGATAAAAGTACATTAATTAAACTGATTGTAATAGTTTTAAAGCTGGAATACAAATTACACTGAGTACGATTATCTAATTTACACTACTCCTAAATTAATTAATCTAATACCATCTCTTTTGCTTCCTCTTGTTTTTATAGCCTCCCAATGGGTCTTGTGGGTCCCACAGAAGCTTTCCCACTTCCAATCTGAGCCTTTGAATAAGCAGAATTCATCCTAGCCATTTGAATTGATTTTGGCGCCAAAACTAGTTTAGGTTACTTGTAGCTGTTTTATGCGCAATTAATGATCTTGGATGGTTGTGTGAGGTTGAGAAGGCAAGTAGAGTGAGCTAGGGGGTGGTGGAGGCAGTTTATTGTCAGGTTGCAGGTTATAGGTGTGGCAGAGGTGTAGGTTTGATATGTGTTGTCCCCTGGGTTAAACCAAAGATGTGGGTTTTGTTGTGGGGATGACAGAGAAGGGGTGAGGTGGAGTAGGAGATGGTGGATGGAAGCTGGAGGTGGAGTGGTGGTATAGCAGGGTGAGGTGGAGGTCAGGGATGAGGGAGGTGGAGGTCAAACAGGTCGTTGACCCGTTTTTTAATATTAAGGGTGTATGGGCTGGTAGGGAGTTGGGCCTGGGAAAGGGTAAAATGGGCTGATGGTTGTGTTTATTTATTAGATTGGACTTTTGGTCAAAATAAGGTCCATATGGTTTAGGAAATATTACAAGGACCAATATTGTAAAGTTTGAATTTCGAGGGACTGATTTTGTAATTATTCCAAAGTTTATCAAAAGGGACTTTCTTGCCATATAGGAATAATACAAGGACCTAGATTAATATTTTCCAAAATAAAACAACCAGGGACCATTTTTGCCAAACTGTGAAACTTCAGGGACCAAATCTGTAATTTTTGAATTTGTGAAGGGTTGAACCTGTAAATTCTCAATAAATACCACAAGGACCAATTATGTAACTAATGAATAGTACAAGGTTTTTTTTTAATATTTTTCCATTTTTTTAAAACCTGAGGACTAATTTTGACATTTTTGAAACTTGGGGGACTAAAGTTGTAATTTTGCAATTTTTAACTTTAAAGGACTTATTTCGACAACTTATGAATCCCCAAGGACCTTTGATGATATTTAACATGTTTTGAATAACCAGGGACTAGTTTTGACAACTTTTGAAACTTGAGGGACTGAAACTGCCAATTATGCAAACTTTATACGTTTTTTTATCTGTTTTTGATTATTTTGCATTTGAAACATATAAAACACACTTCTAAGATATTTTAAGTATTTTGATGCATATTTGAGTGTTTTTGTATGTTTTGGCAGTTCAGATTGGTATAAAATGATGAGTATTTAAACACTCATCAATCCCCCACACTAAAACATTGCTAGTCCCTAGCAATCTTTTGAGAAAAACTTAATGGATTTGAAAAACTCTTTACCAAAAGCCATCACTTCTGGAGTAGCCAGGTGTGAGAACTGTGGTACACCTGATAACCGTGTGATTTTGAGCAAACCACCAGCTGTCAACGGATTTGATTTGTCTTTACCAAAAGCCGTTTGCTTCTGGACTAGCTAACTCTTGATGGAATAGTCAACATCTTGGTGAGCTGATTACCAATTATGGATTTTCCACGGCCTTTACCACAAGCCATAATCTTGCGGGCTAGCCAACTCATTCGCTTTATGGGATATGAGGAGTTGAGGAACCATACAATTTTGTGCAAATTGCAAGCCATCAACGGGTTTGAGATGTCTTTACCAAGAGCCGTTTGCTCCTGGACTAGTCAATCCATTTTTCATTTAGACTTTGGCGGACTGATTACCGCAAAAATTTTGAAGCTCAAGTGAAAATTTTTTAAATTTTTGCCAAAAACGGGGGTACTAGAAGATATAATATGATAAAATTCGCTAGAATTTCCCCCCCACACTTAGAATTGAATATTGTCCTCAATATTCAAAGTCCCGGCTATTATACCGACATTTTGAACGTAAAAGGGCAACATT
Organism: Artemisia argyi; assembly: GCA_030686995.1. NCBI lineage: Eukaryota > Viridiplantae > Streptophyta > Magnoliopsida > Asterales > Asteraceae > Artemisia > Artemisia argyi. Next base: position 30,170,483 of record CM060708.1, read on the forward strand.
GCAAGCTAAGCGTGGAAAACACCATTTTGTATTTTCACTTCATAAGTAACCATAGCATGGGGGACTCCCCCACACTTGGGGTGAAAACCCTAAGTACATGCTACTGTTTTTGTTTACCGAGTCGCTAGCTTGACTCGACCCCGAATTCATTTGTTCATGGGGAAGTAAGTGGACTAAACAATCTCCATCGGACTTTCTTTCAAGATGTTTAGATTAACATTGAAGTACGTGAAAGTTCCACACCGATGAGATAAGTACCCGGCTTACATGAAAATGCCGGGGTCAAAGATAGTGTCCTCACTCCTGAAGGAGTGACGGATAAGTGGAGAAGTCACGGGGTACGTGAAGAAAGATAAGAAAATCATGATAACAATTATGATTGACTTATGATGAGGCGAAAAATGATCCGTTTTTAGGGGGTCATTTAAGCCCGAATCCGAATTTATTTGATCAAATATTGCCCTAAATCGTTCCTTTTGTGATTTTAGGTGTTTGGAGAGTGAATTCTGGAAAAGAGGCTATTTTGGACGTTTTTGGAGCATAAAGTGAAGAAAACAACAAAGTACCAAATCCAAGCTGGAATTACAAGGTGACGGCGTCAAGAATTTACTCTTGACGGCGTCAGAAAGGATGAATATTTTACCGAAGGTTGTGAAGGCGTCAGATGAAGAGATGACGGCGTCAAAATGACCAAGATTAATTTACCGAGGGTGGTGACGGCGTCACATAGGCCGTCACGATTGGATCTAGGGCGTCCGAGGAAGTATATGGCGGCGGGTTGACGGCGTCAGATTTTACTCTTGACGCCGTCAGGACGATTTTCCTATATATAGTTTTCTAGTTTTTTCATTAAAGGAGGAGAAGTTTTGGTGAAACCCTAAAGACGATTTTGGTGCCTCTTTTACAGGTTTTTCAAGGGTTCCAAACCCTTGAGACCTTGCATTGTAATTGAGATAAGTATACTCTTAATTCAATCAATATGTCTATGTGTTGGTTGTCTATCTTTTGTTCTTATCTTAATTCTACTATGCTAGGCTAAATTTCCTTTGTGTTTGCTTAGATCTAATGAAACCTAGATGTTGATTATGCGTTGATTACTTGTCTATTCTTGTTTTGAATGAATGATATTATATGTTAGGCTTAAGAAAACTGGCAGATCTCCAAATGGTAACATGCTTGAACGTCTTAAGAAACATGAACCGAGGCGTACTAGGTCTTTATTGGTTGTATTTAATGCATGAGCCACTGTTTACAATCCCTATAGTTGTGCTGGGTCATGGTGTAGGAGGAGATAAGAGCTCATAGAGTTGGGGAGTTATGTATGCCACTCCACGAATGGTATTAAGGAATACAACCCGTCATTCATACAAGTGTAACAAGTAATTAACATGTAAAAGATATCTAGGGAGTAATGAAGTCTAAGTAAACACAATTTCTCCAACCACTGCTCACAACCTTAGTTTAATATTAGTTTAATTTCATTTTCATTAGTTAATTAGTTATAAAGTAGTTTTTGGGTTAGTTGATTAGCAACTAATTCCGCCCACTCCTTCAAAACCTGAGATTTTAATTGCTTTCATAAAATATAAAAATACAAAAAATAATCATCTTCCATCTCTAGAACTTTTAATTAGGTTTTCTAATCCTAGCGACACTATTCCTAAGCTGAACGATCAATCCCCCGGTACTTGTCACTATACTATACTACAACGATCAGGTACACTGCCTGGTGGGGGTTGTAAGCCTCGCGAGATCCCTCGAGAGGTAAAGCAAGGTGCGATTCCCACACATCAAGTTTTTGGCGCCGTTGCCGGGGAAATAGTTATTGTCTAGGTTAGGATTTCTTTTTATTAGGTCTACTTGCTAGATTCCTTTCTAGTAAGATTTTATTTTTATTTTTAGGTCTTCTTTAGTCTATCTTTTTCTTTGTGTGTTTGTTCGTAATTTCCATTGACTATTCCGTTCACCATTATGGAGTACGCGAATCCACCATACCACCAACCAAAAAGGCCATTCTACCCTATTGACATCTTGAATTTCAAACAATATCGAGATGAACCCATATATGATGCATGGACTCGTTTTAAAATTTTACTTCGAAAATTCCCTCATCATAGTTTCTCTTTATCATCCCTAACCGAAACCTTTTACTATCGTGTCAGCCAATGTGACCAAATGCGCATCGATGATTTTGCCGATGGGGGCCCTAGAGAATTAAATGATGAAGAAGCGTGGGATACCATAGAAAACTGTGCCCAATATTATTATAGAGTAGACAACCCAACAAACAACATCATAAATCAATCAAAAACAAGTTTGATGGAGCAAACAGGAAGTTTGTTGGGGGATGAATATACTCATGTTGAGATACCTAGTTGGATGGCACCTAATATCATAGTACAAAACAAACATATAGGTAATCTAGGTACAATGGAGGATGAGGTGGATAATCCAAGCCCACAAAGTACCCCACAAGTCCTACCATCATTTGAGGCACATACACCGCCCGTGACTTACCCGGAAGAAGTAGAAGAGACTATAGGAACCCCAATTGAGGTAGAACCCTTGGACCAAGCACCACCAGAGGATATAGGTTTGAACACTTGTAGTGATAACCTTACTCCTAGTTCTAGGGAAGTTCCTAGTTTTGATGAACCGGAGCCTCAACCAAAACCATTACCTAATCTTCTATCCTTGGATGAAGATTTAGGAATTGAAATAGGTCCCGATCCACCCATCAAACCATGTAGTCCGGGTAGTTTTACGTTGAAGGTAGTAGACCCCAAGCCTTGTAGAGAAGAAGCCAACATAGGAGTGGACCATGACCTTACATACTTACATCACCCATTCATGATTGATCGTAAGAAACATTATGGGTTTAAACCGGGTTTATTAGGTCAAAATAGATCCCCAACTAGGAATCTCTCGAAGTTGATAGAAAATGATCCCTTCTTAGGAGAAAACTTCAACTCACTCATTGACCAAAGTGAACTAGGTAAGGTTATGATGAAAGGAGCACACCCGTTTGAGCATATAATTCATCCACCACTCTTCTCTCACGTGGCATACTTTCACCCTAAGGGTGTGTATCGCTACTTTCACCCGCACTTAATCCTAAGTGTAGGGAAAACCTCCCCTATTTCCATTAAATAAGGGTAGAGTCAGGCTCGTGACTCGAACAAAAACAAGCGCTTCTTGGGAGGCAACCCATGTTTTGTGTGATTTTAATTGTTTGATTGTTATTTGCTTCCGTATGCATGCTTTATTTTTATTGTTGGTTGATCATGTTTCTCATTTAAAATGTGGAAATACTTTATTATGTTGTTTAGCCTAGTCTTAACTTCAACCTAAAGGTATTTTTGCAAAAGATAAGTGTAAGGGGAAACCCCAAATATGTTTTTTTTTAAGAAACAACCCGATCATGATTCTCCACAATATTTAATGAACATGTATATTCGTATTTGTTAGAGTCAAATGCTTGTATTGAGTCATAATGTAGTTTTGCAGGATTTTCCAGGAAGTAGGACAAAGTTTTTCCAGAAATTTTCCGGAAACTTAACATAAAGATTTCTGCAGGTTCATTCTGACGGCGTCAGGCAATTGCTCTTGACGGCGTCAGGAGTCAAAAATCTGGAAATTTTACCAGTTTTGTTTTTCTAACGGAGTCTTATAAGTTTTTGTGAATTATTAAGTTTTATAATCTCCAGGAAATCTGCAAACTTCATTCCACAAGCATTATATCTTATTTTGTTTTCTAGGATTTAGTAACTTATATAGGATGCCGCCGATTTTACGCGAGGTTGCCTTGTCTACTTTTGTCAGGATTTACAGGTTATTTGAGACAAGAAGATGATTTATATTCTGGAAGGGAAGCTTTGATTGTTCGTTTTCTTGGAGGAAGATTTAACCTGGCCAACCTAAAATCCATACCGAGCGAATCAGGGGAGTATTTGAATTCATTCTCTTTACTTTTAACTTTTACATTCTTTACTTGAACATTGGGGACAATGTTCATCTTAAGTGTAAGGGGAGGGTAAAAAGATGATACCTTACATATGCACTTTCGCTTGAGTTTGTTTTGTTTGATAGTAGATGAGTAATAAAACTATGAGAAATACTTGTTAGTGTAATTTTAGCGCCAAATTTAAAATTTTTTTACAACATTTAGGAGTGAAACTTTAGCCATAGCAAGCGTCTCATGGATAGGAGGTTGTATGACTAGCACATAACCGTATATTCAGAAAAATTTTCCACCCAAAAATGTGAGGTTCGCCTTTAGTTTTGATAGGAAAAGCATTTATTATTGGTGCTTATGAGTGTACCGGTAGCATTTAGATTCTAGAACTTGCGTTAGTGATGCATCCCGAGACCGCTAGTGAGACTACATTCGTGTAGTAGGATTTACTACATGATAAGAGGCATTAGGATCACCCTTGTGTTAAACCCGTATTACGATTACTTGACCATTTAAGTCATATTACTTGGCTAGTTAAGTCAACTAATTTTTCCCACACCCTTAGCGTTGTACTCATTTTTAGTACACGATACCCCTAGTACACCCCTCCGAGCCTATCTTTTCGTTTCTAACTTTAAGCATTTTACTTAAAGGAAGAATTTGTTACACCCCACTTAAATGTACACCCAAATCGCCTTAGCCTTCCGTGTATGCGCTCATTTTTAGTGCATTATTGTTATTTGTTAAACCCTAAGTTAACTTTCTAATTGATTACATGGTTGCTAAGTCGAGTCATATCCTTGTACATATTGTTTTGGGACGATTGGGACTCATGGGTAAGTACTTATTTTATGGAGTAATGGGGAAGAACAACACTTATTACCCCCATATGTACGTTAATCTTAAAAGTGCTCCAAGTGTTATGATTTTCTTAATTCGAGTCATTAGAATAGTTTAATGTAAAGTATGTAAAGATTCAAGTGTAAGGGGAATGCTCAAACCCCTATGATGTATTATTTTGGATGGTAGGGTAAGAGTGTATGAAAAAAAAAAAAAAAAAAAATAGAAAAGAAAGAGAGAAAAAACATACGGACTACCATCCCGTTTTCATTCTATGTTCATTTTATGTTTTTAGTTATTTTTCATTTATTAGCTTAAGTCGAGTCTAGTCTTGGCTTAGCAACGCCATCTTGTACATGTAATTAACTAAGATTGTTAACTCGCCACCAGTAAAATCCCCTTTATCCAACAAAACCGTGTAATTCATATCCCTACACCTAACGTTATAACCCTTTAAAAGACCTCTTTGATAGTTTATCCTAGGTGCTTACGCCATGTGGTGGAGGTTTGATCCTTTCCCAAGCCTATGGTAATCTATTTTGCTATGACAGGTAGTGAGAGATATCTTCCATTTCCATAATGTTATATTACTTTATTACACCCGAGAGATGTGAGTATCTAAACACTATTTGTGAGGTGCTTGTGTATGACCTCCGTGCTTGTCTATTGGTCTTTAGTGGAACGATTATTTGTTGTAATTACTTTTATATTAGTGTTAAATGACCCCTAACTTGTCTTTTGAGTAGAATAAAAGCTCATTTGCTTGAGGACAAGCAAATCTCAAGTGTAAGGGTATATGATGAGGCGAAAAATGATCCGTTTTTAGGGGGTCATTTAAGCCCGAATCCGAATTTATTTGATCAAATATTGCCCTAAATCGTTCCTTTTGTGATTTTAGGTGTTTGGAGAGTGAATTCTGGAAAAGAGGCTATTTTGGACGTTTTTGGAGCATAAAGTGAAGAAAACAACAAAGTACCAAATCCAAGCTGGAATTACAAGGTGACGGCGTCAGAAAGGATGAATATTTTACCGAAGGTTGTGAAGGCGTCAGATGAAGAGATGACGGCGTCAAAATGACCAAGATTAATTTACCGAGGGTGGTGACGGCGTCACATAGGCCGTCACGATTGGATCTAGGGCGTCCGAGGAAGTATATGGCGGCGGGTTGACGGCGTCAGATTTTACTCTTGACGCCGTCAGGACGATTTTCCTATATATAGTTTTCTAGTTTTTTCATTAAAGGAGGAGAAGTTTTGGTGAAACCCTAAAGACGATTTTGGTGCCTCTTTTACAGGTTTTTCAAGGGTTCCAAACCCTTGAGACCTTGCATTGTAATTGAGATAAGTATACTCTTAATTCAATCAATATGTCTATGTGTTGGTTGTCTATCTTTTGTTCTTATCTTAATTCTACTATGCTAGGCTAAATTTCCTTTGTGTTTGCTTAGATCTAATGAAACCTAGATGTTGATTATGCGTTGATTACTTGTCTATTCTTGTTTTGAATGAATGATATTATATGTTAGGCTTAAGAAAACTGGCAGATCTCCAAATGGTAACATGCTTGAACGTCTTAAGAAACATGAACCGAGGCGTACTAGGTCTTTATTGGTTGTATTTAATGCATGAGCCACTGTTTACAATCCCTATAGTTGTGCTGGGTCATGGTGTAGGAGGAGATAAGAGCTCATAGAGTTGGGGAGTTATGTATGCCACTCCACGAATGGTATTAAGGAATACAACCCGTCATTCATACAAGTGTAACAAGTAATTAACATGTAAAAGATATCTAGGGAGTAATGAAGTCTAAGTAAACACAATTTCTCCAACCACTGCTCACAACCTTAGTTTAATATTAGTTTAATTTCATTTTCATTAGTTAATTAGTTATAAAGTAGTTTTTGGGTTAGTTGATTAGCAACTAATTCCGCCCACTCCTTCAAAACCTGAGATTTTAATTGCTTTCATAAAATATAAAAATACAAAAAATAATCATCTTCCATCTCTAGAACTTTTAATTAGGTTTTCTAATCCTAGCGACACTATTCCTAAGCTGAACGATCAATCCCCCGGTACTTGTCACTATACTATACTACAACGATCAGGTACACTGCCTGGTGGGGGTTGTAAGCCTCGCGAGATCCCTCGAGAGGTAAAGCAAGGTGCGATTCCCACGCATCAACTTATAAAAAGGAGACTTCATAATTTCCATATCATGAATTTCAGCATTGAAGCTCCTTTTGTAAGAAAACTTCTCCATGTGAGTTTTCTTACAAAGTAATATACCGGGTTTAAAAATTTTGTCCTCGTAGAGGAAATCAACCACGGTATCATCAAAGGAACATGATTCAATCTCGGGTAACAAATGATATAGATCATTATGCTCAATTACCTCATTGATTGGATTCTTAGTTCCATAGATATGAGTGAGTTCACTGGTAAACTCCTCATGAAGAGAATCATTCATAAGATGTATATCTGTGAATCCTTGTTCATTTGTTTTGCATGTTTCGGGAACAAGGCGATTGATATTCTCTTTTGGACTGTTGGGATGAGAATTGAGTGATGGATCACGATATAGGAGATTTTCTATTTCTTCCAGATTAGCTAGGAAATCAAAGAGATCATTGTTACTTCCTGGTAGAAGTGGATCAATGTGAGTGAGTTCATCAATGAACTCCTCAAGAAGAGGATCAACATGTGATAGTGATGCCTCAACATACTCAATGTTTTCATAAGATATACAATCCTTGCTAGAATCGGAGAAAATCTCAAGTTGATCTTTTGAACACTCAAGAGGGGAAGGTAAATCACACACATGATCAGGAATTCCCTGGAACTCACTTGGGATTTGGACAAGGTTCTCAACACTGGACTTTATTAATTCGTCCGATTCCTTTGAAGGAATTGTGTCAAGATGCTCATCCTCCATATTTAGAGAGTTAGTGGGATCCGTAGGTGTGATATCAGTAGGAATAGGGAGTTGAGGAGAGCTAGCATGCATGTTTTTTTCCATTTGTTCCTCTGCTAGGGTTTCCTCCGTACTTTTATCTCCCTGAATAACCATGGATGGAATTTTAATTGATGAACGTGATGATGGTTTATAAAATTGAAGAATATCAATAGTTTTCTCATCATCAGTAGCATCATCCTCGAGAAGAGCAGCTTTGTAAAATATGGTACGTGTTTTGGCTGTTCTCTCTTCAACAAGTAATTCTTCAATGGTTTTATCGTTTCTAGCAGCTCGTTCTTCAATAGATTTCTCATGAAATACACAAGAAGAGCTTGGTGCATTTTGAAACGATGGCTTAGTCAACTCCTCCTTAATTTCTTTTAATGACTCAAGAGCCTTCAGGAAAATTTCTTCCCGAGTTTGTTCTTGAGGAGTTGCATGGTTTATTTGGTACCGTGGAGGTTGGTCATAGTACGAATAGTCATTATTATTACAAGGAAATGATGTAACAATTCGCTATTTCAGGTTAATTACTATTCCCGGAAAATTTTACTATTCACTTTTACTATTCATTTTTCCCGAAATTCTCCCGAAATTTGATTTTTGTTTCATGTCCTCGAGTGATAAATCATTTCCATAGCAAATTAAAAGTTTGTCACTCGTCAGATCATTTTCGTGAAAGTTATTAAGGAATTACACGGAATTACACGTTTTAGGGTAAAACGTCATTCAAAAATTCTACGCACAATGAAACTCGACCGCGTTAAGTGACCCCGCATCAGAAAAATGTTTAGTACTCTCATGATTAATTAGAGAATTTATCATGACTGAGAAAAACATGAACAAAATAAGCCTCGGCCGTGAAAAACTGGAATTTTTAGTTTTTAAGCGTTTTTACTCAGCCGTAACCTTAGCCTATACCTGCACCGTGTTTCTAAGACGATTTGAGTTTTCAACTTATTAGAAAAAGTCAACATATTTTTCCCTCCTCCTTTGACCAAAAATCATTCCTTGATTTTTAGGCTTACGGTTTTAAGTTTAGAGACATTAAATACCAACCGACACTAGACAGAGCCCAGCCTAGACATTATGAGTCATTTTAAGTCATTAGTATCCTATTAGAAAAGTTACATTTTACTTTTCTCAATTTTACGCAACTTTCGTATGTTTTACGTATTACGCGTTTTAGACCCGTGTTTCCAGTTTTAGCAGGGTTTGAGCACCCTAATAGAACCTACCACTCATTTTATATTTTATTATGGAGTATATTGATAAGTTTTACCATATTTATAAGTTTCATATTTTTAGGATACCCGGTTTTACGTTTCGTGACTTAACAACTTACGGTTAGCAACTTACGGAGTCAAAACTAGCTACATAAGTAGGATAATACCATCAAAAGTCCACACTTGCTCCCCAAGACTTATGAACCGCCACTAGGGGGGGGGGATTCACACTTGTGGCTTGATCTAGACCATTGATTCCTTAGATGTACACATGTATACAACTTTGGCTCCAAGTTAAACTTGGTTACCAAGTTTATGTAATTTCCTAGTTAGCTTCCTAACCTCCTCTTCATAGTATAAATACAAGCTCATTTGCTTCCTTTCTCATCAATAAAAATGCCACAACATAAATACCTAGCACCATGATCCTTTGATCTTCAAACTACAAGTTACACTACAAAGTTCAAGGTCTTAGTATTTTCTACCTAGTTCTTAAGTTTGTTTGGTGATTCCATGGTTGAATTAGGAGCTACACAAGGTTACTAGGGCTGAAGTTAATGGGTTTTCACAAGGGTTAGATCAAGGCTAGCAAGGGTTACAAGAGTTATGGTGAAGGGTTTGCAAGCATAGGTTTAGTGTCCTAGTTTCATACTTGACTTCCTTTCTTTAGAAAGCCAAAAGTTGTAAGAAATCCTATTACACTTTCTTGCTCAATATCATTTTCATGCTTATTATGTTTCTTTAATGCTATATATGGTCTTTGTATTGTGTTCATGATGTATAAAAACTAGTAAAACAAGTTATGTATATATATGTTAACTTATGATATTTAAACAAATAAACTAGTGACTTTTATGGAGAACCACGACCAAAATAGTATAACTATGATATTTTACATTTACTTACTGTTAAAGAGGACTTCAAAAGGAAAATATAGCAATTTGAATCACCCAAAACGAGTACACGAGTCAAAAGTTATGGCCATAAGAAGTTAGCGACACCAAAACGCCGAAACTGCCTATACCCTACTGTTTTGCATTCTGCCAATTTGAAAGTCACCCTTCTGGTCCGATTCATTAAAAAGTTAAAACATGAAAGTTGTCCGGAACGACGTTTTCGTTCAGGAACAAAGAAGCTCGAGCCTTAAAAACGCTTTCCGAGTGATAATTTCTTCAAATTCTTAACAGCCCATTTTTAGACCAAAGTTACTACTGTATATTATAGTTATGATTTACTAAGACCAAGAGGTCTAATGACCTAAAGCCAAGACCACAACCATGGCTAAAGCCAAGGTTGAGTCTCAAGACCATGGTAACAATGACCAAGGTCACGGCAAAGCCACGGCTAAAGACCATATAACTTTTAAAGATCAAAACTTATATATATATATGTTATCAAATACTACAATAGTAGGGAGCCTCATGTGAGGAGTTCATTAAGTAAGCCGTCGATATGAGTTGTGGATTTAAGAATTAAAGTGTCCTGGCTCCTCGAACGTTTACTCCATGACTTCTGAATTATGTCGGCCCGAACGGTAGTAAGAGATATACAACCTATACATGTTTCATAAACCACTTATATTCAAAGACTTACACTATATACTAAGTACTACATCATGAACATTATGCAAGACATATATAGGCAATTCTTCGTATTCTTAGACGTTACTCCAAACCTAAGTCGCAACGTTCTATTATAGGCTGCTCTTAGAGACTTTCGCGATTCGACTACCACTTTTGTTGAGGGTCGATTACACGGTAAGGTGATTAAACCTTCGTTCTTTGTGTATGAGATATGTTTGTGTGAATATGATTAAGTATGCGGAATCTACTTAACCACACTTAGAAGATTTATGTTTATTGTTATGGAAATGGAATAGTTAACACCAAACGATTCAATATTATTCAAAAGAAAATAATACGAGTGATCTTTAGCTTATCACTAGGGTTACTAAGACCTTGAATCTTATATTTGTTCTTTCTATTGTCTGTGTATGAGAGTTGTGTATGGCCTTGTCGCTCTGTTATCTACATATCTAAGATTTTCCTTTTATAGTCCAAGGAAATATCTTTTACAAACTATATGACTCAACAAATAACTAGCTTATGACTAATCACTATTCTAGCTTAGTCATACAAGATACATCATGTATCTAGGATAAACAACTCACTTGGAGTGTTCAATTTGATGACTAGAAATAAGATATTATCTTATTATGCAAGTGTTGAATAAATCATTCTTATCTACACAGCTGTTTGTTATGAGTCATAGCTGCAGAGTCATAGCAGCAGCAGAATCAAGTAGCAGTATTCATCAGCAGTAGGATTCAGCAGCAGAATCACCTTCAGTGGAAACTCACTTTGTGCTTTATCAGCAGAATCATACTTGTCGTATTTCCATTAAACCTTTATGCTGAATCTTCTGATTCTTGTGCTTATTTAAATCCTAACAATCCTCCCCTAAACATGTGAATCACATTCAAACATGTTTTCCTGAATTAAATGAGGACTTTGTGAAGATCTTTCAAACACTTCATTTTCAGACTGGTTGATCTGAACTTTCTTTTCTTCTGAGTGAATGAAATTTTCTTTCTCTGGAACACATCTGCTTTCTGATCGTTGCTCCATTTTTGGACTAAAAGATGGTGCAATCTTCCTTTGATTTTAACAAGATATCATCTATCAATTTGCCTTTGCAAGTGATGAACAAACGTAGTGAACTGAAATTGAATCTTTTCAACTTTTGACCTAGATAGAACTTTCTCCTTTGAAATGCTTCATCTCTTCTGAATACAACATTAAAGAATGTTCTTGTCATTTTCAACCTCTATGTCATCATCTTGTATGATCTTGTCTTTTCTTTTGGTTAATCTTCCTTAAACTGGGCTTGTATTTCCTCCCCTGAGATTCAAATATCATCTTATATTGATATCCTCCCCTTGTTTGAAAGATTTTCTCACAATCATAACATCATCATCTGATCTAGCATTTTTCCATGTTTTCAGATAATTTGTACATGAAGCCATCAATTCCTTAAGAGTTTAAGATTCTGTCCTCATCACTTTTAGGTGTGTGAACTCCTATGAGAGGTGATTCAATGGACATTTTTGACTTATGGTCCATCATTTGATGGTTTTTAAAGTCATCTTTTGAAAATCCTTTTAAGAAACTTTTGCCTTAGCAGTATGTATATGATTTTATTATGAAAAAATCATACTGCTTACAACCATTTTGAAAGGATTAAGTGTGTAACAGACACTCAATCAAAATTTCAGTTTAAAGCAACCTCTGGTTGTGTGAGAACCAATGTTTTCAGTTATAAATAACCGCATGTGTATAGATAAACCTATTCAAAAGGCTTTCTTTACAAGGTTTCCAGCTCGTGGCATTTGTTACCTCTAACACAAGTGTTAGATTCACTGTTGCTCGCTGTTCTTTCTATCAGATATCCGTAGATTAGTCACATTATACTTGAGAGTATAAAATGATAGAAAGTGAGTTGTATCAGTGATTAACTGATCAACTAATTTGTCAATTCAAAGTGAAACATCATAATCAGATTTCAAGAAAGAAGTTTTAAGGAGTTTTGAAGTCCCAATCTTTTTCTATCATGAACCTATTATATCAGCAGCAATGATCAGCTTTCAGCAGCAATGATCAGCAGATTTCACTTGAAATAACCTTTCAGCTTAAATATTCATACCAGAAATTGTTAGTCTAAAACCAAATAAACAAAGTACAAAGTACTTGTCTTGAATTAGAATAATCATAGAACTAACTGTATGAATAACTTCAAATATTGTTAATAGTAGACTTAGATAACAAAGTTAGATGCATTAACAAAATCTATATACAAAAACACATTATATTGAAAAATTTAAAGATTAAGCATTCCAATACTTGCTACCAAGTATTGAAATCTTCCAACATCAAAAGCTTTGGTAAGAAGATCTGCAAAGTTTTGTTCTGAAGCAATTTTCATTACTTGAATTAACCTTTTCTCATTGCAATCTCTTATAAAATGATGTCTTATTTCAATGTGTTTTGTTTTAGAATGTTGCACTGGAATTTTAATAATGCAAATTGTACTACTATTATCAATATGAATTATGGTATGTAAGAAATTGTACCCATAATCAAGAAGTTGGTTTTGAAGCCATAGAACTTGACCACAGCAACTTGCAGCAACTACATATTCAGCTTCAGTTGTTGAATTTGCCACAATTGTTTGCTTCTTACACTGCCATGAGATAAGTCTGCATCCAAGGAATTGACATCCTCCGGTTGTTGACTTTCTGTCCAAGCTAGCACCAGCATAATCACTGTCTGAGAATGCTATTAAATCAAAAGGTGATTCTCCATAAACCCAACCTTGGTTGACCTTTGAGATATCTAAAAATTCTTTTGACTGCTGTTAAATTAGAAACCTTTGGAGTTACTTGAAATCTTGCACAGGCACAAACAGAGAACATGATATCAGGTCTGGATGATGTAAGATACATTAAAGAACCTATCATAGATCTGTATGTATGTACATCCATATTTTCTCCATCTGCATCTTTAAGAAGTGGCTTCTCAGGATCCATTGGTGTGCTTGCTATTTTTGAATCAGCAAATTGAAATTTTCTAAGAATCTCTGCAACATATTTGTCTTGACTAATAAATATGCCTTTAGATGATTGCTTAACTTGCAGACCCAAAAAGAATGTAAGTTCTCCCATAGAACTCATCTGAAACTTATCTTTCATAAGTTTTTCAAAGTCTAAACACATCTCCTTCCTTGTAGATCCAAAGATAATGTCATCCACATACACCTGTACTAACAGAAGATCTTTCTTGTGCTGTTTGATGAAAAGTGTCTGATCAATCTTTCCTCTTTGAAATCCATTCTCTAATAAATAGGAAGCTAGTGTTGCATACCAAGCTCTTGGTGCCTGATGTAGGCCATATAGAGCTTTAACTACCTTGTACACTTTGTCTGGATGGTCAGGATCAGTGAAGCCTGGAGGTTGTGTAACATACACCTCTTCTTCAATTGAACCATATAAAAATGCACTCTTGACATCCATTTGGTAAACTGTGAAGTTCATAAATGAAGCATAAGCTAAGAAAAGCCTAATTGCCTCAATTCGAGCTACTGGAGCATAAACCTCATCATAGTCTATCCCTTCTTCTTGTGTGTACCCTTGTTGAGGGTCGATTACACGGTAAGGTGATTAAACCTTCGTTCTTTGTGTATGAGATATGTTTGTGTGAATATGATTAAGTATGCGGAATCTACTTAACCACACTTAGAAGATTTATGTTTATTGTTATGGAAATGGAATAGTTAACACCAAACGATTCAATATTATTCAAAAGAAAATAATACGAGTGATCTTTTGCTTATCACTAGGGTTACAAAGACCTTGAATCTTATATTTGTTCTTTCTATTGTCTGTGTATGAGAGTTGTGTATGGCCTTGTCGCTCTTAATCTAGCCTTATTCTTAATCACTATGCCTCTTTCATCCCTTTTATTTCTAAAAACCCATCTAGTGCCAATTACTCTTACACCACTAGGTAAATCAACTAGCACCCAGACATTTTGAATCTTGAACTGAAGAAGCTCCTCTTGCATAGCCTCTAACCAGCTTGAATTCTCTAGGGCTTTATGAATATTCTTTGGTTCATCTTGTGAGAGAAAACATACAAACAAACAAGAGTTTGAAAACTCATGTTGCTTTGACGCATAAAGGGCATCAAGAATCCCTTTTTGATCTGAAGACATCAATTGTTGTCTTGTCTTCACACCAGATTGTACATCTCCAATCACATTTTCTAGGGAGTGGACTTTGTGAATTCGTGTTTGTGGAGTGGAAGGAACTTGATAATCAGATGGAATATTGCACAAATCCACCTCATCTTCTGAAAAGTCTGATTTTGTTTCTTCTGAAGGACTATCAGCAGAGACAATTTGCTTATCAGCAGGAATTGTTTGATCATCAGCGGGAACATTTTGCTCATCAGCAGGAACATTTTGCTGTTCTTCTGTTCTTCCTTCTCTGATTTTATCTTCAACATCTTCTTTAGCTTTGCCAGAAGAAGATTCTCCATTGGTTGAAGTTGATTCCACATTGGTATTTGACCATATTGGCATCATCACATAATCTTGATGTGTCTTCTTGTCTAACCTTGCCTCATCTGTTGCTTGTGAACCTGAAAAATCATTAGTTTCTGCAACAACAGGCACATAATTCATTGAATGGGTTAGAGTTTCAAGATCAAATAGCCATTTTGGTTCTTGACCTTCTACATTAGACTTGTTCTCTAAGAACTCTATATATAGACTCTCTTCTACTCTCTTAGTTCTTATATTGTATACTCTAAAAGCTTTGCTATTGAGAGAATATCCAACAAAGAAACCTTCATCTGCTTTACCATCAAATTTTCTCAAATGGTCTAAGGTATTCAGAATTGTCACATGACATCCAAAAGGTCTAAGAAATCCTATTGCAGGAGTTCTACCTCTAAAAAGTTCATATGATGTCTTATTGTGAGGCTGTACTATTAAAACTCTGTTCTGAACATAACAAGCAGTGTTGACTGCTTCGGCCCAAAAAGTTATAGGCAACTTTGAATCAGCTAACATAGTTCTAGCAGCTTCTATTAGTGTTCTATTCTTTCTTTCAGCTACTCCATTCTGTTGAGGAGTTCTAGCAACACTAAATTCTCTTTTAATACCTTTTTCTTTGCAGAAATCATCCATAACTCTATTTTTGAATTCTGTTCCATTATCACATCTAATGACTTTTACTCTTTTGCTTACTAGGTTTTCTATCTCTGTAATGAAAGTCTTAAGGATGTTTGATGTCTCATCCTTAGTACCTAAAAAGAATACCCATGTAAATCTACTATAGTCATCAGTAACAACTAGACAAAATCTCTTATGCATTATACTACTTACTGAAACAGGTCCAAATAAGTCCATATGAAGCATAAACAATGATTGATTGATAGAGTTAAAAATCTTGGGCTTACAAGTGACTTTGTGTTGTTTGCCTTTAAGACAAGCAATGCATGTTTGATCATTTTCAAAACGTTTTTGAGGTAAACCTCTTACCAAACCATTCTTAACAATCTTATTTATGGTTTTGAAGTTAATATGACCAAGTCTCCTATGCCATAACATAGATTCATCTAATGTGGCTTTTGCAACAAGACAAGTTAAAGCATCTTTAGAAACAATGTTATTCATATCAACACTGTACATATTGCCCTTCCTAGGAATTTTAAGAAGTACTTGACTTTCATCAGGCATCTTAAAATCAGGAGAAAGTACAAGACATTCAGTCTCAGTAAAAAGAACATTATTCTTTCTGTCACACATTTGTGAGACACTAAAGAGATTATACTTAAGCTCTTGCACATAAAACACATCTTCAAAATCTAATTTACTGGTTTTGATAGTACCTTTACCAGTAATCTTTCCACCAATTCCTCCTCCAAAGGTAACATATCCACCATCAATTGATTGAAAGTTGGAAAGATAAGACATGTTGCTTGTCATGTGCCTTGAACACCCACTATCTGAATATCCTTGATCTTCATGATCTGTTGGTGAATGTCCCTGCACAAAATAAAAGAATTAGTTTTCTTTGGGGATCCAAGCCAACACTGACTTGGATCTGCCTCTTGCATCAATGAAATGTAATCTCTTGAGGACTGTTGATGCAACATTGGATTTAAGAATCCAACATGCTGAGGCCTTAACAGCATTTGCCCTGTTATCCTTAGCAGCAGTATGCTTAGCAGAAGAAACTGCTAGCTTTGTAGTTGTACCCTTTGGTCTCCAAACTTGTTTTTGGACCACTGCTTTTGTTTGAATGGGCCTTTGAACAATATTAGATGCATGTTTGAAAGTTGTTTTTGCACCCTTAATTGTTGATTTTGGGTAAACAGTCATATATGGTTTTTCAGCAGAAACTATTTTCCTTTCAGCAGGAACAGTTTTTGCTCTATCAGCAGGAACTGCTTTTGTGACTGTTTTGGGTTTTGATCTTTTAGAATTAGAGTGAAAATGAGATTTAGGTGTTTGCCTTTTGTAGTTCACTCTATTACTTTCATACCCAGATACCCATTGGTTACAGAAAGCTGCAAGATGGTCAAAACTACCACAAATGAAACAAGCTTTATTGTGAAAAGCAAAGTCATCACTTAGTTGGTAAGACTTGAGGTTATTCCAATTTCTTTGGTTACCTCTGGGCTTGTTTGTGGTTCTATATTGTTCACAATATCTAACTGGTTGCCTAACATATTTTTCATTGGTTTTAGGCCTATCAGTATTGTGTTTGACTATCTTAGGAACTTTTGTTCTTGCTTTCTTAACCACTTCAGGTTTAGACATAACCTGTTGATTTACAAAGGACAGCTTGTCCTGAAAAAGTAATGTTTTACATGAACATTTACTTTCTTTCTTAGGCTCATCAGCTACTATGTTAGAGTTTGGTTGAACTCCATATTGTAACACAGGTAGCTGAAATTCAGGCAATCCTGAATGTTCTAGGTCTATCCCTGGGGGTTTTGGGATACCTCTATAAGGGGGTGGGGCTGCATTATATCCTAATCCTGACTTAACTTTATTATTCACTTGACTGTCTATTATTTTGTTTACATTTTTAGAAGCATGTTCAAGCTTCTCTTTAGTCAATTGAATGTTTTCTTTCTCAGTCTTAACCCTATCCAATGCTTCTTTTAAGGCCTCAATAATTTGATCTTTAAATTGATTATCATTTTCAAGTAAAGTTTTAGCATCAGTAAAGGTAAGTTCATTCCTTTTATAGTGTAGGATTTGCCTCTCTGCAGATTCTAAACCACTTTTATAATTGAAACAATCTAGATCAGATTTGGCGTATCGAACCTTTTGGTCATCATACTGTTTAATTAAGATTTTTAAGTCTTTAAGAGCAGTACAAGTATTTGAACAGGTTTTATGATCATGTACCTCAGGTGCAGTAAATGCCATAAGAGCCATCTGTGAAGAACCCATTTCTTCATCATTCATGAAGCTCCAATCAAAACCTAACCCATCAATTGCTACCATAGCTTTTGGTTCAGACATCTCCCCTGTATTGGATTTTCTTCCAACATCTCTATTTCTGCTATCTTGCTGTCTTGGCCTTCTACATTCTCTTGAGAAGTGTCCCATCTTGTGACAGTTGTAGCATTCTATCTTTGACTTGTCATAACCAGTAGGATCATTGCTACTGATTGTGATCTTCTTCCCCGTCCTTTGATAGAATTTCTTAGCTCTCATGCTAAGAAGAGAAATTTGCCATTTTAGATCCATTTCCTCCAGATCATCATCATTGATCTCTTGGAGATCTTCATGAGTTAACATGGATCCATTATGCTTGCTTGTGAAAAAAGCACAACATGTTTTCTCATCTAAAATTCCAAAAATACTGCTTGATGAACTTGCAGCACTTGCAACATCATGAACTTTTTCATTAGTAACTGGAACTGAATTACTAGGAGATGACATAAATGCCATGTTCCCAGTGCTTGAACTAGTACCTCCAGTTTTCTTCAAATCTTGCTCAACAATCTTAAAGTTGCTATACAGATCCATAAGATCCATGGTGTCAATGTCTGACTTGTTCTTCCAGACAACAACATGCATAGCCCATTCTTCAGGTAAGCTTCTCAGAAATTTTGAGTTTAAATCTTCTTGAGGTATTTCAACTCCAAGAATAGCAAGTTGACTCACAATATTCTATAGCCTATTGAACATATGGTCTAAAGATTCATGGTTAGTTGATGTGAAATTTTCAAACTGTTGCTTAAGAAGAGTCTTCTGGGTCTTCTTGGTGGCTTCATTCCCACCATACCTTGCAATAATGGCCTCAAATAGTGACTTTGCATCTTTGAATTTGCTGAAGTTTATAAGTTGATCATTTGGAATGGTCATCATCAGCATGCTTCTGGCCTTTAGGTCATTCTTCTTCTTAATTCTGTCTTCTGCAGTTTGTGGCTTGGTTTGCAGCTTATCAACTTCCTTACCATCAATTGTTGATGTAGTGGTTGTAGGCTTGTAAGAATCTCCATCTTCAATGATTTCCCACAGTGCATAATCTTGCACTTGAAAATATTGTTCTATTCTTAACCTCCACATCTCAAACTCATTCTGTTTGAGCATTGGTAACTTAGCAGCAACATTTGTTTGAATAGACTCAACATCCATTTCTAACTTCTTCTTCTAAAACAAAAATATCAACCTGTAGCTCTGATACCACTTGTTGAGGGTCGATTACACGGTAAGGTGATTAAACCTTCGTTCTTTGTGTATGAGATATGTTTGTGTGAATATGATTAAGTATGCGGAATCTACTTAACCACACTTAGAAGATTTATGTTTATTGTTATGGAAATGGAATAGTTAACACCAAACGATTCAATATTATTCAAAAGAAAATAATACGAGTGATCTTTAGCTTATCACTAGGGTTACTAAGACCTTGAATCTTATATTTGTTCTTTCTATTGTCTGTGTATGAGAGTTGTGTATGGCCTTGTCGCTCTGTTATCTACATATCTAAGATTTTCCTTTTATAGTCCAAGGAAATATCTTTTACAAACTATATGACTCAACAAATAACTAGCTTATGACTAATCACTATTCTAGCTTAGTCATACAAGATACATCATGTATCTAGGATAAACAACTCACTTGGAGTGTTCAATTTGATGACTAGAAATAAGATATTATCTTATTATGCAAGTGTTGAATAAATCATTCTTATCTACACAGCTGTTTGTTATGAGTCATAGCTGCAGAGTCATAGCAGCATCAAAATCAAGCAGCAGTATTCATCACCACCTTCAGTGGAAACTCACTTTGTGCTTTATCAGCAGAATCATACTTGTCGTATTTCCATTAAACCTTTGTGCTGAAGCTTCTGATTCTTGTGCTTATTTAAATCCTAACAACTTTCATTTCTCATTACATAGGCTTAAGGTGAGTCATAGCCCCTACTCTTTTTATACTTGTTTTTAACTCTTTGGGGGGGGGGGGGGGGGATACATGCACAACTACTTGCTTACTTGTACAAATACTCAAAACATTTATACTTGATTGTTTTATACTTGATTGTCTTATACTTGATCGCATTATACTTGATGTCATATATACATGATTGTATTATACTTGATTGTGAGACTTCCAGTGGCTCCAGATTAAGTTGCTGGATGACCATTGAGACTTCCGGTGGCTCCCAATTAAGTTGTTGGATGACCATTGAGGCTATTGATACATCCTAACATTTGCGAATGTTGGATACATCATAAACGTGAGGTCTTCGGAGATGAAGAGTAGACTCACGACTAATTGCTTAATTATTTTGATGAACTTATACATGTCTTAATCATACTATATTGTAGCAGTGGGTTGTGAACACACAGGTTACAAGTCTCTTATGGCGGGACTTGTAACTGAGTGGATTCACGATGCCTTTGCTATGTGAACATTCTTTTAAGGCTTTTCAACTGTTTTAAGACAAACTCTATGAACTCACCAACCATTGTGTTGACACTTTAGCATGTTTATCTCAGGTTAGTAAGGCGATAGCTAGTGCGTGGAACTTAGAGTCAAGCTGCATATTCTGAAGACTTACGCTTTTATCATTTACCATTCAAAACATTTTGTATACATTTATGTATCATACTTTGGAATCTCATGTTTGTAACTTTGAATTCATTAATCGAATGGTAACTTTTCAAAACGTCTCATTTAGAGTTCGTTTTCTATACCTTGTACTTTGTATTATGAAGTAGCACCCCTATGACACAGTCTTCCGCTGCGGTATTTTGGGGGTGTTACAAATGAATTCCCTGTTTGACATTCAGAGCTGTAGTGTGAACCTCCACAGTACTCACAACAATTTGGTTGTTGTGACTGATTGGGTGAATAGTACGGATATTGGTCATTACCAAAGTTTTGATTGTTACCAGAGAATTGTTCATAGACAAACGAATCTCTGGTTTGACACTCAAATCCTTGGTGTGGCCCTCCGCAAAATTCACACGCGTATCTGTATCTCATAATTTGGTGGCTGATGGAATAATTCAGTCGTGTCATGGTAAGAATAAGGATTCTGGTTATAGACAGACCCGTATCCTGACTCTACCATGGTACAACTGGGACAATTACCACCATTATTAGGACCACCACACCATTGACAATCAGAATGATGTGGATACGACATAAAGAAGAATCAAAGGTTTATAGAGGGTAAGAAATGAAGAATCAAAAAGGTAGGAGGGTAAAGATGAATATTTTTGGCTTTTAGTGGTAAATATACAATGAGTGTTTATTCAAAACAACTGATACTGCAAAACCGTTTAGAATACACGCACAACCTCCCGGCAACGGTGCCAAAATTTGATTGGTGCTAAACGGTCAACTATAATAGTCAAACAGCTTAGGCCAATGCTTCCGTGGAATACAGTGTTTCCCCGGGTCGTAATGTCCCAACGAGGTTGTGATGGTATTAAAAACGAATCTGTGATCAATGATTATGAACAGGAAGGGTATAAATGTGAGTGTGAGTGATTACACTAGGGTTTTATAACTTAAATAAACTATTAGAACGATTACGTGAAACCTAGATATCTAAAAACGTATAAACGTAAACCAAATTAAAAATCAGACGCGATTGCGTGCTGAGAAAAAGGTGAGTTTTAAGAAAAATAAACTACAGGGGTTAAAAATGAAAATTCTATAAACTTAAACTTAAAAGAAAATTATTTTTTAGATTATTTATTATTAATTATTTAATTAAAAACTTATTTAACTATTTAATTAAAACTAATTTAAATTAACCTAAAAATGATAAATACTACAAAGTAAATTAAAAACTTGTAAAAATAATTTCTAAAACTTAAAACGAACTTGAAGAAAGTATAAAAATTAAAAATAAATATTTTTGTCTTTTTATGGATTTTTTATTAATTAAAAACTAATTAACTTAATTAAACTATTTAAACTAATTTGAATTACTAATAATACTAAAATAACTTAGAAAATTATGAAAAAATTTCTAAAACTATTTTATAACATTTAAAAGCTAGGAAAAATATAAAAACTAGGTGTTACCTTATAAAAATTAATTATGCTATTTAAAATTTAATTATTAACTAATTATTAATTAAACTAATATTAAATCTAAAAAATACTAAATGATAATATAAAAATCTAATAAAATTACTAAAAATACTTTAATATAAGATGAAATTAATAAAAATATAAAAACACAACTTACTTAATAAAAATCTAAAAATGAAAATTAAAATTAAATTATATTAAATAGAAACTATCACTTATTATTATATTTGTTTTTCTGGATTTTTCTTTTACAAAACTAAATTATACCTAAAAATAGACAACTTTAATAAAAACAACTTTTTTATAAGCTAATAATAAGCACTGTGGGGGCTTATTACATCCACAGTTGACTTTGGTTGACCAAAGAAGCAAATAAGCTAAAACTGACTTGTGTGGGACCCACCAAAGTTGTCAAAATCGCGCCTAAGGCGCGCCTAGGCGCTAAGGCGCATGAGGCGCTAGCCTTGGGGCTTTTTTTGACTCGAGGCGCACAACATGCATGACTCCCACAAAAAGCGCGCGCCTCGGCGTTTTTTGCGCCTTTGCGCCTAGGCCATATTTTTGCGCCTTGAGGGTTTTTTTTTTTTTTTTTTTTTTTTTTTTTTTTTTTTTTTTTAGATATAATACATGGGCCTTTTTAAGTCATAGGTGAGTATTTATATGATTTGTAAATTTGAATTGATTTTATGTTTATTTATTGATTGAAATTTTCTTTAAGAAGTTATTTTGTT
This sequence comes from Artemisia argyi, assembly GCA_030686995.1. Taxonomy (NCBI): domain Eukaryota; kingdom Viridiplantae; phylum Streptophyta; class Magnoliopsida; order Asterales; family Asteraceae; genus Artemisia; species Artemisia argyi. The sequence goes on from CM060708.1 coordinate 30,193,326, forward strand.
TCATCAATTATTTTTTTTACGACATATTATCATGAAAATGTAGCATCGTGCCTTGAATACTAGTATATTGCTTGCTTGATATTTTGGGTTGAATTGTGATCTTTGTTAGATGTAAGCTACAAGTGTATGGCACAAACATATTTAGTCTGATATTGATTTTAATTTCTATATAGGTCATCGAGCCAAAGAGTTGATCCGTTTTAGAAGTGACAACCGATCCATTTTAATATTTATAATGGCAATATGTGTTATGCATTAAGTATTTTAATGTTATTTTGTATTATTTAAGCTACATAAATGGTCACATATGTTATAAAAAACTTAATACTTTTAGTGCGCCTCGCATTAATGAATCCCGCGCCTTGAAATGCGCCTCGACTCGAGGCTCTTTTGACCCCTTTGCGCCTTAGTGCGCCTTGAGCCTTTCAGAACACTGGGACCCACTATGGTAAAATCTAGTTCCAATAAGTTACTTAAACAAGTTTGAGCTAGTTTTGATCAGATAAGCTGGTGGAATAAGCTATTAAGCACTTAATAAGCACTTGGATACTTGTATGAACTCAGAAAATGGGACAGACTTTGTGGCTTAAATCAAGTGGGGTCCACAAGTGCATGGGTCAAACAAAGGGTCAATAAATGATACCTGGTAGGAGGGGGGTTGAAAGGTACTAAGTTGGAGGTATGGGGCCCACTGAGGTGGTCACAAATCACCACCAAAGTGGTGGTGATGGGTGAAGTCTGCTGCAGCAGGGGATATACCTTCCCCTGCAAGTGAGTTTGGGCAAAGGTGGGGCCCACACAAAGGATCACAAAAATATATAAAAATTAGATATGTAAACACAAGCTAGAACTAAATAACCATGCACAAGCTCACAAGCTAGAAATCAACAACAAGCTCAATAAAGATCACACAGATTTGGTCAGTTTTCAAGTTCATGCAATTTTGACTTTTTGTATAAAACACATATGTTGACTAAGTTGAACTTTGATCCATTCTAATGAACTGTGAACATGAAAATAAGCTACAATAAGATTAAAATGAGCAAGGTTGAACACTTTTGAACTGATATGATGAGAATTTGGATCTAAATCCTTAACAGTCAAAGAGAAATGAAACCAAGAGATGAGTTTTGACTTTTGGTCATATGACAACTGGTTTTTTATGCATTTCTGAGTTATTAGGACCTAAAGAGGGTTAACTAATCCAAAAATCAACAACAAAAACCAAAGCACAGTGGTTAAAGCCACTGTGCCAAACACATCTTTAACTAACCTAATACACTACTTTTCTAATTTTTAACCTTGTACCTACTGAACTTATGGTAGAAACAGATTCAAGGGACACTATAAAAGCTAATTAAACACAATTCAGATACAAAAAACACCAAGAACATGCAAAAGCAAGTTTTACTAATATAAAGCAGTAGGATCATGGGATTGAACTAGCTCATGCAAAAGCTAAACACAAGCACACAATCAACTATAGTAAGCTATACTAAGTAAAATCAAGCTATTAAAGAAACAATAACTAAGCTGTATATTAAATGCAAAAATTAAACAAGAGAATCTTACATGAAATCTGCAATATCAAGAACCAAAAACCATGGGACTGTACCTAACCTAACACCTCCCTGAGGCTTCTAAAACCATAAAATTCCAGAATCACCATGCTTCTTTGGCTTCCTTCATCTTATTCTCTAATTTTTTATTTTTTTATTTGATTTTACACTATATATTTTTTATTTTTTATTTTTTTATTTATTGGGCTTAACTGATGTAAATGATTTAAAAACTTAAGGAAACTGATAAATAAGCTTAAATGAGTTTAAAAGAGCATACAACAACAACTAGAAACAATAATGAGTGAATTTGTCATATTCACTTAGAATTATTTAAAACTGGATTTATAAATTAAAACTTGAAACTAACATTACAGGAAGATAAAAGTACATTAATTAAACTGATTGTAATAGTTTTAAAGCTGGAATACAAATTACACTGAGTACGATTATCTAATTTACACTACTCCTAAATTAATTAATCTAATACCATCTCTTTTGCTTCCTCTTGTTTTTATAGCCTCCCAATGGGTCTTGTGGGTCCCACAGAAGCTTTCCCACTTCCAATCTGAGCCTTTGAATAAGCAGAATTCATCCTAGCCATTTGAATTGATTTTGGCGCCAAAACTAGTTTAGGTTACTTGTAGCCGTTTTATGCGCAATTAATGATCTTGGATGGTTGTGTGAGGTTGAGAAGGCAAGTAGAGTGAGCTACGGGGTGGTGGAGGCAGTTTATTGTTAGGTTGCAGGTTATAGGTGTGGCAGAGGTGTAGGTTTGATATGTGTTGTCCCCTGGGTTAAACCAAAGATGTGGGTTTTGTTGTGGGGATGACAGAGAAGGGGTGAGGTGGAGTAGGAGATGGTGGATGGAAGCTGGAGGTGGAGTGGTGGTATAACAGGGTGAGGTGGAGGTCAGGGATGAGAGAGGTGGAGGTCAAACAGGTCGTTGACCCATTTTTTAATATTAAGGGTGTATGGGCTGGTAGGGAGTTGGGCCTGGGAAAGGGTAAAATGGGCTGATGGTTGTGTTTATTTATTGGATTGGACTTTTGGTCAAAATAAGGTCCATATGGTTTAGGAAATATTACAAGGACCAATATTGTAAAGTTTGAATTTCGAGGGACTGATTTTGTAATTATTCCAAAGTTTATCAAAAGGGACTTTCTTGCCATATAGGAATAATACAAGGACCTAGATTAATATTTTCCAAAATAAAACAACCGGGGACCATTTTTGCCAAACTGTGAAACTTCAGGGACCAAATATGTAATTTCTGAATTTGTGAAGGGTTGAACCTGTAAATTCTCAATAAATACCACAAGGACCAATTATGTCATTAATGAATAGTACAAGGTTTGTTTTTAATACTTTTCCATTTTTTTAAAACCTGAGGACTAATTTTGACATTTTTGAAACTTGGGGGACTAAAGTTGTAATTTTGCAATTTTTAACTTTAAAGGACTTATTTTGACAACTTATGAATCCCCAAGGACCTTTGATGATATTTAACATGTTTTGAATAACCAGGGACTAGTTTTGACAACTTTTGAAACTTGAGGGACTGAAACTGCCAATTATGCAAACTTTATACGTTTTTTTATCTGTTTTTGATTATTTTGCATTTGAAACATATAAAACACACTTCTAAGATATTTTAAGTATTTTGATGCATATTTGAGTGTTTTTGTATGTTTTGACAGTTCAGATTGGTATAAAATGATGAGTATTTTGACACTCATCAACCTATTACCCAACGTAAATGATCAACTCATCTTGCCACCTTCATTAAAAAAATGATTTCAAAGATACATACCTTTTCTAAGGTCACTTCTTAGTCTGTTGGGGCTGATCACTCATTACTTTCGATTGCAACTGCAATAAGGTCTCATGTTTATCATCCTGTGACAAACTAACCTGTCTTTTAGAAGAAAAAAATGGTATTAACTCTTAATAATAAGGAAGACCAATAATAATACGTACATTTCCTTCTGAAGAGTTAGCTCCTCTTCAGGATGCCTAAAGTCCTCTTCATGTTGAGAGCTAATGCCTTTAACTCAGCTTCGCTGATTCTGGAGATACTTTTTTGTCAAGGTAGAAATATAAAAGTTAGCAATTTAAAAGTGCATGAATGCATTAATCATAAATAATACTTCAGCGTAAGGATGTACCTCTAAGTTTATTCTCAACTCGGAGTTGCATCTTTTTAATTCTTCACCATGATTAGATTTAAGATTTGCTTCATTCTTGTCATAGTAAGTTAGCCTAGCCATAAGACAAAATTTACACATATACATGTCAATGACCTTACCTAATTATTCATCTGAGATTTTCCTTCAAGTGTCGTAAAAGTCAAGATATTTACTTTTCACAATATCTTTTCGCAGATTGTGAGTACCTCACCTGCAACTAACTCTATTATTAACTAAAAAAACCAAAATTAGACAAAACACACTTATCCACTTAAACAAAATCCCTCCACTCTTACGTTTTAGACACTCGCCAAGATGTTAGATTGACTAACTAAAAAGCAAAGGACCGAGCCTAAGTTTAGCATTGTGTGCGCATTATGACACCATATAGGAATATCATGATGATGAGTTGGATACCACCCACTCAATCAATGCAGGAATCGTGAACCTAATTGCAGTTTTCTTCTTGTCGTTCCGACCCGTCATGTCAATATGCTTTATCATCAACAAAATGGAACCAAACACAACTTATTAGTATAATCAATTTTTTTTCTGTTATAAAAGTAGAAAACACGTCGGTAAAAGATTACACGACGGTACTTGTTTCAAGAAAAGAATAGCAATAACAGAACCACCTTGACGACCACCTTTATTTTCCATATCAGTGATACCTGATTTCATACATTCCCAGTAACTTGTAACCTCCATTGGCATTTTCCAAAGGTGTTCTCCAACAACTTCTGAGGCTGAACTACTTCCTTTGTCAGCTCATCACTCGGTGAGACGACACCTGCATATTTAAGGAACTTGGTGTATGATTATTATCAAAATAAAACCGAGTAATGATTTTTAAAAATCTCTACATGTAGTTTTGGTCCGAAGAGCAACTATACATACCCTAGTCAATGTTGCTAAATCAACTATCTGCAAGTATCAATGAGACAAGTTTTCAAGTTTACATCATGTAATCCAATAAATATATATTTAGCAACACACAATCTGAAATCCAACCTTTTTTCTACTTAAACCCTACGACCTACGTCATCAATTCACTCATATATTGTATGTTCCAAACTCGACAATAATAGAACAAACACATTCATTCACTATTAGATCACAATTAACAGAAACATATCCTTATCTATGAATCCTTTCATTCATATAAATAACAACAATACACAAATTCAATATAAATCTACTATAAAAAGCATAATTAACAAAATTAATTATGGGCATAAAAGCAACTAACTAATCAAAAAACATTAATATTATTGAAGTAGAAGTAGAAAATTTGACAAATCTTACCAAAATTAAAGATCATATCTTATTCTTTCAACTAATTTGAGGTGTAAACTCACTATTGAATTGAATGAATTGTAATTAATTTTGCGCATCTGCGTGATTGTGATAATCGACTTTGGTTCTCCATTGATTTAGGGTTAGGAACACTGATAGAATTTGATTTAGGCTTTGGGAGAGAATCAGGGTAATTGTGTTTTTTTTTTGTTAGTTTTAAATTACATTGTAGACACTTTAATATTTGTAAATTACCCCGCCTTCTCATAGTTTTTTATCTTTTAATTTAGACATATATATTTTTTAGCTCAATTTTTCTCTAAAAAACGAATTTACAAATAATTTTGCCAAATATGGAATTATTTAGGTTTTTTTTAATAAAAGCTATTTAAAATAATTAACTAACAATTAAAAAATATTGACTAATAAGGAATGAATTGATTTTTTTAAAATAAAAAATTTTCAATAAGGGTTTTATTTTATTATATAAAAGATTCTTTTTCTTTCGTTTCAAATTCTTTCTTTCTTTCTTCTCTTTGCTCTACCATTCATTTAAATCTCGAGAATGCAGTGTAATTACGGCCATTTTGTACCACCCGAAAATATAAATTGTTTATTGGCTAATTGGATTACGGTTCAAAAAGAAATTTCTAGTCTACTCTACAATTTTCTCCTAGTCTTGGACTCTTGGAGTTTAAAAATCATTGATAGTTACTTTACAAGAATTTGATCTTTTTATTTTTGTTTGAAATTCAAATAGTCAAAAGATCATTTTACATTGATGGAAGAAGACAATATAAGCTAAGAAAAAAATAATAATAATACTCCGATAATAAACAATCGACTTGATCAAGGCTAGCTTGAACCAAATTAGTAAAGACAAAACCAACCACACCTAAATTAATTTCTTTGTAAATTGTAGCAAACAGCTGCAAGACCTTTGTCAGTGATTAGCGTTGCAAGATCTATTTGTTTCACCATTACATGTTTAACGTTTTATTTGAGTTTATAGGCTGATGATGAATGGACAAAATAATTAGCACAAAAACTTCGGACGTCTGCTGTTAATAGAATTCTTCTCTGTAAATGGTTCTAAATAAATAATTAGAGCATTCACAATGGTTCATTGTAACACCTCGCATACAATGTTCACAATACTGTCTGCTTTGTTTACGGGTGCATGTTTTGTTTTTGTGATCATCATGTGAAGACTTTTCAGTAGGTCATGTACGTGGTACATTAACTAGAAGTTTTTATGGGATCTGCCTTTATTAGTTGAAAATACGCACTATGTCATTAACGCAAAATATTACTAATGAAAACATCTCTCCAGGCCATATCTGATGTAGGATTTGCCTAGCGTATTACAAGCATCTCCCCCACTTTTGAACCATCGCTAAGCCAATGTAGAGCACACAATAATCGCGACCCCGAGTTATCGCTATGCCGACCATTGAGGCCAATCCGCCAATCTTTGGGATGGATGCCACTGCGGATATAAAGGGTTATTAGACACAAAAGTTACTAAAGTTTGCCAAAAAGTGCGATTTGGTTACTATTGTTTTTTTGGTTACAAAGAGGTAACTTAAGTTAACGGGTTTGTCATTTGGGTTACTCAAAGATTAAACATGTTACATAAATGTTACTGCAAGGGTGGGCAACCGGCTGATTACCGGTTCCCCTTGTCCACGTCAGCACCATAGTTTAAAATGTTACAAGGAAGTTACTATAGTTTACGGGTTTATTAAATAGGTTACTGAACCTTAACAAAAAGTTACAATGCGTTTTTTTTTTTTTTTTTTTTTTTTTTATTATTATTATTATTATTTTTTTTACATTTTCCTCCTTCGCATATCTCTCTATATTTTCGTACATTTCTATCCGTTTTTATATGTTTATGTACGATTTTCTCTCTTGTCATACTTTCTTTACATTGTTTTACATTTATGTACGTTTTTCTCCAGTTTCATACGTTTTTGTCCATTTTTGTACGTTTTCATCTGTTTTTCGTATATTTTCATACGTTTTCATAGGTTTTCATAATTTTTTTTATTACATTTGTGTGCGCATTTATACGATTGTGTACGTTTCATACGTCTTTTACCGTTTAGTGTGAAGTATTAGTGATGTAATTTTAATATGCGAGCATGTTTAGTGTGTTTTCGATGTTGTTTTGAGGTAAAGTTTGGTTTTTATGTGTTTGGTTTAGCTGGAGAGTTTAGGCTGTTAGGAAAGGTAATTGCTTTTTAGGTTGTTGGTTAGGTAATTTGTGCTATATCAGGGAAGTTGGTGGAAGGTGAAGAATGTGTGACCTGTTGGTTTGATGGTAGTTTATGGTTGAAGTAGGAGAAAACTGTGAGGTTCTTTTGTGAATTACTTCTAATGTGGGTATTAGCTTTGTTAAGAGTTTTTGAAGTTTTATCATCTTCATATTACACATGACAGATGTTAATCTAATCAGCTTTCAAGAATATGATCGTAATGGACATTTAATATGTTTGATCATTATATTGGTATCCAAAGCAAGTGTGCTTAAGCAGATGATGTTTTCCCCCTTTAAATGTAGAAGTGAATGGGACGAGGAAGTACTATTTAACTGTGGTTGGAAGAACTCCTGATCTAAAATCAGGTGGTTATATATGATTACAAACTAGTGTGTCTAGGAATGTTATCTCATATATGGATGAGGGTGGTGAATACAATACAAAATGCCGAGTGAGTATTTTCATAAAGATGATTTAAATTACGTCGAGGTTAATGTCATATAGACTACGAGATCAATGCAGTTTACAAAGTCAATTGAAGGTTTTAAGGGTACTCCTTCGGAGACTCAGCAAAATAAAAAATGGTTAGGATTTGGATCAATACAAATTAACCCACATATTTACAGAAATAGTTGGAAAGGATCCATAGACAAAAGTCATAGGCTGACTCTATTATTAGATGGAGAAAGAATAGTATTAAAGTTTTTCTAGTCCTAGTTTATTGACATGCAGTAAGCACCCATTCACCAAACAAAAAAACAAAAAAAAAAAAAAAAAAAAAAAAAAAAAAAAAAAAAAAAAAAAAAAAAAAAAAAATTTTGGTAATGGAGGACGAGAGACGAAAAGTAATAGCTGCTCCCGATATAAGACTAGGACCCTAAACTGAGATCTTTACTGAGTTAGTACACTCTCTTTACTTAACTGCCAAAATGTACTCTACTGAGCTATGCAGCACAAACACGCTAAAATCAAATAAATTGAGATCTTTACGCATCTTAACAAATAAGATGTTAATTTCTCCGAAGCTGACACTTCTTCAAGCTTAACCGTGTCAGATGATGTCTTTATCTTGAGGCAAAATATCTTGGACCAAACCACTTCAACTATAAGAGCCAACAGCACATCAAAACCTGACAAGTTTAATTGTTCATAGGACATTAAATTTGTACAAAACTGAACTTTAGATGTTTGTGATATGCCTAGCACATAGCTGATTTGTCGTTCTCTTATCTTTGCATGTTTTGACATTCACCTGTATCTGCAGACGCGTCCTTTACGTGCCCAGTGCCCAGGGAGATGCTTCCTATAGAGATGGAAGCAGATGTGGTTCATAGCGACGAGGAAATTATCCCCGATACCAAGAACGAGGAATGATGAACTCAAATGTACCAGAATTCCTGATCATTCATGTAAGCTCACTCGTTTCCCTCACAATATTACACATAAGATGTTTCATTTCGACCCATTTGCTTATAAATGGGTTAATTTGGGTATTTTTATCTCAAATGGGTTGAAATAATCAACTAAAAAGGGAACAAGTCAAATTTGTGAAATGTTTTTACAGTTGCGTTTAATTGCATACAGTTACAACCTCTGAAATCTAAACTATTTTACAAGGGTAAAGTTCAAAAATACCTTATCGACGAACAAGTTTGCTTACCCCTCAGCTTTTTTTAATGATTTAACATAACTTAAATAACTGTCCGAAAAGGTTCTCATAGTTTTAGTCAAGCTTTAAGGGTTTCAATCATGCCAATAAGATGAACCTTTTCGTTCAGTTTTATACGTTGGGATTTGGTCATGCAATTAAAAAATGGTGTATGGACTTGATGATGCAAAACCTGAAAGCCTGTAGGGGTTTTCTGACTTTACCGCTTTTTGTAATCAGATATAATGCATTCACTATGCATTTGAAAAGACTAATAAAATGGTTACTACAATGATTATACTTTGTTTATTGACCTTTTTATAGTACACCACAGGCTGGCTTCCTGTTGTAGATATTTATAGACTAAAAAACTCTGGTAGAAACTGTGGATTGAAGAAGGGGAACCAAACTTGTTTGTACAGTCAGTTGAGCCTTGAGTGGTCATTTGCACGGGGCTGGCGTAGCTTCATTTAGCTTCTTGTCAACTTTTCAAGTGTACCAATGATAAATTAAGGCCTTATGTATCAGCAATTTATGCTCAATGTATCGTTTTATAAATTTATAATAAGCTGCAAGACCTTTGTAATAAAAGAAAATACTGCTGGTACATACTCCCTGCTTGCCCGTATCAGTGATTAGCATTGCTAGATCTATTTGTTTCACCATTACATGTTTAACGTTTTCTTTAAGAGAGTTAAATAAAGGATCTAGAACTTCCTAGTAGGTCACCTATGTGGTCCGTTAACTATAAGTTTTTATGGATCTGCCCGTATTAGTGAAAAATTTGCACTATGTCATTGCAAGGCAGAATATTACTAATGAACACAACATCTTCCCAGGCCCATCCGATGTAGGATTTGCCTAGCGTATTACAGGCATCCCCACCACTTTCGAACCATAGCTATGCCAATGTAGAGCACACAACAATGGTGACCCTGAGTGTCGGCTACACCGACCGTCGAGCCCAATCTTTGGGATGGATGTTGTGAATATAAACTTAAAAAGTCATTAACTGCCCAAGGAGAGTACTGGTGGGTTACCCAAGATAACCTCTCTCTGTTTTCCTTTTTATCGTAGAAAAAGGTAAAAAATAACTCTCAATACCGTCTTTTACGATGTACGGGGAGGTTGAGATGTAGACACCTCTACCCTTACCAAATAAAGAGGTTGCTTCCGATTCTACCAAAGATATAAAAGGACCTCCGTCATTGTAAAGAGTAAGGATCGAACCCTTAACCTCTGTCTCAAGAGGCAAGGGTCCTGATTGATTGTAGAGTAAAATTCTTTTTCTTTCTTTCTTCTCTTTGCTCTATCATTCATCTCGAGAATGCAGTGTAATTACGGCCATTTTGTACCACCCGAAAATATAAATTGTTTATTGGCTGATTGGATTATGGTTCAAAAAGAAATTTCTAGTCTACTCTACAATTTTCTCCTAGTCTTGGAACGCTCAGTTCTCGAGTTTTAAGTGAAAGGAAATGGAAAAGAATTGGAAAGAGAAAAGAAATGGAAAAGGAAAGTAAGTGTAGTTGTTATGTACAAAATAATTAATTTCTTTGTAACAAACAGTAAGCTCTTTGTAACAAACAGCTGCAAGACCTTTGTCAGTGATTAGCGTTGCAAGATCTATTTGTTTCACCATTACATGTTTAACGTTTTATTTGAGTTTATAGGCTGATGATGAATGGACAAAATAATTAGCACAAAAACTTCCGGCGTCTACTGTTAATAGAATTCTTTTCTGTAAATGGTTCTAAATAAAGAATTAGAGCATTCACAATGGTTCATTGTAACACCTCGCATACAATGTTTTCAATCTTTGTTTACGGGTGCATGTTTTGTTTTTGTGATCATCATGTGAAGACTTTTCAGTAGGTCATGTACGTGGTGCATTAACTAGAAGTTTTTATGGGATATGCCTTTATTAGTGGAAAATGCGCACTATGTCATTAACGCAAAATATTACTAATGAACACATCTCTCCAGGCCATATCCGATGTAGGATTTGCCTAGCGTATTACAGGCATCTCCCCCACTTTTGAACCAACGCTAAGTCCAATGTAGAGCACACAATAATCGTGACCCCGAGTTATGGCTATGCCGACCATTGAGGCCAATCCGCCAATCTTTGGGATGGATGCCACTGCGGATATAAACTTAAAAGTCATTAACTACAAGGAGAGTGTATATTTTTTCAATTTGAACCATATAAACCTTTCTCTATTTTCCTTTTATCTTTTTGATTGTAGGATTAAAAAAAAAAAAAAAAAAAAAAAAATCATTTTCTTTCATTTCAAATTCTCTCTTTCTTTCTTCTCTTTGCTCTATCATTCATTTAAATCTCGAAAATGCAGTGTAAAATACGGCCATTTCGTACCACCCGAAAATTGTTTATCTAATTAAAATTGGTATATGGTCCAAAAAGAAATTTGTAGTCTACTGTGCATTTTTTCTCCTAGTCTTGGTCTCTTGGATTCTTGGAGTTAAAAAATCGTTGACAGTTACTGTACAAGAATTTGATCTTTTTGTTTTGGTATGAAATAGTCAAGACATCATTAAATTGATGAAAGAAGACAGTATAAGCTAAGGAAAAAAAAAATCGACTTGATCAAGGCCAGCTTGAACCAAATTAGTAAATACAAAACCAACCACACTAAATAAAATTCTTTGTAACAAACAGCAAGCAAACTAATAATCTAAAGACGGACTTCTTGTGTTTGTCATACCACAAATTAAGTATGATATGATCTCGAAAGATTTTTGGACACTAAAACAGTGGCGGAACTTGAACATCTATTTTGAAGGAGCTGAATTTATTTTGGGAGGCCGAATCGGAGATTTGTTTGTATTATCAACTAAATTACCCCTAAAACTTATAATATTAACACTAGTTACCGAAACTTTTGGGGGGCCGGGACCCTCCCATGCCCATTAATAGTTCCGCCAGTGCACTGAAATGACAGTCTTCGAGTATATCAATCATCATATAAGCTAAGGAAAAAAAAATCGACTGATCACGGCTAGCTTGAACCAAATTAGTGGATACAAAACCAACCACACTAAATAAAATTCTTTGTAACAAACAGCAAGTAAACTAATTATCTGAAAGACGGACTTCTTGTGTTTGTCATACGACAAATTAACTATGATATTATTACGGGGCTTGTGGTCTAGTGGTAAAGGCTTAAGTAGTTAAGCGAGCCCAAGTGAGAGTAGTACCGGTTTGGGTGACCGACCGGGAAGTCCTCACTTGGGAACCACAAGCTCTAATGATATCAGCTGAATCGGGAATAGGATTGAGGTTATCCCCTAAGGAGAGGCTTGCGGTTGGTATCTCTGCCCGAGGATGCGACTCTAACTCGAGCCAACAACTAACATCTAACAACTAACAACTAACTCGCCGTTAAAAAAAAATAATAATAATAAAAAAAAAAACTATGATATGATCTCGAAAGATTTTTGGACACTGAAATGACAGTTTTCGAGTTATATCAATCATCATACAAGTAAAAGCAGTAGCAATAAGCAAGACAACAGTAGCTATTTATTTTATAAAAATGTTTAGTAAGGTAAACTTAACATGTTTCAAATGGTTTTACTTGGTGGACTAAAATAAAAAAATCATATGTATATGTTATAACCTACCTATTATTTTAGGTGAATGCTTTTAGATTAAAAATTATATTTTATTATTCAAGCAAAATCACATGATGATATTTGACTTGCATAAGATGTTAGTGATATATGCTTTTAGTTTTGCAAACCCGTGCTATCAATTTACGATGTGTTTTGTAATTGTGGTATTTCTTTTACTTATATTTTCATTAAAATATGTAGCATATTTAGATAGCTTTGAAAATTGATTTATTTCCTTAATTATGAATAACCATCATATCATTTTTACTAATGTACCTTTTTGTTTGAAAAGTTGTATTTACATAAGTTTGCGTTATTTACTTCTCATGTTTGATCATAAAATTACCAAATTAACATAGATGTTTACACTATAGCTTCTTTATTACATAAAAAGAAACGGAAAAAGATAGGGTAAAGTACATAGAATAACAACGTACTTTCTCAATTTTACTGAGATGAAACACGTATTTTTTTATCAACATTTAAGCCAACGAAATTTGCAAATATTGTTCTAAGGTCAACAAAAAGACTTATTATATTAAAAATAATAATTGAAATGACTATATTACCCTTGAATTCTTAAACTACACCCATCATCTTCTTCCAGCTTTTCTTACCCACCAAACTCCAACCATATATCATGCCTCCAAATCGAACACTAACCAACAAACTCCAACCACCACAGCAAACCATAAACCCATTATCACACTACCACCAAACCAAACCAAACTCCTAGAATCAAACCTAGTCACACTACTTGACACAACCAACAACCTTAACCAAACTAAACAAATCCAGCTACGTTGTCACTAAGCTCATCCGTGTCTTAACTTCTAAATTCAATGTCCCAGTTGACCCATACTCGTTTAACATATTTAACCAAGTCAAAAACCCGAACCCATTTTTATACACTTCCGTAATTCGCGGATATGTAAAGGAGGATAATGGTTTAGTTAAGGCTGTTGATGTTTATAAATGTATGAGACGAAATGGGGTTGGCCCTGTTTCGTTCACTTTTACGGCTTTGTTGAAGGGTTGTGATCATGGGGTTTATGGGGGATGTTTGGGTGAGCAGATTCATGGGGTAGTGATGAGGGTAGGTGGGTTTGGGTTTGGGTTGGATGTTTATGCTGGGAATGGTTTGATTGATTTTTATGTGAGGTGTGGGAAGTTGGGGGATGCGCGTAAGGTGTTTGATGAAATGTGTGTGAGAGATTTGATTTCGTGGACTACTTTGATTGTGGCGTACGTGAGGGTTGGGGATATGGGGGAAGCGGGTGTGTTGTTTGAGGGGTTGGGTGTGAAGGATATGGTGGCGTGGACGGCGATGGTTATGGGGTTTGCGCAGAAGGGGAAGCCGAGAGAGGCGTTGGAGTGGTTTGAAAAGATGGTGGAGGCGGGGGTGGAGATGGATGAGGTTACGTTGGCTTGTGTGATTCCGGCTTGTGGTCAGTTGGGTGGTTAGTGTTCGAGTGAGTGAATTTGGTGGCTATACTCTCGATGACTACTGCATTTGTAACAAATCCACCCTTTTATTCAAGTCTAGATTGAGGGGTTAGTTGGGTGGTTAGTGTCCGACACCATCATGGAAATGAAAGACAAGATATGTGAAATAATGGTGTAGTTTAAGAATTCAAGGGTAATATAGTCATTTCAATTATTATTTTTAATATAATAAGTCTTTTTGTTGACCTTAGAACAATATTTGCAAGTTTCGTTGGTTTAAATGTTGATAAGAAAATACGTGTTTCATCTCGGTAAAATTGAGAAAGTACGTTGTTATTCTATGTACTTTACCCAAAAAGATATAATTGGTAGAACTCAAATTTAATCTTACGTTATGTATAATGTATAAGAATAATTTTTATCTAAGCCCGAACTATATAAGGAAATTATTATTACTTGTACAAGTAAATTATAAATGCATGAAAAAAATGACAAAGAGTATATTCGCAAGTCTTTTAGGATTGTTTGAATCCTTACCGACCTTTCACTTTAATCCAACTTTCTTCACAATTGGCCTAAATCATCAAGGTAAAAGACACTCATATTTTATACCGTTGGTTGACACCCATAGTGTTATAAATGACCGCAAACACCTGCTAAGTTTCATTAACTCATTTAAAGACAAATTACACTCCGAAAAAAATTTCTAGCATAAAATTCCTCATATAGGCAATAAAACACATTTTTAATTGGTGCATTAAAATACATTCATTTATTATCTAAATCAACAACTCAACTAAATTATACATTCATACCCTGAGCAGGCGTAGAAAATCCTTCCACGACAATCATGTGTTGATACTTAATCATCCTCTAAAAAACGCACACAACAAATTGCATTACACTTTAGTGTGTGCGATAAGATAATAAAACTGAAAAAACCACTAACATGTTGCATTATAGTGAGGATAACAACAAAGTTAGTCATAACATCAAATAAGAAAACTTCATATTAGAACTAAAATGGGTGTTTGGTTATGCTTATTAAAGGTGCTTATTGGCTTATTCAATTACCATAACACAATAAGTGTATGATAAAGCTATAAGCTTTTTATAGAAGCTTAGTGAAAAATGCCTAAACTCACAACTAATTCTAATATAGCTTTAGTGTGTTTATAGTAAAAACACAAATATTAAGTGTAGAAGTTTTCAATAAAACATAAAAAAGAGTTACTAAAAGTTGGTGTGTATAACAAAAAAAGTTAAACCATAAAAAAAGTTACTAAATACTATCAGCTACATAAGGCATAAACCAAAGTTCTGTTAAGGTCTCTTTCGGATTATATTCAGAAGCAAAAAGAGGTTTACACATAAATCATAAGTATAGAATAATGGTTGTGTCACACATCCGTGATTACCAACTCAATAACATTATCGTAGTATAGTAACAGAATAACCTGATTAAAACTATATATTCTTGCTGAATAATTCTCATGTACATTCTTTTAATTCGTTTACAACGGCGAACTATTTTTTTTTTAAATTTTTTTAGGAGGTGATTGTTATCAAATAAGAATTGTGATGCGTGCTTTTTTTTAATATAATTTAACGAAAACACCTTCTGTATTAAACAATGATTATCTAACATTTTTTTTAGTAATTAGCTTTGTATAACGTTTTTAACTGACGGACATGTTGAGGTTGAGGTTGATTTTGTTGTTTAACTTTAACTATTGATATCATGTTGTACAAAATGTCTGAATTTAGTAGTACATAATGAGCGTTGATGAAGTTAAAATATGCTCCGTAAAGTTTTTAAAATGTTTTTATGGATATCCATATACAAATTTTAAATAACAATTTCATGAGTCGTTGTTATAAGTAGAGTCGCGTATATTTATTTTCATATCACAGTATCGTGCTTACCATTTGATATTTATATTCCCGTTACTAATAATTTATCCGTATTTCAAACCCGTGTACGCATAAATTAATCTTTTAAATAGTAACATGAGTCCTTGTAGATAACTGCAAAAATCCATATAATTAACAACGGTTAATTATATATTAATCTCTTTCATTATTCTAATCACCATTTTTTCAGGAAAAATTTAAAATTTTCTTTATTATATTAATTTAACACGAAAACATTATCACAAAAATTACCAAATAACGGGACGAGCTCACAACGCGTAACACGAAATCTAATTACTCACTAATAACACTAAATCGGGCCAAAGTTCATCAGCCCAACTTCATCCCATCGTTACTATTCATCAGCCCATCACACAAGCCCAACTTCCCTTTTTATTTTCAGTTTCCAGTCGAGCAATCCCACTCCTAAACGTCTCATTTTCTTTCAATTTCTAAACACAATGTATACGTATTTTTATACCACCTAATTGTCAACCCACCAAGAAAATAGGTCGCCAAGTATTAGCTTCTAATATCAACGTAGGATATGTTTTAAAAGATCAAAGTAATTGGCCTTTGAACACTAGTCGACATATATTAATTTTCACAAACTCAACCATTTTGAACCGAACTTGTTTTAATCACATTCTAATGATTAGACTTGATCATTATGGAGTTACTAAGAATGTTTAACCTCAAGGACACCAAGATTTCACAAAAACCCAATTTGTGTACACTAATAAAAATCTAGTCGACATATATAAATCACATAAGTCAATTTAAACTTTGCTACTCACTCACAACTCCTAAAGTCTTGTAAATACAGTAAAAATCTCAATGATGTCCCAACATCTCTGACACTCAATAGTTAGAACATGTGTGAATGTTTTGAAACTCAATATGAATTCATACGTTGTATATATAAAACATATAACCCACTACTCTTTCACCACCCCTCATTCTCAACTCGTAGAAACCATTACTAGACCATATTGATCAGTAAAGAAACACTCAAAGAACCAGAAAGCATCCCCATACACCATTGATAGCTCATTCAAAAATATAAGGATTTATATGTAAACGTACGTATTGAATTATAGCGACTTGTGAATCGTCCTTGTGTTCTAGCTACCCTCACACGTCCACTACCCACCTAAGAGGTGTTGTAAGTCCTCACACTCCCTTTTCAATTCGTTTCCCACGTTATTATATCACCATGCATCTTATATTCATTATTGTCAAACGTATATAATTCATATTTTTACGTACTATGTTTATCATTAGAACACAAAAACGTGGTTGCCTCCCTTGTGGAAGGCCTAGGAACCACGAAGAACACTCATTTCACGTTATTATTATTGCTACATTTAAAATCGAACCCCATTTGTACCTTGGTCACACGCATGAAAAACTCAAAATACTTAAAAATTTTACCAAGTCATTTCCAATAAAATATGTCCCAAGTCGCTATATAAATGGCCTCGTAAAACAAAATCTAACTTAACGACACCCCATTATTTTTACACAACCTGTTTCTCCATGCTACAAACTAAAAGTTTCACGTTTATACTTTGTAATAGTGAGCGCGTTTAACCCCTTAAAAATTGCCCAAGTGAATCGACAAACACATATTTCAAAACTAAATATAAAAGCTTAATGGACTGAAAAGCCCAATAAGCAGTTTTTAAGCAATTTGGATAAGCTAGCTTATCTAGGAATTTTGATATAAAAATAGAACATGAAAAATGATATTTTTGATGAGCTCAACTCCTCTCACGATGTACGGATTTTAAAACGTTAACGGGCCACTAAATGGATCGTTAAAAGCCCATTTATTGGAAAATAAAGCTATTTTGGCAATTAAGCAGTTAATACAAGTTTTAATAAGCTTTAATAAACTCCATAAAATTTAATATAATTTTTCCCCATAATTTTTGGATGTTTGGACTTAAAATGCAAACTAGTTACACTTTGAAGGACTAAAACTGTCAAACCTTTAAAACATGGACTGAAACTGTCAAAACAGAAAGTTTATGATAGAAATTGATATATTATCATATTCCAAGCTTAGAAAGTCATTTTGGACAAGTAGTGGACTATAAATGCAATTATTATAAAATAGGGACTGACGGTGTAACACTAACACCGTTGGGGTAAAAAGTGTAAAAACTAAAAAAAGACAAGGACCAACATATTATATTTGACATTCTTATTTTTGTTTTCCAATTTACTTCACCCCATCACATCACGTGCATTTTGTATAATTCGTTTATTTAATAATTAACTTTCGTTATATTTATATAAAACATTTTAAAACGATTTAACTTAACGAATTGTTTCCTCACTTTCGAGGAAACGATATATTGGTTTCAAAGACATAAAAATAAGATAATATTAAGAATAATACTATTTTTGAACTTTAAGCATTTTAAGCATACCATATTCTCACTCTAACGATCATATCGTTATTCGTTCTCATTATCATTTACATCCTTAGTATAAAGTCGAAATCTTAAGACCTTCCTTATAATCAGTTTCCGTATTGAAGACTTTTCCATAATCGTTCCCATAATCTCACCCGAATTTACTTTTCATCATTTCCAGTATCGCTCAAGGTGAGTCATAGCCCCATTTCCAATACTTGTTTTAACTCTTTGGGGGAGATACATGCTTACATATACTTTGATAATTTTATAAGTATACGAATAAATTACATGATTCAAATCAATTTCCTAATTAATATTTACCTGATGAAGTTTATGATTTAAGATATGATATATATATATATATATATATATATATATATATATATATATATATATATATATATATATATATATATATATATATATATATATATATATATATATATATATATATATATATATTACTGACAAATTGATTAACTAGAATACTGAACTCAAATGATAATCTTTTCCAAATTGATTATTGTAAGATGATATTTGATTTTACTATAACATCCTGAATGTTCCCTTATCTCTATATGATATTTCTATGTTTCAACGGAAATAATTGCTAAGAAGAACACAAATACCCTAGTTACATCATTACCTTGATATTGCCTAAGTTACCCTTATCGCCATAAAGTCTCTCTATCATGAGCCATTAATCACTTGATGTGAGCGCGATGTAACACCCCGAAATTTTGATAAGCAGCGGAAGTCTAATCGGGGTCATTACAGTTTAGTACACAGTCATACTCATAGAAAATAATTCAAAAGATAGTCAATATCATTCCATGAAAACTCAAATAGTCAGAGTTACAAACATTTTTCCAAAATGTTAATTGTTTCGCAAAAGAAGTGATGAGCTTGTAAAGAATGATATAATTATTGAAATGAAAAGGGAGGTCCTGTGTGCCCTTTTGCCAGCTCCGTGCCACCATGCTTGCTAATTTCCTGAGATAAACATGCTTAAAAAGTCAACACAAAGGTTGAGTGAATCCATAGCAGTTTAAATATTAATAATGTGAACACAAGTCAAGCATTTGAAATAAACAAGCCAAGATAGACAGGTCTTGACTAAACTGGTGAAATATTGCTCCTAAGCCTCATGAAACGCAAGCCTTAACATTGATTCGACATATCATAAAGATAATATCAATCACCTACACCACAGCGGATGTAAATGACAAGGGGCCCTCGGTGACAGGAAATGTGCCAAATTTCCATGGTACCTCGAATATAGCACACCTACTGCCAAGTGATCACCTTGACAGAGGTGGGCTGCCATTCTGATAGATCTATCAACTATATTCGCGCTCACTCGCAAGTGATTAAGGTTCGTGATATGAGGGACTTGTAGCATGGGTGTCAACTTAGGCAATATCAGATAGCAACAGCATACAGAAAATACTTGTGTTCAATTTATAGCATGTATCTCCCCACGGGGTTTAAAAACAATTAAAAATGTGGGACCATGAACTCACCTGACGGGTGTGTGTGAATCACAACGGTGCTCAAAAGTGATGGTGTACTGCTACATCTAGCAATGAAATTCCTCCGACTTGCGACCTATACATATATATATATATATAGTCATCGGTGTCTTAGATTTGATTCGTAAATGACATGTGACATGTCTCGTGTACGTTGATATCCATTCGGATGTCTTAATATATTCCAAAATAACTTTACGTAGTTATTTGTATCGTTGATACGAACCGGTGTTCAATAAATGTTAATTCCTTTGTGAAAATAATATCGTTAAAATATATACAAGATTTAATTATACAAAATAATTATCTAATAAAATATCTTTGTGTAAATTTACCCTTAACTTTAAATAAGTTACACTTTTTACCCTTTGGTAAAAAACGATTACATTTTTAGTCCTTGGCATAACTTTTTACACTTTTACCTAGATCTTTCAAATTTTACAGTTTCTACCCTTCAATTTTTAGTCAAAATCAACAACTTCTAATTTAATCCAAAAGTCTTCATGATTTGTCACTTTTAGTCCTTTAACGCGACTTTTTGCAAAAATAGTCCTTGGTTAAGTTTCGAAAAACAAGCTTTTTATTACAATAAAAGTAGTGATTATAACTTACAAAAATTCCTTAAAACCTGTTTTATGCCTCTCGCTATTTTCCAACTTTTGAATCGAAAATATCCTTTGGAAAACTTAATGGGCTTGTTAGCCCATTCTTAGGCCCAAGTGGTGTTTTAGTTTAAAATAGATGTGCTCGACTAGGATTTGGTTTTGGTCTGGTTTATGTAGCATAGGATCGAGTACGTTTTGCATGTTTCATTAGTTTGGCTAAGCGTGAGTCGATGAATTTGAGTGTCGAATAATATATGTATGGTATACGTATAAAAATGAAATGGTGAGCCCTTTCCTAAGGGAGTCGAGGTGTTGGTGTTACATGTGTTTAAGTGTTTCAAAGTAATATGTGACATGTGAAATGCGTGATATGCATGAAATAGGTAAAGTAGAATTTGAAAAGAGAAGTGATGACTTACAACACCAAAGATGGTTGTGAAGAGTTTGTATGATATGAGCAAACGAGAACAAGCAAACGTTGCACCCTCTTCGTAGTAACCCTTGTTCCAATACTTCTTACCCAAATAACTCTTAACCCAAAAACCTTACTCGTACGCCTTAGATTCCTCCTCGTTAGTAACCAAAGAAAAGATAGTGAAAGAGTTTTGGTGAATTTGAGATCTTGCGCATGTGTGAAGAAAAATGCATTTAATGTGGCTTTTATAGTGTGATCTTGGTGGTTAGCTAGTTTCATGTGTGCACATACTCCATGCGACATGCTCCTTCTCTTGAGACAAGGTTGTCTCGTTATACTCGTGTAGTCATGTTGAGTTGTGAGAGCTTGAAGGCTACAATCTTATTTTAATGCTAGGACTTAGAGAGATTTTGGCCATGTGTGTACCTTATAAATCTTGTCTATTCTTTGTGTTAGGAGTTTAAGAAACATATTATCTAGTGGTTAAAGAGTTTTAGTGTGTAATGTTGTTACCAAAGGGTTTGACGGCTCCAAAGGGTGGCTCCTTGTCGCAAGATACAAAGTCAAAGGAAGGTGGTAAGCTTGTGTCGTGTGACTAGGGAACCAAGTAACAAAACGTGTGTAATATACTTATGTTGCACATGAGTTTGGTTCGTTTGAGTAGCATGCATCACAAAGAAAAACAAACAGCCATACGGGCTTGTGTAAAACTCGGCCCAAAGATATACAAGTGAAAATAAAGTGAAGGTGGGCTTGTGGTGTGCTCGGCCCAGCAGTAGGGCAAAAAGAAAAAAAGAAACTTGGGCTAAGGGTGATATACGGCCCATCATAAAAAGATAGGGTGTCGGTGACTAGTGCTTTCGTACTTTAGTTTCGGTATCGGTGTTTAATGCGTTCATAGCTTTATTCTTGGTGTCAGTGTCGGTGTTGATTCGAGTAGTCCATGAAAATGTAAATGGTGTCGTTCCTAGGTATATATAATTATATATACATAGTGATAATAATTTGTCATATTTATTATGTATATACTTTGTTATATATATAATAATAATAATATATATCAGGGTGTCGGGTCGCAAGTGGGAGTTACCGGTGTTAACCTCATTGGGTGGCATCCAAGAGTGACAATCGGGTGATATCGGGTGACAAAACATAATCGGGTTTCAAACAAACGGTGACCAAAATAATCGGGTGTCAAACAAACGGTGACAAAAAATAATCGGGTGCCAAACAAACGGTGTCTCATATAAAAATTTCAAATTAGCCCGCAAAATGGCTTAGTTTAGAATAGTGTCGAAATTAGCATTAATAAATGACCTGGGATTTTACGGAATATTACAGTACCCACCCGTTAGATTGGATTCGTCCCGGAATCAAAAGTTGAATCGGTGCTCGGGGTTGTCTCATCAAATAGTTGTGGGTATTTAGCACGAATTTGATCCTCGCGCTCCCAGGTGAACTCGGGTCCTCTCTTAGAGTTCCATCTGACCTTAACAATGGGAATGCGACTATGCTTAAGTCGTTTGACCTCCCTATCCATAATCTCAACGGGTTCCTCAATAAAGTTCAACTTATCGTCGATTCTGATTTCCTTCAACGGAATCACGAGTGTTTCATCCGATAAACACTTTTTCAAATTTGACACGTGGAAGGTGTTGTGCACTCTACTGAGTTCCTCAGGTAGTTCAAGTTTGTATGCCACGGGACCAACCCTTTCAATGATCTCGAAGGGTCCAACGTATCTTGGGTTTAACTTTCCACGTTTTCCAAACCTAATTATCCCTTTCCAAGGTGATACCTTAAGCATGACCTTGTCTCCAACTTGAAACTCTATTGGTTTCCTTCGCACATCGGCATAACTCTTTTGCCGATCTCTAGCGGCTTGTAATCGTTGCCTATCTTTACTATTTTCTCAGTGGTTTCAAGAATCAACTCGGGACCTGAGAGTTGTACATCTCCAATCTCAGCCCAACAAACTGGTGATCTACACTTTCTTCCATAAAGTGCCTTAAACGGTGCAGCCTTAATACTAGTGTGATAACTGTTGTTATATGAGAATTCTGCTAATGGTAGGTGTTTATCCCAGCCTTTTCCAAAATCAATCACACATGCCCTAAGCATGTCCTCTAGGGTCTGAATAGTCCTTTCACTTTGACCATCAGTCTGTGGATGGTAAGCGGTACTCATATCTAACTTAGTTCCCAAGGCTTTCTGTAAAGATCGCCAAAAGTTAGACGTGAAACGGCTGTCTCGGTCGGAGATAATCGAAATCGGCACCCCATGCCGGGAAACTATCTCCTTTAGGTACAAACGTGCAAGAACGTCCATATCATCAGTCTCTTTGATTGGTAAAAAGTGTGCTGACTTCGTGAGACGATCGACAATGACCCAAATAGTGTCCAACCCACTCGATGTCTTGGGTAATTTCGTTATGAAATCCATTGTAATCCTTTCCCATTTCCACATTGGTAGCTTTGGTTGAATCAAGAGACCAGATGGTTTTTGATGTTCAGCCTTTACTCTTGAGCAGGTCAAACACTTACCGACATACTCTGCAATGTCAGCTTTCATGTTTAGCCACCAATACAACTTCTTTAGATCGTGATACATCTTGTCCAAACTAGGATGAATGGAATATTTAGACTTATGAGACTCATGCATGATGAGGTCTCGTATTCCTCCATACAATGGAATCCAACTTCTGTCCTTGAAACACAACCTTCCATCTGGTTTCTTGAAAAATCCGTTCGTGCTTTCTGGCATGCCGTAAATCTTCTCGTGTGGTCTATTCTCTTCCTTAAGGGCCTCAGCTTGAACTTCAAGAATTTGAGACGGAAGTGGTGATCTAATTGTCATACCCAATGATCTAACTCTGAGGGGTCTAAGTCGTTCCTTTCGACTCAAGGCATCTGCTACAACGTTTGCCTTCCCCGGGTGATAACGGATTTCACAATCATAGTCACTTAGTAACTCTAGCCATTGACGTTGCCTCATGTTCAACTCCTTTTGATCTAAAATGTGCTGAAGACTCTTGTGATCGGTGAAAACCATACACTTGGTTCCATATAGGTAGTGTCTCCAGATCTTAAGAGCGAATACCACCGCTCCTAATTCTAGATCATGAGTAGTGTAGTTCTCCTCATGGGGTTTAAGTTGTCTAGAAGCGTAAGCGATTACTTTAAGTCTCTGCATCAATACGGCACCCAAACCTTGGATTGATGCGTCACAATATACCACGAAGTCCTCACTTCCTTCGGGTAGTGCTAATATCGGTGCTTCACAAAGCTTCTGCTTCAAGAACTAAAATGCCGATTCTTGTTCCTCTCCCCAGTCAAACTTCTTCTTCTTCTGTGTTAGCTCAGTCAAAGGTATAGCAATCCTTGAAAAACCTTCAATAAATCTCCGATAGTATCCGGCAAGACCTAAAAATTGGCGTATCTCGGTAGGACTCGTCGGTGACGCCCAATTTTTAACAACTTCGATCTTGGCGGGATCAACATGAATACCTTTACTGTCGATAACATGCCCAAGAAATTGTACTTTCTCAATCCAAAAATCACACTTGGAAAATTTGGCGTATAATTTCTCTTCTCTGAGCAGTGTTAGTATAGCCTTTAGGTGTTCTGCGTGCTCTTTCTTACTACATGAATAGATAAGGATATCATTGATGAATACAATCACGAACTTATCCAAATAGGGTTTGCACACTCGGTTCATTAAGTCCATAAATACAGCGGGTGCATTTGTTAGACCGAATGGCATTACTTGGAATTCGTAGTGGTCGTATCTTGTCATGGAAGCCGTCTTAGGGATGTCTTCTTCCCTAACTCTCAGTTGGTGATAACCCGATCTCAAATCAATCTTCGAGTAGACACTCGATCCTTGTAGTTGATCAAATAAATCGTCAATCCTTGGCAGCGGATATCGATTCTTCACCGTAAGTTTGTTCAACTCACGATAATCGATACACATCCTGAAGGTTCCATCCTTCTTCTTTACAAACAACACCGAGGCTCCCCACGGTGACGAACTAGGGTGAATAAATCCTTTATCTGACAATTCCTGTAATTGCCCAGATAATTCCTTCATTTCCGACGGTGCTAGCCTATAGGGTGCTCGTGCTACGGGTGCTGCTCCTAGCATCAAGTCAATTTGAAATTCCACTTGACGAGTCGGCGGAAGGCCAGGCAAGTCCTCAGGAAAAACTTCTGGAAAGTTCCTGACTACTGGCACATCCTCGAGTCGCTTTTCTTCCGACTTCTTCTCGGTGACTTGAGCCAAAAAGACTTGACATCCTCGTTCGATGTACTTCACAACTTTGACGCAAGAAACGATGCTCAGACGTGTCTTACTTCGCTCTCCGCGAACAATCAGGGTTTCGTTATTCAGGGGAATGTGAACGACCTTTTCGTCACAAATGATTTTAGCGCGGTTCTTGGATAGCCAATCCATTCCTACAACGACATCGAAACTACCAAGTCTAATAGGCATAAGGTCAATGACAAATGGGGTGTCTAGTAGTCGTAGGGTGCAACCTCGGAGTATAATGTTAGTGCTTACTAGCTTTCCATCGGCTAGTTCAATCTCATATGTGGTGTCTAGTTTGGTCTGTGTAATATTAAGTAGGGGTGCTAGGTATATAGATACGAAATTTTGATCGGCTCCGGAATCAAATAAAACTTTAACGAGGCGGTTGTTTAGAAAGAACGTACCCATGACTATGTTCGGATCTTGCTGGACATTTCCATCTCCCAGCACGTATGATCTCCCACGTGCATTGTTGTCCTTATTTGGGCACTGACGCCTGTAGTGTCCTTTCTCTCCACAAGCATGGCATACTACAACCACGGGTTGCAAGTTAGCTCCTGTAGCCTTGCAATCTTGTGTCTTATGTCCAGTCCTTGAACATTTCCCACACTTAGCATAGCCGGGTCCAGTGTGATGCATCTTACACTTGTCGCAGAATGGAAGAGGTCCAACATACCTAGCATCCTTAACTGGTGTGGCGACATAAGCTCTGACAGCTTCCTGTCGTCGGTTCTATTGATTGTGGTGGGTGTTTCTGTCATGGTGATAGTTACGGTTGCGGTTACGGTTGTTGTTGTTGCTGTTGTGATTGTTGTTGTTGCTGTTGTGGTTGTTGTTGTTGTTGTTGCTGTTTGTCTTCCGATCATCAAACTTTCTTTTGTGATCGTTGTTCCCCTGAGCAGAGTTACGCTTAATCTCCCGGTCTAGCAGTCTTTGGGCAATAGTCATTGCTTCTTCCAAAGATTGAGGCTTCGACGAGGTGACGTTTCCCTCAATGCTCCTGGGTAATCCCTCAATGTACCTCTCCAACAACTTTTCCAAATCGGGAACCTTTGAAGGGCAAAGTGTAGCAAGCTCCTGAAATCTCCTATCATAAGCCCTGAGATCATTTCCTTTCACAACCAACGTGTGAAACTCATCTTCATCTTCTAGCATATTGATCTCACCTCTAGGGCAGAACTTCTTCAACATCTTCTCTTTAAAGTCAGCCCAGGTGATCTGATAGGCCTCTTCCACACCTATCTTCTGAGCAGTTGCGTTCCACCAAGACAACGCATCTTCCAACAATATTCTAGTAGCAAACGAGACTCTGCTTTCAGTGGCACAACCGCTCCTTACAAACACAGTCTTAGTTCGCTCAAACCATCGAGCAAGCTCTGTCACTCCTTCAGTCCCTTTGAAGTGAGATGGTTTACAAGCTTTGAAGTCCTTATAGGTACACTTCCGAGTCGCAGCGGACTCGCTTTCAGCAGTGGCTCGGTTATTGCTACTAGTTCGTGCCATTGCGGCATCCTGCTCTTCCAAAGCTGCAGCAACACTGTCGGCAACCAACTTTCTGATAGCAGCCTGGGTCATAGCGGGTGACGAGGTAGCAGTAGCGGTTTTCCTTGGGGCCATAACTCTATAAAATCGCAAGTGTATAAGTACAAATCCCAAACATCAATCAATAACAAGAGAAATAATGCAACCAAACTCATAATAGTCGAGATCATCACAAAGTACATATCACAACCACACCATGAATACATACATCAACATAAACCATATCATTCATAAATAATTATCACGACATGTAACAATACACATGGAAATTATAATGAATCTCAATATGGGAGCATAATAAAAGATCAGACAACTAGAACATCATAAATCAATATCAATACAATACAATTATAACCAACATAAAGTTTTAATAATTTTGAATTCATTGTTACAAAACAATAAGATACAACATTATTAATGCCACAGGCGGCAAGTTAAGATGTCTCTGAATGTAATGACATGTCATAGATCTATGAAGGTCCAGGTGCGCCTTCTGATCTCCCCTCCAGCTCTCTGATGATCCTGATCATCTCCAACATCTCCAAATCTCTGGATCTCTCACGGGCCTGAATCTCCTCAATAGTGGCTGAAAGAGTATGGATGGTAGTACTAGATGCGGCCAACTCCTGTGTCTGATGCTCCAGCATCTGCTGCGTGATGATCGCTATCGCTCTCAAATCCTTCATCTCATGCCTCTGAACATCTAGTCGATGACCAAACTCAGTGATGGTAGCCTGTGCCTCCTTGATCTCTGTCCCCATCATCTCAAATACCATCTCTAAAGCTGTCCTATGTACCACGAGGTTCTCGACCTCCTCCTGCATACACTCAATCCTCTCCAAGGATATATCCTCAATAACGCCCAACAGCTCATCAAGACGATCCTCATGTCTAACTAATCTTGCAGCCAAAAGAGGGATAGTATGGTGTATCGGCTCCCCAGTGACCGGTAACACCGCTGAAGAGCCATCTCCAAGCTTAGCAGCCCTAGGCGATCCCTCAACCAACCTCCATCTACGAATGTAATCCAACAAGAACGACCATCGGCGGGCATCAACCAATCTATGAATGCCGGGTGAGGTGGGGGTCTCAGTGGGAACAAGTGATGGTGATGGAACAGGTGATGAAGTAGGTGATGGTATCGGTACGGTAGTAGTCTAAGAGTAGAAAACTGTAGGTGGTGGCATGGGTGGCAAAACCTCAGAAGAGTGGGGTGCGGTGTAAGTAGGTAGCATGTAAGGATGAGGCTCAGGTGGGGGTGATACTGGTGATGGTGGTGGTGCTGGTGATGCCACAGGTGTCAGCTCTGGCATAGAAATAGGTGGTAGTACAGATGTGGGTGATGGTACAGGTGTAGGTACAGGTGGTGTAACAGTAGAAGCAGGCAAAATACAGACTCGTTTTCGAGCCGTGCATTTGCGGGTAAAGTCTCCCTCATGATATCGAAACAACTCTCCAAAAGGCTCAGGCTCATAGGGCTCAAGAATCCTCACTCGCTTGTGCCGACGAATCGGTGCAGGCGGGGATGGTGGTGGAATAGAAGCAGCAGTGTCAGAAGTATCGGAGTCAGAAGACTCGTCATCAGCATCTGAACCGGTGTAGTGACTAGCAGGTGGTGTAGGACGGTCATCAGCTGCAAGAAACTGCTGAGACGTAAGGTACTGATCATAAAGGTACTGCCCCTGTGTCATAGGTCCACAGACAGGACGAAAAAGAAGCTGAATAGCAAAAGAATCAATGGGTGTAGAAGCAACCTCACCCTCCTCGAAGGGCTCAGTATCAGCAGATGGGTCTCCAGATGGAACATGAGATGGTATGGCAGGTGATACAGGTTGGGTGTCATGGTCAGAATCATGGGTGTCTCGGGTGTCATAGTCAGATAAGTCAATGGTGGGATAGGTGGATGATGCCGGCATGACGTCGTCACTGTCGGACAAAATAATAACCGGGGGCGACATGGTACTGTAATATCCCAAAATAACAGTAATATAAGTCATTTAGTCTACATAATGCTACATGCATAGTGATCATAGTGTCATAGTGAACTAAATGCAATGGGTGCTAAAAATCAAACCTTAAAACATGACGTTGGCAAGCGCTGGCACGGAGGGCACTTTGGTGATAAATAGTTTGTTTAGAAATCCGGTGAGGTTATAGTCCAATGTTTTGAAAAATCATTTGGTTCTCTATAACCATGGCTCTGATGCCAATCTGTAACACCCCGAAATTTTGATAAGCAGCGGAAGTCTAATCGGTGTCATTACAGTTTGGTACACAGTCATACTCATAGAAAACAATTCAAAAGATAGTTAATATCATTCCATGAAAACTCAAATAGTCAGAGTTACAAACATTTTTCTAAAATGTTAATTGTTTCGCAAAAGAAGTGATGAGTTTGTAAAGAATTGTTGGGAATTAAATAATCAGATGAATCAACATAAAGGCTTAAGGAAATACATCAAGTATGTTTCTGCTGATAAAGCACAAAGCACGTTTCTGCTGATGGATTCTGCTGAAGAAGGTTTCTACTGATAGTGTTTCTGCTGATGGATTCTGCTGATGCTACTATGACTCATACAACAGCTGTGTAGATAAGTACAACTTATTCTACTGACTCATATACAAGAAAAATATCTTTGTTGTAGTCATCAAATTGAACACTCCAAGTGAGTTGTAATCCTAGATACATGTTGTATCTTAATGACTAACATGATAAGTCATCATCTAGCGAGAATAAAGATAAGTCATAAGCTAGTAATTTGATGAGTCATATAGATTGTAAAAGATCTTTTCCTTGGAATATAAAAGGAAGATCTTAGATATGTCTTAAAGATATAGAATGTGATATATGTATGTAGAGATATACATAGAGAAAAACAATAGAACAAAACACAAGATTCAAGGTCTTTGTAACCCTAGTGATAGTGAATATCACTCGTATTATTCTGAATAATATTGAATCGTTTTGGTGAAATACTTTCATTGTTCTTTGTTAAACAACCACAAGCATCACAGTTCCATTTCTAATAAACATTCTAAGTGTGGTTAAGTAGATTCCGCATACTTAATCATATTCACTCAAAGTATCATATTTACACATTACAAAGGTCCAACACCTCATAGTGTGATCAAATCAAGTGATCCTCTCAGTTGGTATCAGAGCTTTGATGAGGCGAAAAATGATCCGTTTTTAGGGGGTCATTTAAGCCCAAATCCGAATTTATTTGATCAAATATTGCCCTAAATCGTTCCTTTTGTGATTTTAGGTACTTTGGGA
This sequence comes from Artemisia argyi, assembly GCA_030686995.1. Classification (NCBI taxonomy): domain Eukaryota; kingdom Viridiplantae; phylum Streptophyta; class Magnoliopsida; order Asterales; family Asteraceae; genus Artemisia; species Artemisia argyi. The sequence goes on from CM060708.1 coordinate 30,223,383, forward strand.
GTGAAATCTGGAAAAGGAAGCAATTCGGACATTTTTGGAGCATAAAAGTGAAGAAAACGCCAAAGTCTTAATTTTCCATGCTGGGAACAGTGCATGACGGCGTCAAGAGTAGTTCCCTGACGGCGTCAAGAGTAAAATTCCATGACGATCCAGAAGAGTTTTGACGGCGTCATGAAGGTAGGGCGTCAAGAGTTAAAGTCATGACGGCCTGGAAATAAATTGTTCTTGACGGCGTCAAATGTAGATCTAGGCAGTCCGAGGATTGTTTTGGTGGCGAGGTGACGGCGTCACCTAATTGGTCTTGACGCCGTCAGACCCCTTTTCCTATATATAGTTTTCTAATTTTTCACATTTAAAAGAGAGAAGTTTTGGGAGAAACCCTAAGTACGATTTTGGTGTAACTTTACAGGTTTTTCAAGGGTTCCAACCCCTTGATACCTTGCATGATTAATCAAGATAAGTGTTCTTCTAATTCAATCAATATGTCTATGTGTTGGTTGTCTATATCTTGTTCTTGTCTTGATTCTATCATGCTAGGCTAGATCTATCTTGTGTTTGCTTAGATCTAATGAAACCTAGATATTGATTATGTGTTGATTACTTGTTTATTCTTGTCTTGGATGAATGATTTATATGTTAGGCTTAAGAAAACTGGCAGATCTCCAATTGGTAACATGTTTGAACGTCTTAAGAAACATGAACCAACGCGCACTAGGTCTTTATTGGTTGTATTTAATGCATGAGCCACTGTTTACAATCCCTATAGTTGTGCTGGGCATGGTGTAGGAGGAGATAAGAGCTCATAGAATTGGGGAGTTATGTGTGCCACCCCATGAATGGTATTAAGGAATACGATCCGTCATCCATGCAATTATAACAAGTAATTAACGTGTAAAAGATATCTAGGGAGTAGTGAAATATAAGTAAACACATCTTCTCCAATTACTGCTCACAACTTTAGTATAAATTAGTTTATTTTCATTTCTAGTATTTTATTTTGATTGCATCTTACTATTGGGTTAGTTGATTAGCAACTAATTCCGCCCAAATCCTTCAAACACGAGATTTTAATTTGCTTTCCATAAAATATAAAAACACAAAAATAATCATCCCTCACCTTTAGAACTAGTATTTAGGCTTTCTAATCCTAGCGACACTATTCCTAAGCTGAACGATCAATCCCCCGGTACTTGTCACTATACTATACTACAACGATCAGGTACACTGCCTGGTGGGGGTTGTAAGCTTCTCGAGATCCCTCGAGAGGTAAAGCCTGTTGCGATTCCCACGCATCAATCTTTCAGGTTGATATCTTTGATTTAGAAGAAGAAATGGATACAGAATCTATTCAAACAAATGTTGCTGCAAAGTTGCCAGTTCTCAAACAGAATGAGTTTGGATTGTGGAGGTTAAGAATAGAACAGTTTTTCGAGGTGCAGGATTACACTCTTTGGGAAATCATTGAAGATGGAAACTCTTTCAAACCTACAACCACTTTATCAACAGTTGAAGGTAGGGAAATTACAGTTGTTCACACTATCCCTACAACTGCTGATGAAAGAATAAAGAAGAAAAATGACCTCAATGCCAGAAGTATGCTGATGATGACCATTCTAAATGATCAACTTATAAACTTCAGCAAATTCAAAGATGCCAAGTCATTATTTGAGGCAATTATTGCAAGGTATGGAGGGAATGAAGCCACCAAGAAGACCCAGAAAACCCTTCTCAAGCAACAGTTTGAAAATTTCTCATCAACCATGAATGAATCTCTTGACCACATGTTTACAAGGCTACAGAAAATTGTGAGCCAACTTGCTGTTCTTGGGGTTGATATACCTCAAGAAGATTTAAACTCAAAATTTCTGATAAGCTTACCTGAAGAGTGGGCTATGCATGTTGTTGTTTGGAAAAATAAACCAGACATAGACACTATGGATCTTATGGATTTGTATAGCAACTTTAAAATTGTGAAACAAGAAGTAAAGAAAACTGGTGTCTCTAGTTCATATACTGGGAACATGGCTTTTATGTCATCTCCTAGTATCTCAAACCCAGTTAAAGATTAAAAGGTTGATAGTGGAGCTGGTGCTGCTAGTTCATCAAGCAGTACCTTTGGTATATTGAATGAAAAGGCTTGTTGTGCCTTTTTCACAAGTCAGAATAATGGGTCCATGCTCACTCATGAAGATCTTCTAGAAATCAATGATGATGATTTAGAAGAGATGGACCTAAAATGGCAAATTTCTCTTCTTAGCATGAGGGCTAAGAAATTCTATCAGAGGACGGGGAAGAAACTCACCATCAGCAGCAATGATACTGCTGGTTTTGAAAAGTCAAAGATAGAATGCTATAACTGTCATATGTTGGGGCACTTCTCAAGAGAATGTAGAAGGCCAAGGCAGCAAGATAGCAAGAATAGAAGTTTTGGAAGCAAGTCCAAGACAGGGGAATCAACCAATCCAAAGGCTATGGTAGCTATTGATGGATTAGGATTTGATTGGAGCTTTACTGCTGATGAAGAAGAAACTTCTCCTCAGACAGCTCTTATGGCTTTCTCTACAGAGGTACTATCTGATAAAGTTTGTTCAAATAATTGTTCTGCTCTTAAAGGTTTAGAAACCTTAACCAAACGTTATGAGAATCAAAGGACAGAGTTAATTGATACAGCTCATAGCTTAACTAATCATAAAAGAGGTATAGCTACTCTAGAGGAACAAGTCATACATTTTCGAACAAATGAATCTACCTTTACTGATGTCAAAATTCTTCTTGAAAGAGAAATAATGTTTAAAGATAATGACATTAGTAACTTGAAAGCTGAAGTAAATAGGCTTAGTAAGGCTAAAGAGAATATTCAAATGAGTGTAGAAACACTAGATTATGCATCTAAGGGTGTGACTAACTTAATTGAATGTCAAGTTATAAATAAAGCTAAGTCTGGTGTTGGATACAAATCTGTTCCTCCACCATATAGAGGTATTCCTTCACCCCTAGGAATTGACCTAGAACACACAGGATTACCTGAATTTCAACTACCTGAATTCAAATATGGAGTTCAACCAAAGATTATGTAGTTGATAATGAACCTTTGAAAGAAAGTGAAAGTTTAAGTAAAACTTCACTTCCTAAGGACAATGTGTGTTCTTGTAGAAAATCAGATGGTCCAATCATTGAGGACTCAACATCTGATGATAAAAAGTTCAAACAGGTTATGTCTAAACCTGAAGTGATTAAGAAAGTAGGAACAAGTGTTCCTAAGATAGTTAAACATAGTACTGAAAAGCCTAAAAACAAAGTTAAACATGTTAGGCAACCAGTAAGATATTGTGAACAATATATAACCATAAACAAGCCCAGAGGCAACCAAAGGAATTGGTATAGTCTCAAGTCTCTCCATCAAATAGATAACAAAGCTTGTTACACATGTGGTAGTTTTGACCATCTTGTAGCTTTCTGTAATCAATGGGTATATGGGTATACAAACAATAGGGTGAATCTAAAAAGGCAAACACCTAAAAGTCACTCTAGCTTTACTAGATCAAAACCCAAAACAGTTTCAGTTCCTGCTGATAGGAAAATGGTTTCTGCTGATAGACCATATCTGACTGTTTACCCAAAAACAACAGTTAAAAATGCTAAAACGACTTTCAAATATGCATCAAATGTTGTTAAAAGACCCATTCTAACAAAGACAGTAGTCCAAAAACAAGTTTGGAAACCAAAATATACAACTGCAAAGCCATCAGTTTCTGCTGATAGCCAAACAGTTATATCACTGCTAAGGGAAACAGGGCAAATGCTGTTAAGGCCTCAGCATGTTGGATTCTTAAATCCAATGTTGCATCAACTATTCTCAAAAGATTACATTTCATTGATGCAAGAGGCGGATCCAAGTCAGAAATGGTTTGGATCCCAAAACAAAACTAATTCCTTTATTTGTGTGCAGGGACATTCATCAGCAGATACTGAAGATCAAGGATTCTCAGATAGTGGATGTTCAAGGCACATGACAGGCAACAAGTCTTATCTTTCAAATTTTCAATCAGTAGATGGAGGCTATGTTACCTTTGGAGGAGGAATTGGAGGAAAAATTACTGGTAAAGGTACTATTAAAACCGGTAAATTAGATTTTGAAGATGTGTACTAAATGCAAGAGCTTAAGTATAATCTTTTTAGTGTCTCACAAATGTGTGACAAAAAGAACAAAGTTTTCTTTACTGACACTGAATGTCTTGTATTTTCTTCTGATTTTAAGATGCCCGATGAAAGTCAAGCACTTCTTAGAATTCCAAGAAAAGGCAACATGTACATTGTTGATATGAAGAAAATTGTTCCAAAAGATTCTCTTACTTGTCTTATTGCTAAGGCCACATTGGATAAATCTATGAAATGGCATAGGAGGCTTGGTCATATTAACTTCAAAACCATAAATAAGATTGTCAAAGATGGTTTGGTAAGAGGTTTACCTCAAAAACGATTTGAAAATGATCAAACATGCATTGCTTGTCTTAAAGGCAAACAACATAAAGCCACTTGTAAGCCCAAAATTTGTAACTCTATCAATCAATCATTGTTTATGCTGCATATGGACTTATTTGGTCCTACAAATGTTAGAAGTTTGTTGCATAAGAGATATTGTCTAGTTATTACTGATGACTTTAGTAGATTTACATGGGTATTCTTTTTAGGAACTAAGGATGAAACTTCTAGCATCCTTAAGACCTTCATTACAGAGATAGAAAACCTAGTAAGCAAAAGAATAAAAGTCATTAGATGTGATAATGGGACAGAATTTAAGAATAGAGTTATGGATGATTTCTGCAAAGAAAAGGGTATTAAAAGAGAATTTAGTGTTGCAAGAACTCCACAACAAAATGGAGTTGCTGAAAGGAAAAATAGAACACTAATAGAAGCTGCTAGAACTGTGTTAGCTGACTCTAAGTTGCCTATAACTTTTTGGGCAGAAGCAATCAACACTTCTTGCTATGTTCAAATTAGAGTTTTAGTTGTAAAACCTCACAATAAGACATCATATGAACTTTTTAGAGGTAGAACTCCTGAAATAGGATTTATTAGACCTTTTGGATGTCATGTGACAATTCTGAATACCTTAGACCATCTTGGAAAGTTTGATGGTAAAGCAGATGAAGGATTCTTAGTTGGATATTCTATCAATAGCAAAGCATTCAGAGTATACAACATGAGAACTAGAAGAGTAGAGGAAAATCTACATGTGAAGTTTCTGGAAAATAAAACCAATGTATAAGGTCAAGGTCCCAAATGGCTATTTGATCTTGAAACTCTATCCAAATCAATGAATTATGTGCCTTTTGTTGCAGAAACTAATGAATTTTCAGGTTCACAATCTGCTGATGCAACAAATGGAGAAGGATTAGAGAAGGAGACAGATCAAGATTATGTGATGATGCCAATATGGACAAATTCAAGTGTGGATTCAACTTCAATAAATGGTGAATCTTTTTCTGGTAAATCTAAAGAAGATGTTGAAGATGAATGCACAAAAGATAGAACTAAGGAACAAGAGTTTCAAGTCAGAAGTAACACTGCTGTTTCTGATGATAAGCAAATCGTTCCCGCTGATGAGCAAAATGTTTCTGCTGATGGTCCATCAGAAGAAACACAAGCAAATCTCTCAGAAAATGAGGTGGATTTCAACAACCTTCCACCTGATTATCAAGTTCTCTCTACACCACACTCAAGGATTCACAAAGTTCACTCCCTGAACAATGTAATTGGAGATGTACAATCAGGAGTGAAGACAAGACAACAATTGATGTCTTCAGATCAACAAGGGCTTCTTGATGCCCTTTATGCTTCAAAACAGCATGAGTTTTCAAACTCTTGCTTATTTGTATGTTTTCTCTCACAAGATGAACCAAAGAATATTCATAAAGCTCTAGAGAATTCAAGCTGGTTGGAGGCTATGCAAGAGGAGCTTCTTCAGTTTAAGATTCAAAAGGTATGGGTGCTAGTTGATTTACCAAGTGGTGTAAGAGTAATTGGCACTAGATGGGTTTTTAGGAATAAAAGGGATGAAAGGGGCATAGTGATAAGAAATAAAGCTAGATTAGTATCTCAAGGGTACACACAAGAAGAAGGGATAGACTATGAAGAAGTTTTTGCTCCAGTAGCAAGGATTGAAGCCATTAGACTCTTTTTGGCTTATGCTTCATTTATGGGATTCACAGTTTATCAAATGGATGTCAAGAGTGCTTTCTTATATGGTACTATTGAAGAGGAGGTGTATGTCTCACAACCTCCTGGTTTTGTTGATCCTGATCATCCAGATAAAGTGTACAAGGTTGTTAAAGCTCTATATGGCCTACATCAGGCACCAAGAGCTTGGTATGAAACACTGGCTTCCTACTTAATTTCAAATGGATTTCAAAGAGGCAAGATAGATCAGACACTTTTCACCAAGAAGCATAAGAAGGATCTTTTGCTAGTTCAAGTATATGTGGATGATATCATCTTTGGATCTACAAGGAAGGAGATGTGTTTGAAGTTTGAGAAACTTATGCACAATAAGTTTCAGATGAGTTCCATGGGGGAACTTACATTCTTTTTGGGTCTGCAGGTTAAACAATCAAGAGAAGGAATCTTTATTAGTCAAGACAAATATGTTGCAGAGATTCTTAGAAAGTTTCAATTTGCTGATTCCAAAACAGCAAGCACACCAATGGATCCTGAGAAGCCACTTCTTAAAGATGTAGAAGGAACTAATGTGGATGTACACACATACAGATCTATGATAGGTTCTTTGATGTATCTTACATCATCAAGACCTGATATCATGTTCTCTGTTTGTGCTTGTGCAAGATATCAAGTAACTCCTAAGGTTTCTCATTTAACAGCAGTCAAGAGAATTTTTAGATGTCTCAAGGGTCAACCTAGGTTGGGTCTGTGGTATTCTAAGGAGTCATCTTTTGACTTAGTAGCATACTCAGATAGTGATTATGCTGATGCTAGCTTGGACAGAAAGTCAACAACTAGAGGATGTCAATTCCTTGGGTGTAGACTTATCTCATGGCAATGTAAGAAGCAGACAATGGTGGCTACTTCAACAACTGAAGCTGAATATGTAGCTGCTGCAAATTGGTGTGGTCAAGTCCTATGGCTTCAAAACCAACTTCTTGACTACGGGTACAATTTCTTACATACCATTATTCATATTGATAATAGTAGTACAATTTGCATTATTAAAAATTCAGTGCAACATTTTAAAACAAAACACATTGAAATAAGACATCATTTTATTAGAGATTGCAATGAAAAGAGGTTAATTCAAGTAATGAAAATTGCTTCAGAACAAAACTTTGCAGATCTTCTTACAAAAGCTTTTGATGTTGGAAGATTTCAGTACTTGGTAGCAGGTATTGGAATGCTTAATCTTTAAAAATTTTCAATATAATGTGTTCTTGTATATAGATTTTGTTAATGCATCTAACTTTGTCATCTAAAACTACTATTACCAATTTAAAGTTAGTCATACAGTTAGTCCTATACATAATTCTAATTCAAGACAAGTACTTTGTACTTTGTTCTTTTGGTTTTAGACTAACAATTTCAGGTATGAATGTTTGAGCTCAAAGGCTATTTCAAGTGAAATCTCTGATCATTGTTGCTGATATAATAGGTTCATGATAGAAAGAGTTTGGGATTTCAAAACTCCTTAAAACTTCTTTCTCGGAACCTGATTATGATGTTTCACATTGAATTGATAAATTAGTTGATCAGTTAATAACTGATACAACTCACTTTCTATCATTTTATACTCTCAAGTATAATGTGACTAATCTACGGATATCTGATAGAAAGAACAGCGAGCAACAGTGAATCTAACACTTGTGTTAGAGGTAACAAATGCCACGAGCTGGAAACCCTGTAAAGAAAGCCTTTTGAATAGGTTTATCTGTACACAGGCAGTTATTTATAACTGAAAACATTGGTTCTCACACAACCAGAGGTTGCTTTAAACCGAAATTTTGATTAAGTGTTAGTTACCACACTTAATCCTTTCAAAATGGTTAGAAGCAGTATGAGTTTTAATCATAAAATCATGTTCATACTGCTAAGTCAAATATTTCTTAAAAAGGATTTTCAAAGAGGCTCAGAAAATCATCTAATGATGGATTATGAGTCAATGCTCAGTGATTCACCACTCATAGGAGGTTACACACCTAGAAGTGATGAGGGCAGTATTTAAACTCTTAAGGAATTGATGGCTTCATGTACAAATTGTCTGAAAACATGGAAATTGCTAGATCAGATGATATGATATGATTGTGAGAGATCTTCCAAACAGGGGAGGAAATTGCTCAGGAGAGAAATAAATCTCAGGGGAGGTTACAAAAAGCCCTTTAAAAGGAAGATTATCCAAAGAAAAAGAAGGAAAAGATAAGAGCATACAAGATGATGACATGGTTTCTACTGATAAAGAACAAGAACAGAGCTGATAGGAGAAAGTTCTATCTAGATCAAAAGATGAAAGGTTTCAATTTCAATTCACTACGTTTGTTCATCACTTCCAAAGACATGCTGAAAGATGATTTCTACTTCTTGGAACAAGCATCCAAGATACACAGCATCATTGCCTCTTATAATTCTTCAAGTTGAATATTGCACCATCTTTTAGTCCAAGATTGGAGCAAAGAACAGAAAGTAGATGAGTTACAGAGAAAGACATTCAATCACTCAAAAGAGAAGAAAGTTCAGATCAATAGTCTGACAATGAAGTGTTTGAAAGATCTTCACAAAGTCCTCATTTAATTCAGAAAAACATGTTTGAATGTAATTCACATGTTTAGGGGAGGATTATTGGGAATTAAATAATCAGAAGAATCAGCATAAAGGCTTAAGGAAATACATCAAGTATGTTTCTGCTGATAAAGCACAAAGTACGTTTCTGCTGATGGATTCTGCTGAAGAAGGTTTCTACTGATAGTGTTTCTGCTGATGGATTCTGCTGATGCTACTATGACTCATACAACAGCTGTGTAGATAAGTACAACTTATTTTACTGACTCATATACAATAAAAATATCTTTGTTGTAGTCATCAAATTGAACACTCCAAGTGAGTTGTAATCCTAGATACATGTTGTATCTTAATGACTAACATGATAAGTCATCATCTAGCTAGAATAAAGATAAGTCATAAGCTAGTAATTTGATGAGTCATATAGATTGTAAAAGATCTTTTCCTTGGACTATAAAAGGAAGATCTTAGATATGTCTTAAAGATATAGAATGTGAAATATGTATGTAGAGATATACATAGAGAAAAACAATAGAACAAAACACAAGATTCAAGGTCTTTGTAACCCTAGTGATAGTGAAGATCACTCGTATTATTCTGAATAATATTGAATCGTTTTGGTGAAATACTTTCATTGTTCTTTGTTAAACAACCACAAGCATCACAGTTCCATTTCCAATAAACATTCTAAGTGTGGTTAAGTAGATTCCGCATACTTAATCATATTCACTCAAAGTATCATTGATACGTGGGAATCGCACCAGGCTTTACCTCTCAAGGGATCTTGAGAAGCTTACAACCCCCACCAGGCAGTGTACCTGATCGTTGTAGTATAGTATAGTGACAAGTACCGGGGGATTGATCGTTCAGCTAGGAATAGTGTCGCTAGGATTAGAAAACCTAAATACTAGTTCTAAAGGTGAGGGATGATTATTTTTGTATTTTTATATTTTTTAGAAAGCAAGTAAAAATCTCGGGTTTTGAATGATTTGGGCGGAATTAGTTGCTAGTCAACTAACCCAATACTAAAGATGCAATCAAAATAAAATTCTAAAAATGAAAATAAACTAAATTATACTAAGGTTGTGAGCAATAAGTGGAGAAAATGTGTTTACTTAGATTTCACTACTCCCTAGATATCTTTTACACGTTAATTACTTGTTATAGTTGCGTGGATGACGGATTGTATTCCTTAATACCATTCATGGGGTGGTGCACTTGATTCCCCAATCCTATGAGTGCCTACTTCACTCCTATGTCGAGCCGGCTAAGAAGCTCCTAACATGGGATCATTAGAATTTACTCATGCATTAAATACAACCAATAAAACCTAGTGCACGTCAGTTCATGTTTCCTAAGACGTTCAAGCATGTTACCATTTGGAGATCTGCCAGTTTTCTTAAGCCTAACATCGAATTCATTCATCCAATACAACCATAAACAAGTAATCAACACATAATTAACATCTAGGTTTCATTAGATCCAAGCAAACACAAGATAGATCTAGCCTAGCATGATGAAATTAAGACAAGAACAAGATATAGACAACCAACACATAGACATATTGATTGAATTAAAAGAATACTTATCTCAATTACACATGAAAGGGATCAAGGGCTAAGAACCCTTGAAAAATCTGTAAAATTCGTACCAAGTTCGTACTTAGGGTTTCTCCAAAACTTCTCTCTTTTTAATGTGAAAATTAGAAAACTATATATAGGAAATAGGGTCTGACGGCGTCTAGAACAAATTTGTGACGCCGTCATCTCACCGCCAAAATACTCCTCGGACTGCCTTGATCCAGATCTGACGCCGTCAAGTGTTATGTGTTTCCAGGCCGTCATGCATTTTCCTCTTGACGCCCTACCTTGTGACGCCGTCAAATATGTACTGGATCGTCATGGAAATTACTCTTGACGCCGTCAAGATTTTCTTCTTGACGCCGTCACCTGCTGTTCCCAGCAAGGAAAATTAAGACTTTGGCGTTTTCTTCACTTTTATGCTCCAAAAACGTCTGAATTGCTTCCTTTTCCAGATTTCTCTCCCAAAGTACCTAAAATCACGAAAGGAACGATTTAGGGCAATATTTGATCAAATAAATTCGAGTTCGGGCTTAAATGACCCCCTAAAAACGGTTCATTTTTCACCTCATCAATCATATTTACACATTACAAAGGTCCAACACCTCATAGTGTGTGATCAAATCAAGTGATCCTCTCAAGAATGATATAATTATTGAAATGAAAAGGGAGGTCCTGTGTGCCCTTTTGCTAGCTCCGTGCCACCATGCTTGCTAATTTCCTGAGATAAACATGCTTAAAAAGTCAACACAAAGGTTGAGTGAATCCATAGTAGTTTAAATATTAATAATGTGAACACAAGTCAAGCATATAGTGAACAGCTACGAAACATGTTGAGGCTTGACATCCTATCCCACTAAATACTTGACGGAATGCCTTTGTGGCTAGTCGTATTAGTCGTGATACACTATATTTGAGTAAAAATAGGAATTGGCAAATCACCTATTACACAAGGGCAACATTATCATAGACTTGATAATCACATTCGTTTTTACGGTATTTTGTTAACGTTTTGCGTGTCATGAGCCTTGTGGCAATATATATATATATATATATATATATATATATATATATATATATATATATATATATATATATATATATATATATATATATATATATATATATAAGAAAATATATGTCTTCAAACATATATCTAGATACAACTGTATAGGTAATTGACCAGATTTGAATTATAAATCTCACTACATTAGTATCATGAGTTTCCATCTCATGTTAGGATTATGATCCAATACTTGAATTTGATTGAATACATATATGATTTATCTGTGATTATAATCAACATCACTCAATACTTGTTCTATCACTGTTAGTATTTATTACAATTATTACTAAATATTCCTGAATCTATTGAAATAAATGGTTTTTCATTAAACTCTATGAACTCACCAACCTTTGTGTTGACACTTTTAAGCATGTGTATCTCAGGTAATTAACGGAGCAGGACAAGACACGGAGCGGGCATTTATTACTCTGATAAATTAAAATGGTGTAAAAATCAAATATGTCATTCTTACAAACCTTATTATCTTTTAATGAGATTTTAAATCAAAGGTTTTATCTTTTATCAAAAATATTATTTGAATGACAAATAACTTACAAAACGCCTCTTTTAAGCCGTTTTATGTGATTATAACTTCGATCCTCCCCGTAACACCCAAATTACTTTTCCACTGCTAAACCATAAATTTGGGGGTGTTACAGTCCTTATTTAAAAAATATTCTACTGGATGAAAGTTTAAAACTAACATTAGTTTAAAAAAATATTTAACGTATATTAAAACTAATTCGCATATTTACCAAATTTTGTAATTTTAATGGATGAAAGTCTAAAAACTAATACTAATACTCATGTAATTTTAAACAAAGTTAATATTATAAAGTATATGGGGTATAAAATGTAAGAGGTTATTTGTGTTTTTTATAAAGTTATTAAAAAACACGAAAACTTGCAATTTTACATATAAATTATTTAAAATTCAATTACTAAAGTTTTATTAATTACTTCATCTTTTTTAAAGTTTTTATTTTCATAAATTTAACACCTATATTTTTATGCATTTTGTTTCTTAACCAAAATTTTCCACCAAATTTATTAAGTTTGACCAAAATTAATTTAATTTTGACTTTTTATTTACCAATCACGTTAGTCGATTTCGCCTACGTGGCAAAATCGAGCTCTGCTATTGGTTCAATTTTTTTTTTCAATAAGAAGGGATTTGCAAAAACACTCCGAAACGATATAATTCTTTTATTATATAAAATATTTTTACTCTCACACTTATTATAGATATTACAAATAAGCAATTAGAGCACGTTTTAATTAGAAGAGCAAAATAGATAAACTAGTAGTACTAAATATACATGCATAAAAAAGTTTAGCCACATAACTTATCAAATTTTATATTTTATGTTCCTTATTTTTATTTCTCAGTTTTATAATAAAACAAATTATAAAAATTATAAAAAATAAAAATAAAAGTTAAAAGAATATTATAATCACTTTAGGAGTGGTATGATAACCGATTCCCCTTTCTTTTAATGTATGCCTTTTATCATACTAGACGAATATTTGCGCAAAGTGACGGTGTATAGCGGCAAATAATTATACTTGCGAACTTGTGATTCTGGTATAACCCTTGATGCAACAGTTTGTTTTGTCTTTTTTTTTTTTTTTTTTTTTTTTTTTTTTTTCTTATTTATTTATTTATTCATTTTGTTAAATTTGATGGAACCGGTTGTAATCGTGTGACCCTAGGCAAATACCTGCACAAACAACACTTTGTAAGCCAATTGATAAAGAAATATATGATGTTAATATTATAGTGCAAGACTTAATTTTACTGTCATATTATGTTTGTAAAATTCAAATTTTTGTCGATCAAAAAGTTGTCAGTCATATGTTTGTAAGTTTAAATTCATTGTCAAAGTTGAAATTATTAATAAAAGGCAAGATTTATTTAATTAATTTATTTTAATGAGTATTAAAAAGGTCTTCCCAGTTTCCACTAATATGATGTCTCAATTACATTTAAGACTTATGTAAATTAATTATTTTAAGAGGTATTTTGACGAATCAATTTTACTCATTTTTAAGAAATTTTAAGTTTTAAAAAATGCCAGGCAAATTTATTTTATAAGTAATAGATATACACATTTGACTTAGGAAAGAGGCATTTAATGAATGAGTTGCCTATTAAGTATCACAACACAGAATCTTTTTATGATTTATTCTATTAAAATTGAAATATCAACCCTTACGTTTAGGGTTGTAAATAAAATGGACAAATACAGATAGAGTCTTTTTCATGTTTGTTTATTTAATTTTAACTAGGCAGTTCTTAATGGAGCGTTGCTAAGAAAAATCCTTGATAATAATATTCTCAATGATATAAAAATATCATAAATTAGAGTGTATTCAAAAGCCAAATAAAATATGGCTACAAGACTTGAAAAAAAAAAAAAAAAAAAAAAAAGTAGTTTCATTTTTGTATAAATTGGGTAAACCCCAAAACGTTTGCTACTACCTTAAGTTATTCAAAATTAAATTTCTTGCCATCCGTAATATTGTGGTATATGAATGTTTTTAGTTACATAATACAAGTCGCTGAAACACGCAATTAATTTTTTTTTAATTTTCCTAATAAGTCAATGTCCAAAAATGAATTTAAGGAAAACACGGTTTTTCAAATGAGATGACATGTTGTTCAAAAAAAATAAAAATGAGATGACATGACATAAAGTTAAAATAAATATGGTTGGAATATTCAGATGGATTTTCATTGGTTATGGATTTTAGATTCCTAATTAAGGATTCTCGCTGGCATGATAGATTTTTTTTTTTTTTATTTATTTATTTATTTTTTTTGATCAGTGATTCTTCCTTGATTGGATCTTCAAAATGTCAAATATAAATTTTAGAGTAAAATACACTATTCATCCTTAAAGTTGCACCTAAAATACTGATTTTGTCATTTTTTTCAAAATAAGTTTACCATCCATCCTTCACATCTCTCTTTTGCACTGGCGTTAGTCCCGTTGACTAAGTCAACTGATGCTACTCTCGTCAACGGTGATTAACGAGAGTAGTGTTTAGTTTACTTGGTCAACAGGACTAACGCCGGTGCAAAATGAAGATGCGAGGGATGAATGATAGACTTATTTTGAAAACGGGACGAAATGTGTATTTTATTCTAAATTTTAAACCTATACGTGTTCAAAAGTCAAGGATGTATGTGCATCTTTATTTTAAATTATTCGCGATTTTTTTTTATATCTGAATGTACTCGTAATGTTTTGTTTTTTTTTTTGTTTTTTTTATGAATATATATATATATATATATATATATATAGATGGGGATATCTTAGCTACAATTTTTGTAGCCAATTGGCTACAATCCTTCACAAAAATTACACTAGCAATTAATCAGGACCCACAAAAAGAATCAGGGACTCACATTTTATAGCTTAAAATTGTAACCAATTAGCTACAATAAATTGTAACTAATATATATATATATATATATATATATATATATATATATATATATATATATATATATATATATATATATATAGTGTGTGTGTGGTTCTTTTCAGAATCAAATAAATTGCGAGAACTGCGAGAACCAATCCCAGCCTTCTATTTTTTGATCAATGGTTATAAATAATGATGGCATAAATGTAATAAATCTGAACTTCATGTTGCATTATATAAGTGATAAAAGGGCAATTAAGGAATTTCAAATGCCTTCCTAAAAAAGTGCCAGCACACGTTTCACTCAATTGATATATCATTTATCCCTTCTCTAAACCTAGTAACTGCCGCACAAAAAAACCTAGCCGTCACCTTCATTTGTATGGCTGTCAGATCTATCTATATTCGAAATTCATGCTATTTCTTATTGGTTAATTGCTTTTTGTTTGTGAAAACATACATGGATTTCAAAAAATAAAAAAGAATAAGAATGTTTAGATTGGCCGGACCTTGCACCACCACGACGTTTTAGTCAGATCTATCTATTGTCATTTTTTCCATCAATGATGTGCAACTCTTGTAAGTATATTTTCCACCATATCTTTGTAGATTGTTCAATTATGGGAGTAAGTAATTTTTTTATTTATTTTATTTATTATTATTATTATTTTTTTATTTCTAATCTCTCCCCATTATTTTAGATCTAAGTATTACCCTCTTTTTTCTTCATAAAGTCGCTTAAAAAACCTTTGTTTCATCTCAATATATCTCTATTTCAGATCTAGTGGCAGTTACATGGAGCGACTTGGGTTGAGAAACATGGATATCCATATACGAGATGTACAGTGATCAAAACAATGATGATTGTTTAAACTCAACCTTATGGAATTTAAGGTATTCTGGTATAGTTGATTATTTTTTATTGTTTTTGTTTGATAAAAATATTATAATGTTGGCAAAGTTCACTAAAGCTTTCTGTGGTGTGAAGCAATTTGGTTTATTGGCCTTACGATATTTTCTTGTCTCCATTATGCATGTTTCAATTTTTTATTTAGATTTACGTAGTATTAGTTTGTATGGCTCATGTTTATTCGTTTAGAAAGTTATAACTTACTTTATTACCAACCTGTTACATAAAATCCAATTGAGTTGAAAAAAGTAGTCTTAATTAATGGTGCATACATGTTTTGAAGAATGGTGCATACGTGTTTATGACGGGTAAAAAATCAATTAAAAATGTGCATATGTGTTTTATGACTGAAAAGTGTATGCATATGTGTGTTTCAATGTTAATTTAAAATTAGTGTAATGATGCATATTTGTTTCAAGGTTAATATAAAATTAGTGTAATGATGCACATGTGCTTTTATTGTTAGTATAAAATTTCTCGAAAAGTGTGCATAAGTGTTTATGATTGATATAAAATTAAGGAAACATTTATGGATGCCTTCTGTGCATATGTATTTGTGCATATGTATTTCACAATTTATTGAAACTGTATAATGTGATTGTGTTTTTAAAATGATTATCATGTTTGAGTTGTTTTCACATCAAAAATTGGATAAATCATGTAGAGATTTAAGTTCGCTCCTAGTCTATTTTATAATTTACGTAACATGTCGAATGATAATTAATGGTGGCAGGTTACTTGACGTTGTGGCTGCTGGCACAGACTTGTATTAGTTAAGATGAGCGAGACAATAAAAACACATGTGTATAAGGATTAAAAACACAAGTGCAGATTTCATGGGTTCTTGAACCAGGCGAGGAACACATGTGCACACATAAAAGATAAACCAAGTGTTAAAGATATTGTATTATGCACATGTGCATACTTCATATATTTGTAATAAAATTGAATAAAAGTGTAAACATAATTATGTTTGTGATAAAGCTGAATATCATATAACTAGAGTAATACAATTTGTAATTGCAAATATTTATTACACTAATAAAGTTTTGTTGTTTGTATTTATATTTATCAAATATTTCTCAAAGATACATGTGCAAATAAAAACCCCTACGTATAAACGAAAAATACAATTGTTGTAGTTACTTACTTGTTAACCTTTTTTTTTTTTTTTTTTTTTTTTTTTTTTTTTTTTTTTTTTTATACAAAAACACAAATGCACACAATGTTTTTTTAAACACATATAATGCAAAAAAAATAAAAAAAAAAAAAAAAAAATTGAAATTTAGGAACTAATAAAAACGTTTTTATTAAAAAAAAATTCAAAAATAAAATAAAAAAGTAATTTTACCTTTATACCCTTTTGAATTAAATAAAAAAAATTAATATCCAAAAAGATCTGATTGGTTGATCTTGGTTCTCGCAGTTCTCGCAATTTATTTGGTTCTGAAAAGAACATCACCCTATATATATATATATATATATATATATATATATATATATATATATATATATATATATATATATATATAAAAGAAATGAATATGGAATCTTTGAGAATTTATTACAACACCACGTAGGTTAAAATTTTAAAAATGAATTACACGGTGGGCAAGTCATGATGCTAGACACATGCATATATTATTGTGATTAAAAATTAATAACACCAATTACAAAAAAAACAAATTTTAATTTTGAAAAAGTAAACGTAGTCACATGATATTATGATGTAACATTTTCTTCTTCTTATAATATCAACTCATACACACGAGAAGTCTACAGTTCAGCTTCATTATCCTCTCAAGCTTCGATCATGGCTGCTTCAGTCTTGCCATTGGCTTACAACCTGTCGGCAGCATCACCCGAGTGGCTAAACAAAGGCGACAACGCATGGCAAATGATCTCAGCCACTCTTGTTGGCCTCCAAAGTGTCCCTGGCCTTGTGATCCTATATGGAAGTATCGTTAAGAAGAAATGGGCGGTAAACTCGGCTTTTATGGCACTCTATGCCTTTTCGGCCGTAGTAATATGTTGGGTTACATGGGGTTATAAGATGTCGTTTGGGGAGAAGTTGCTCCCCTTATGGGGCAAGGCAGGCCCGGCACTTGATCAGAAGTTTCTTATCAAGCAGGCCGCGTTGCCTGCCTCAAACCATTCCCGTGACGATGGTTCGGTATGTGTATCCTATCATTTTTTATTGACATTTGACATAATTTGAAGTTGACTTAGATTTTTAAGTGGAGTGATGTGTTTATATGATGTCAAGACATAAAGACTTTATAGTATGAGATGTTGATATATACTGGTATTTGGTCTTTGTTTTCTTGATTTTAATTTAAGTTAAAATGATTTTAAGTTTTCTAAGTTCTAGCTTATGAATATAGTTTCACAAAAATAACATGTTACACTTATTCGTGACCATAATAAGAGTTAAAATACAAGTCATAAGTTTATCTAAACTTGATTAGTTTGACCATGTATTACTCGCTTTAAATTGGATTAATAAGAATTGTAAAAGTACTTGATATAGTTTAAATTTGTGATTATGTAGTTGGAGACGCCGATGGCAGCACCATTCTATCCAATGGCTTCGATGGTGTGGTTTCAATGTGTGTTTGCAGCAATAGCGTTGATCTTGTTGGCAGGCTCGTTGCTAGGAAGGATGAACATTAAGGCGTGGATGGCGTTTGTCCCATTATGGTTAACTTTCTCGTACACTGTCGGGGCTTTTAGCTTGTGGGGTGGTGGTTTCTTGTTTCATTGGGGTGTCATGGACTATTCGGGTGGTTATGTAATTCATCTGTCGTCCGGTGTCGCAGGTTTTACAGCTGCTTATTGGGTTAGTACTCTTCTATACGTTAAATTTGGTTTTATGTTTACATTCACATAAAAACATTTTTACCATTAAACACAATTCCTTTTAGCTACGACCAATATATGTTTGTATAGTAGTTATACTTTTTTACAACTATGAAGTTAATTGGTTAAGAGACAAAAGACACTTTTGTAAACTTTACAATAACAATCATCACAGATTCTCAGTTAGTTGTGACGCCAATATTTGTTTGGTGCATGAACTTGCAATACATAATAAATAAATAAATATTTCAGTATAATATCTCAAAGATGTAATCAGTTACAACTTAAATATGGGTTGCGTGGCTAAATGACCCGTTAAACGCAATTTATATGTAATTTCTTTCAGGTCTATGTTCTTGCTAGCTCTTTTAATAAATTTTCGCAGTTAAACAAAAAGTTAAAACTTAAAATATACGATCTATTGGTTCATGAATCATGCAAATACCATTAACCCGTAATTATTTTGGTTTGTGGTATCTATACTCCGTAGTTATTACTCTAACAAATTAAAATACTACTACCTCCGTCTCAAAATAATTGTCAGAAGACAAACAATACAAAATTTAATAAAAGTGGTGTTATTTTATTTTTCAACTACTCAAATAGAATATTCCCTCATTATATTCTCTAGTTTTTACTAAAAAGGAAAAATGAATAATTTTTTTGAGACATCTATTTTAAAAAATATGGACAATTAATTTGAGACGGAGGTACTAATATTATAATAAACTAGATAATAAATCGGTAAATAGAATAGACATATTCTTGTTTCATTGACTTTTCCTCAAACGTTGGAGACTTGGGAATATCCAAGAAGTTCCTATCATTAAGGAACTTTCGTGGTCCAATTCCACTGTCTATTCATTTCTGTCTTAGTTTCTTCATCATGACTACCTAACAATCAAAATAAATTACATGCAACAAAAACTAGAATGTGACAACAAAAAAAAAAAAAAAAAAAACAAAAAAAAAAAAAAAAAAAAAAAAAAAAAAAAAAAAAAAAAAAGCTTTTTGATGTGTTTAAGTAAAAAGAAAAAGACGAACGTATAATGTAATTTTGATGGTAAATGATTCTTTCACTTATTGCGTTGTTCTCTACTTCAATATTTTGTAAATAAAGTACCCTGGCATGATTAAACTGCGTTCATTAACTCTACTTTACAATATGTACAAAAAATCGATTAGAAGACTTAAATAGTTTTATGCTTAAACTTGCAAGACAACATTATGTTTGATGTGGCTAAGATACCAACTTCTTTACAAACCAATAAAATGCTTATACGCGAGTATAATGTTAGTCACACTTTTTAGTTTTCCAATCACTTTTCGTTCTAAAATCTAGCAACCATCTAACAGCATAATAATGAATCATACATTATCTACAATTTATATTTGATCTTTAATATTAACATTCGAAAAATAAAAATACAGTTTTCTCCTTGTCTTTTAGCTAAGTAATCCAGATGTTGTTTTTATGATTGAGGATCGCCGGTCCTTGGGCCAAGTCCATTGTAGGGGTGAGCAAATATACTGAGAACCGAACCGGAACTGAGAACCGAACCGGAACTGACCCAACCCGAACCGCATTTTAGAACCGCGGTCCGGTTCTCGGTTCTTAGATATTTGGAATTTCGGTTCTCGGTTCGGTTCGGTTAGGAACCGCGGGTATCGGTTCCGGAACCGAAGAACCGACCAATCAGTTATACATGCACCAGCCTTGTTTTATAACTATTTGTTTTCTTTTTATAATCATGTATAAATTGATTAAGAAACAATGGTTAGTTTTTTATACTTTAAAACCCATTTTTAGAAGACTCTTGAACTTGTGTGTTGTATGGCTAAAGAATACATATTAATAAGAATATTTTTCAATTTTTTTGACATACTGTCTCAGTAGTTGTATTTCTTAACTTTGGCATTGGTCTATTGTACTTGTCCACCACGAATGCCTATACAAGTAGCATTTTAAAAGTTAATAGTTGGTCAAATTGAATCTGGAAACATAATATATAGTGCCATTTATCGTAACTCCATGTGTGTTCCAAAAACTGAGAAATGACAATTTTGACCATAATGGCCAAGATGTGGTTGATTCAGGTTATGTCGAAGAGGCCAAACAGGAAAGAATATGAGGAGACGGTTCAATAATAGATGCCCAAAAGGATATTTTAAAGCACAGATCGAACCTCCTACCCTTGATGCACATCATAAATACAGTTTACCATTGTATAATGTTAAAAGAAAATGACGTTTAATTTGCTAGTAAATGAGAGAGGTGGCTTCCTTGATGACCCATGCATGCATGCATCTTTAATCTCATTCAAGTAACCTTTATGTTGTTCATTTTCTCGGTCAAGTTAAGAAAAACTCGGTTCTAATCGGGTAGACCCGCAAGGAACCGAACCGAATCGAGAACCGAACCGGAACCGAGACATGTTACTCGGTCCGGTTCTCGGTTCCTTGGCCAGCCGTTTTTCGGTTCTCGCGGTTCCGGTTCGGTTCTGTGCGGTTCTGGAACCGCGCTCACCCCTAGTCCATTGACCATATCAAATGACTTATTTAGGTTTTTATGAAAGAAACATCAAATATGTATAGTTATCTTATATACCATAAAAAAAAAAAATCAGTCTTATAAGGAAAAATTCAAATGCATACCTTTATTTTGGTGCATAGACAAATCACCACTATCCATCTAGTTTGTGATTAACCTAAGATTAAACCCTAAAAATATAAGTACATGTTTTTTTTTTTTACTTTTAATATTTCTTATTATTCTTTTTGTATTTTTTTTTTGCCTTTTTAACCAATTCACGTTCTTCTTTATTTATTTTTTATTTTTTGCTTTTTTTTTCAATTCAAGTTTTTTTTCTTTTGCTTTTTTTACAACTCCGTTCTTTTTTTTCCCATCTTTTTTTTCAAATTCACTTTTTTTTTCATCTAATACACGTTTCTTTTTTGTTTTCATACGTTTTCGTCTATTTTCAAACGTTTTCGTCTGTTTTTGTCAATTTTTATACGTTTTCAAACGTTTTCGTCTGTTTTCATACGTTTATATACGTTTTCGTCCGTTTTCATATGTTTTCGTCCGTTTTTTAAGTTTTCGTCCATTTTAAACGTTCTCGTCTGTTTTAAAACATTTTCGTCTGTTTTCATATGTATTCGTCTATTTTCATACGTATTCGTCCGTTTACTTACGTTTTCGCCCTTTTACGTCCGTTTTCATATGTTTTCTTACGTTTTAGTTCGTTTTTATATGTTTTCATCCGTTTTCATCTTTTTTTCTTCCGTTTTCGTCCATTTTTCATACGTTTTCGTCCATTTTCATACGTGTTTTTACGATTTCATATGTTTTCGTCTGTTTTTCGCCCATTGTCATCCATTTTCTTACGTTTTTCTTTGTTTTCATACGTTTCCGTCTATTATTAATACATTTTCGTCCATTTTCAGACGTGTTTTTTACGCTTTCATATTTTTTTGTCCGTTTTCTTAGGTTTTGGCAATATCACAAGTGTGTCGGCTTTCATTTATTGGTGGTGATGGAGGAACCTGCGATAAGACATGTGATATCACCAGTGATATGACAAGTTCTATCACCTGTGATATCACAGTTGATATCACATGTGATGTCACATAGGATATCACCGGTGATATCACCTGCGATATCACAGGTGTTTGAGCTTCTCCAGTTTATTTTATGGATATGTTGTGCTTTCTTCAACCACAATTGCAATTTTTGACTGGGCCATTTTCAGCAACCGAACATCCGAACGAGGAAGAGATGAAGCATTTTGTAAAAGAACGAAGAAATACAAAGATTATGGAAGTAACTAGAAAAGTGCATGTCATATAATATAGTTTAAAATGAAGCAATCAGATAAACAAAACACATTAAACGAGTTTTGAATATCATTTTTTTTTGCTATTTTCAACAACTTATAACCTACCACATGAAAATAAAAAGATATCTCTGTTGATATTCATTTTGATAACTTGCAAGTTCGTACTACTTTACATTTTGTAATATCACAAGTGTGTCGGCTTCCTTCTATTTGTTGAATTAGTGTTGATGATAGAGGAACCTGTGATATGACATGTGCTATCACCGGTGATATCACAGTTTATATCACATGTGATATCACAATGGATATCACCGGTGATATCACAGGTGTTTGAGCTTCTTCATTTTATTTTATGGATATGTTGTGCTTTATTCAACCACAATTGCAATTTTTGGCTAGGCTGTTTTTTACAATATCGTTCAATTTTGGACGTTTTCGTCTATTTTTCATACGTTTTTATACGTTTTCATCTGTTTTCATATGATTTTTTCTGTTTTCTTACGTTTTCGCCCGTCTACGTCTGTTTACATACATTTTTGTCTGTTTACTTATGTTTTCGTTCGTTTTAATACGTTTTCATATGTTTTCTTTCGTTTTCGTCCATTTTCTTACGTTTTTGTCTGTTTTCATACGTTTTTGAACATCACAATTGATATTCAAAATATCACTTGTGATTTTCAGAATATCACTGGTAATATTCTGAATATCACTTGTGATTTTTTTGAATATCTATCACTTGTGATTTTTTTGAATATCACAGAATATCCCTTACGATATTCAGAATATCATTTGTGGTACTCAGAATATCACTTGTGATATTCAGAAAATCACTTGTTATATTCCGAAACGTATGAAAACGTCTGAGAATGGCCAAAAACATTAAAAAATGGACGAAAAAGAATGAAAACGATGAAAATGTAAGAAAACAGAAGAAAATGTATGAAACCAGACGAAAAAGTATGAAAGCGTAAAAGCACGATTGAAAAAGGAAGAAAACGCATGAAAAATAGGACGAAAACGAATAAAAACGAACGAAAACGCAAGAAAATGGATGAATATGTATGAAACGGACAAAAGCGTATGAAAGCATAAAAACACGTCTAAAAACGGATGAAAACGTATGAAAAATATCACTTGTGACATTAAAAATATCACGGAATATCACTTGTGATATTCTGAATATCACAGAATATCTCTTATGATATTCAGAAACGTATGAAAATGTTTAAAAACGGCCAAAAACATTTAAAACGGACGAAAACGAATGAAAATGGATGAAAACGTATGAAAACATAAAAACACATATGAAAAAGGACGAAAATGTATACGGAAGAAAACGTATAAAAATGAACGAAAACGTAAGAAAACGGATGAAAGCGTAAGAAAACGGATGAAAGCGAAAGAAAACCGATGAAAATGCAAGAAACGGACGAATATGTATGGAAACGGACAAAAACGTATGAAAGCTTAAAAGCACATCTGAAAACGGACGAAAACGTATGAAAACGATAGAAGACGGATGAAAACGTATTAAAACGAACGAAAACGTATGAAAACGGACGAAAACATATGGAAACATATGAAAACAGACGAAAACGTATGAAACAAACAAAAACAGACGAAAACGTATGAAAACAGTAAAAAACGTATGAAAGTGAAAAATGTAAACTAAATAAGTGAATTAAAAAAAAAGTTAAATTAAAAGAAAAGTGAATTAAAAAAAATACTAGAAAGTACAACAAAAAAGGAAAAAAAATGAAAAACTACATGAAAGTACAACAAAAAAGTAAAAAAAAAAAGAAAAAACATTAATAAGAAAGACAAAGAAAAAAAAAGGGGGAAAAAAAGCTACGTGAAAGTACAACAAAAAAGTAAAAAAAGAAAAAAACAATAATAAGAAAGACAAAAAGAAAAAAAAAAAAAAAAAAAAAAAAAACATGAACTTATGTTTCCCCATTTAATTTTAGGTTAATCACAACTATTAAATTAAACTAGATAGATGGTGAAGATTTGTCTTTTGGTATGCATCAAATTTAAAGTATGCAAAATAAATGCCTCTAGATTATTAATCAACCAACTTATAAAATTATGTTAAAGATGCCATCATGACAATGACATTGAAGGCCCGTTTCACGTGTTATTATTGTTACATAAGGCCATTGACCACGCGTGAAGAAGAAAAATGGAAATGAATTGTGCAGAACACTGAACGGAAAAATGAGAGTGCGTTGTAGGGCAGGTTCAATTTTAAGTGTGGTATATGCAAACTGTAAAAAAATCTGATAATCACTACGATGAAAGGTGGTGAGAAGGGATGTTGATGTGGCTTAGCATGAGTGATCACCACCATTACAGTGATGATCTATAAACTTTTATAACTAGATACTTACACCAATCATATAACCTATTAGGAATCTTTCAAAAAAAAAATATAACCTATTAGGATCATGCCACATGTTTTTAGATCAACAATTAGGTCTACAATTAGGTCCATGTATTATTTCTCTAACTTTAATAAGGTTCATTTCCATTTCTATCGTAAACTTTATATTTTTATATATATTTGGTGAAAATTATCTAACCTTTCATTGTGATTAAAAAAAAGGCCCTTAAACACTTGTTGGTAAGCACTTTGATTAAAGGTGTTGGAAGAAATCTAACAAATAGATTTTTGAGTCACGCATCAAGAACAACTCCAACAACTTGACTAATAGTTATGATCCTATAATGAGTTAATGCCGGGTGGCAACAACACACACGAGATTTTATGTTGAGCTAAAGTACAACTAATATTACACACTAATATTCTAACAAAAGTAATTAAAGAAAAGACAAGAATTTGAGTAATGATCCTAATTCCTAACCTATTACTTCGTACTAAGCAGCCCAGCATATAGATAAAACTACATTCCAACTGGCCCAACGCCCCAACCTCTAGATACAAATCACAAATGTAATGCTTTACGTTTCTGAGCTTGTCTAATGTAATTGTATCTCTGTACATTAGTTATGTATGTCAACCTATTTAATCCCGACTTAGATATTACTTTCCCCAACTCATCTCGACTTGTTACCTAAACGACACTTTAAGCGCTTACATGTGTATACTAATTGTTATTAAAATATGATTAACAGGTGGGCCCAAGATTAACCGCCGACAGGGAAAGATTCCCACCCAACAATGTACTAATGACGTTAGCTGGAGCTGGGCTGTTATGGATGGGATGGGCTGGTTTCAATGGGGGTGACCCATACTCTGCCAACATTGACTCCTCGATGGCTGTACTCAACACCAACATTTGTGCCGCGACAAGCCTCCTCGTTTGGACCTGGCTCGACGTCATTTTCTTTGGTAAACCATCTGTCATTGGTGCAATCCAAGGTATGATCACTGGGCTTGTTTGCATTACACCCGGTGCAGGCCTTGTTCAAGGATGGGCTGCAATAATCATGGGTGTTTTATCGGGTAGTGTCCCGTGGTTCACAATGATGGTGGTTAACAAAAAGTGGACTTTATTACAGAAAGTGGACGATACACTTGGTGTCGTCCATACTCATGCAGTTGCAGGGTACCTCGGTGGCATCCTTACTGGGATTTTTGCAGAGCCCACTTTATGCTCATTGTTTTTACCAGTGACGAACTCACGTGGGGCCGTTTATGGTGGTTCGGGCGGTATGCAGATATTGAAACAGATTGTTGGTGGTGGGTTTATTATTGGATGGAATATAGTGGCAACGTCGATAATATGTATAGTGATCGGTTTGGTTATTCCTTTAAGGATGTCAGATGATCAGTTGTTGATAGGTGATGATGCTGTACATGGTGAAGAAGCATATGCATTGTGGGGAGACGGTGATAATGCTCCACACGAGCTCTGATAACACAACTGTTGTATCAAGTCATTAGGTTGACATGGAATGGACTCTCTCGTGTACGTGTGTTTATAAGTGACCGAGTACTTCAGTATTTAAATGTTTATGGATTTTAATAGTTTGTTTGTATTATATCAGCAAGAATTCATCTGGATATACTTTTTTGTTGTCGTACAATGTCTAAATTTATTTGAATACATCTACACTTAAATGTACATCTTTTAGTACATAACGGAACTTGATCTAAAGAGCTATGAGAGTGGATATAAGAAGCTGAGAAGAGCATTTATTATATATAGGCTTATTCCACTCTCGCGATCAAAAATAGTACTATGAATTTGAATATATATACAGAAGATACGCTCACATTTCTGATAAAATATGGCTAATCTTACGAAGCTCTTTTAGAGCAGCCATGGCAGTCATTTGACCTCTATCTACCAGTGCCTTCTTTGATAAGTTATCGACTTGACCTGTTTCACCCTTTTCATGCTGGAACATCGATTCAATCATCTGAACATTGTGTAATAAATTCTGTCATAAATGGAATTTTGGACAATAATAACAAAAAACTTCCATTATAACGTGCAAAAAGCCATGTTTACTTATAAATGGGTCAACTTGGGTTACATCTGTATCTTATGGGTCAAATGGCTAATATATGCTCTACAAAATTAGCAAATGGGTCGAAATCTGTTGAAAGTGTATTCTTTTGATCCAGAATGTAAAAGGTCCTCAATCATCATTGAAATAGTATGTTTTTACTATTTAAGTGCGTAAATTTAGCATTTCATAATTTCTTTTAAAAGATTAGGAATGTCGAACCCGTTTTAACTCACAACAATCAGCCATTTTGATCCAAACACATGTATTGATGAAAGCAAAAAAATGACTTAAAATAATACCTGAAGATTTTCGACCATAGATTGGCCGAGGTTTTTCAAAGAGGACATCTTATTCTGGTTCACATGTTCTTCTTTGTTCGTTACATCCGTTACAGAACCCCCCAAACTCCAAACATATAAGTTGAATTTTTGACTTTATTGAGATTCTAACTAATCTTACTGAACATATAAGTTGAATTAAGCTGCAAATAAGCTATATTAGGCTACAAAGTCTGATTTTGAGTTGAAGTGGTGAGGTTTCCACTCCAAACTCCAAACAGTTAACAGATAAGAGGGATTTGAGAGTGAATTTTGACTTTCTTGTGTTCCACAACTGAATTTTATGTAAGATGACACTTTATATTACCCTAAGTGATAAGTTTGAGCAAGTTTTGACCACAGAAAACAACCAAAACACAGTCAAGTGTTCTAATCCAAACACCCCTATACCATCTGTCATGTAGGATTTTGCAAACAAATCAAAACAATTTATCATGAAACTGATTATGCCAGTTCTAATATGATATAATGAGTTGAGATGAACAATTAAACAACCATAATAACAACAATACATCAATAATCTAGATTTTGCTAAAAATATGGTGAAAATGAGAAATTATAACAACTATGGATGTTAAAGAACAAGCATGCAACATAAAGCTATATTATGACTAAAATACTCCTAAGAAAGACAGAAACATAGAAATAATTAGCTAACAAACTTTTCTACAATAAGAAGCAAAAAATGAGATTTAAATTTACAATGGATTTTCAACTCAGAACCATGGACTAAAGACCAAGAACACAATCTATTGCCTCCCTTGAGGCTCTAAACCATGAGAATCCAGAATGACCAAGATCCTTTGCTTCAATTTACTTCCACAGTGATTTTTGTATTTTTTTACTATTTTTCTTGATTTTTTGGAATTTTTGAGTTACTAACTAAAACTATTTAAAATGCTTGGAAACTTGAAGAATACTTATGATTAAGCTAAAATGAGCTTAATCTAACAAGAACAAACAGCTTATGGAAAATCTAAATGAATTTGTCAAATTCACTTGAATATACCAATTTTGAATTTATAAAAGAAACACTGAAATTAATGATGAGATTAGTTCCAAGTACACAAGGTAAGCTGATTACAACAGAATTTGATGAAAGATTACAACTTGAAGACAATTTTACACTAATACGACATTATAAATTATACTACAACTAATACTACTCTAACTGGCTCCTTCTTTCTCCTCTTTCTTTGACTTTTATAACTCCTTGGAAGTTTCCTTGGCTTTCCCACTTGATCTGGACCATTGATTTGGTCAAAGAAATCCTAGCCTTCAAAATATGATTTTGGCGCCAAAATGCCCACTGGCAGTTAGATAACTTGGAGGATTATCAAAGCAATTAATGCTTATTGTCTTTTGTGTTTGGAGGGGGGGGACAAGTAGTCGGAAAGATGAGGTGGAAGGATGGGGGAGGTGGAGTGTGCAGGGGAGTAGCAGGGATCAAGTTGGAGGGGAGAGTGGAGGTCAAAGGGGTTGTTTGACCGGATTTTTAATATCAAAAAGGGACGGGGTGTTTTTTATTTAGGGAGTGGGCCGGGAGGAGTGGATTGGGCCAAGGGGATATAAAGTTGGGTTTTTTTTGGTGTTTGGATTGGGTTTATGTTTTGGTTTGGGTTGTGTTTGTTTATAATAACACTAAGGATCCGTTTGGTTTTATAAGCTACAAAAGCCCAAGGACCAAAATTGTAATATGCTGAAAGTTGAAGGGTTGAACATGACACATTCCAAAAGATATTAAAAGGACCAAAATTGCCATATTCAAATAACCAAAGGACCAAAAAATGTTATTATTTCAAAATTAGAATTCCCGGGGGTATTTTCTGCCAAGTTTCAAACTTCAGGGGCCAAATTGTAAATTTTCCAAATTCTTCACCCAAGGACTCATTTTGACTTCTTGTGATTTCCCAAGGACCAAAATTCACTTTTTACCAAGAAATATTTCCCAGGGACCAAATCTGTCAATTTCTGAAATTCCAGGGACCAAAATTGTAAATTTCTAAAACTTTTAAGATTTTTCACCAAAGGACTAAATATGCCACTTTATGATTTTAAAAGGACCTTTGGTGATAATTTTCCATATTTTGAATGACCAGGGACTAGTTTTAATATTTTATGAAAGTTGGGGGACTGAAACTGCCAATTTTGCAAACTTTGTACATTTTTCATTTGTTTTTACTCATTTTGCATCTAAAACATATAAAACACAATTTTGGAATATTTTCAGTATTTTGATGTATTATTGAGTGTTTTTGTATATTTTGCAGTTCAGATTTGACCAAAAATGATGAGTGTTTGAGCACTCATCAGTAACTTGCTTGAACGTCTTAAAAAACATGAACCGATGTGTACTAGGTTTTTATGGTTGTATTTAATGCATAAGCAAATTCTAGTGATCCCATGTTAGGAGCTTCTTAGCCGGCTCGACATACGAGTGAAGTAGGCGCTTATAGGATTGGGGAAGTAAGTACGCCACCCCATGAATGGTATTAAGGAATACAATCCGTCATCCACGCAACTGTAACAAGTAATTAACCTATAAAAGATATCTAGGGAGTAGTGAAATCTAAGTAAACACAATTCTCCCATATATTGCTCACACCTCTAGCTTAATTTAGTTTATTTTCATTTTTGTTATTTTATTTTGATTGCATCTTTAGTCATTGGGTTAGTTGACTAGCAACTAATTCCGCCCACTCCTTAAAAAACCGAGATTTTTAATTGCTTTTATAAAAATATAAAAATACAAAAAGAATCATCCCTCACCTCTAGACCTAGTTCTTAGGTTTTCTAATCCTAGCGACACTATTCCCAAGTTGAACGATCAATCCCCCGGTACTTGTCACTATACTATACTACAATGATCAGGTACACTGCCTGGTGGGGGTTGTAAGCTTCTCGAGATCCCTCGAGAGGTAAAGCCTGGTATAATTCCCACGCATCAATGGTAGCGGTTGATTCAAAAATTTTTAGGTGGTCATCAAAATCACCTGTTCCATCATAAGTTTTAACATTAGCGGGCATGCGCCTTCTCTTATTTTCTGAGAAATCGCTGATGCGCCGAGTGAATCCATCAACCTTTTGGCGGCGCCAGGGACGGGACATATCTTCGTCCTCCTGGTTGCGATATCTTCTCCTGGACTTCTAGTGTCCTGTTTCTTTGTCCTCGTTGTCCGAGGAGTCACTTGAGGATGAGCTTACTCTTTTGCGGTGCTTGCGTCGACTTTCCTCGGAATCCGAGCTTGAAGGGCTCTCGCTTAGGGAGCGCTGTCGCCCAAGTCTATCATGAACCCTGCGACTACCAAGCCTTGGAGGGCTTTCACTTGGGGAGCGTTGTCGCCCAAGTCTATCATGAACCTTGCGACTACCAAGCCTAGTGTGGACATTGGTATGCCATCTATCGTCTTCATGCTCCTCCAGGTACTGTAAGTCAGGTGCTTCATCATCCACAACTTTCTTTTCGACCCTGGTGAACACTGGGAGTCGGCGGCTATCCTTCTCGCGCCTCTCCTTTTGGTGACGCGGTGGAGATGCTTCATACTCAGGGTCGAAGTTGAGCCGGGCTTGCAGGCTCTGACTTGACCTCTTTTTCGCTTCTTCTTGCATGAGGGCAGCAAAGGTTTCGTAGCTTTGAGATACGAAATCTCTTGGCGCTAGCTCAGGCGAGACCCCTTCTAGCGCGAGGATGTCTGTTTCCGAATTAGGACCCTTGTCCCGATCAGGCGCACGTGGCAGCTCGATGGGGTCTGTTTCTGGCACTGTTTGGGGGGGGGGGGGGTTTGGTGAAAGGAGTGCGCTGTAGATCTTCCGCCCTAGTGGTTGTCGTAGTGGCCAGGGTAATCCCTGTGAGCAGTTCTACTGTCGGAAAAGATCAGATCTGAGCCTGATCCTTGGTGCCTAGGGGCACTGGTTGTTCCAGAGGCCTGTTTATGGGTTGAATCACCTGATACGTGGGAATCGTACCAGGCTTTACCTCTCGAGGGATCTCGAGAAGCTTACAACCCCCACCAGGCAGTGTACCTGATCGTTGTAGTATAGTATGGTGACAAGTACCGGGGGATTGATCGTTCAACTCAGGAATAGTGTCGCTAGGATTAGAAAGTCTCTTAAACTAAGTCTAAAGGTGAGGGATGATTATTTCTTTATTTTTATGTTTTATAAAAGCAAGTAAAATCTCAGTTTTTTTGAAGAGTGTGCGGAATTAGTTGCTAGCCAACTAACCCAATAACTAAAGATGCAATCAAAATAAAATAACAAAAATGAAATGAAACTAATTATACTAATGCGGTGTAACAATAATGGGGAAAGTTGTGTTTACTTAGGTTTCATTACTCCCTAGATATCTTTTACAGGTTGATAGCTTGTTACAATTGCATGGATGACGGGTCGTATTCCTTAATACTAGTCGTAGGGCCATGTACAATATTCCCTAACTCTATAGGATCCTACTTCACTCCTATGTCAAGCCGTTAGAAGCTCCTAACATGGGATCATTAGAATTCTCCTACGCATTAAATACAACCAAAAATCATAGTACACCTCTGATCATGTTTCTTAAGACGTTCAAACATGTTACTAATGGAAGTCTGCCAGTTTTCTTAAGCCTAACATCTAATACAATCATCCGTAACAACTATAAACAAACAATCAACCCATAATTAACATCTAGGTTTCACTACATCTAAGGAAACACAAAAGAGATCTAGCCGTGCATGTTAAATTGAAGACAAATGTAAGATATATTCAAGCAACACATAGACATATTGAGTGAATTGAAAGAGTACTTATCTCAAATAGAACATGAAAGTTTCAAAGGGTTGAAACCCTTGAAAAAGCTGGAAAATTTGACCTAGGGTTTTTCCCTCAAAGTTGCACACACTAATGAATGAAAATTGGAAAACTATATATAGATAATACAGGGTGAAGGCGTCATGTATAAACATGTGACGCCGTCAACTCGCCGCCTATAATAAAATCGTATTGCCTAGATCTGATTTTGACGCCATCATGTAGGAATTTCTTCTGGGCCGTCACTAGCAAATGGACCATGACGGCCTAGGTGATGCCGTCATCTCCAATGCACAAAACATTCTGGACCGTCACATGTATCTTCCACTTCCACCTCTTTTGTTACTCTTGACGCCATCACTTGGAGACTCTTGACACCGTTAGGTACTGTTCCTAGCAGGGAAAATTAAGACTTTGCCGTTTTCTTCACTTTTATGCTCCAAAAACGTCCAAAATGCTTCCTTTTCCAGATTTCATACCAAAAGTACCTAAAATGACAAAAGGAACGATTTAGGGTAATATTTGATCAAATAAATTCAAATTCGGGCTTAAAAGACCCCCTAAAAACGGTTCATTTTTCGCCTCATCAAATACCTTTACACTTGAGATTTGCTTGTCCTCAAGCAAATATGCTTTTATTCTAATCTTAGTACAAGTTAGGGGTCATTTAACACTAATATAAAAGTAATTACAACATATAATCGTTCCACTAAAGACCAAAGACAAGCACGGAGGTCATACACTAGCACCTCACAAATAGTGTTTAGATACTCACATCTCTCGGGTGTAATAAAGTATGTATCACAATATGGAAATGGAAAACATCTCTCACTACCTGTCATAGCAAAATAGATTACCATATGCTTGGGAAATGATCAAACCTCCACCACTTGGCATAAGCACCTAGGATAAACTATCAAAGAGGTCTTTTAAAAGGGTTATAAAGTTAGGTGTAGGGATATGGAATACACGGTTTTGTTGGATAAAGGCAATATTTACTGGTGGCGAGTTAATCATCTTGGTTAATTACATGTACAATATGGCGTTGCTAAGCCAAGACTAGACTCGACTTAAGCTAATGAATCAAAAATAACAAAAACTTAAAACAAACATAAAATGAAACGGGATGGTAGTCCGTATGTTTTTTCTTTTTTCTTTTTCTATTTTTTTTTCTTTTTCTTAATTTTTTTTATACACTCTTACCCTACCATCCAAAATAATACATCATAGGGAATGTACATTCCCCTTACACTTGAATTTTTACATACTTTACAAATGACTCGAATCAAGATAATCAAAACACTTGGAGTACTTTTAAGATTAACGCACATATGGAGGTAATAAATGATGTTCTTCCCCATTACTCCATAACATAAGTACTTTACCCATGAGTCCCAATCGTCCCAAAACAATATGTACAAGATATGACTTGATTTAGCAACCATGTAATCAATTAGATAATTAACTAAGGGTTTAAACATGTAACAATAATGCACTAAAGATGAGTGCATATACGGAAGGCTAAGGCGATTTGGTTGTACATTTGGGTGGGTTGTAACAAATTCTTCCTTTAAGTAAGATGCTTAAAGTTAGAAACGAAAAGATAGGCTCGGAGGGGTGTACTAGGTGTTTCGTGTACTAAAAATGAGTACAACACTAAGGTGTGGGAAAAATTAATTGACTTTACTAGCCAAGTAATATGACTTAAATAGTCAAAGTAATTATGATACGGGTTTAACACAAGGATGACCCTAATGCCTCTTATCATGTAGTAAATCCTACACGAATGTAGTCTCACCAGCGGTCTTGGGATGCATCACTAACGCAAGTTCTAGAATCTAAATACTACCGGTACACTCATAAGCACTAATAGTAAATGCTTTTCCTATCAAATCTAAAGGGGAACCTCACATACTTGGGTGGAAAATTTTTCTGAATAGTACGATTTTTGTGCTAGTCATACAACTCCTATCCATGAGACGCTTGCTAAGGCTAAAGTTTCACTCCTAAATGTTGTAAAAAAAATAAAATTTGGCGCTGAAATTACACTAACAAATATTTCTCTTAGTTTTATTACACACCTACCATCAAACAAACAAACTCAAGTGCAATGGTATCCTATAAGGTATCATCATTTACCCTCTCCTTACACTTAGGATGAACATTGTCCTTAATGTTCAATTAAAGAATGTAAAAGTGAAATAGGTAAAAGAATGAAAGCAAATACTCCCCTGATTCGTTCTGTGTGGATAGTGTGGTAACAAGGTTAGATCTTCCTCCAAGAAAATGAACATTCAAAGCTTCCCTTCCAGAAAAATAAATCATCTTCTTGTCATACATAACCTGTTAAACGTGAGAAAACAAACAAGGCAACCTCGCATAAAATCGGCGGCAATCTATATATACTAACAAGTCCTAGAAAACAAATTAAGATATAATGCTTGTGGAATGAATGTTTGCAGATCTCCTGGAGTTTATAAAACTAAAGAATTAACAAAAACTTTAAGACTCCGTTAGAAAAACAAAACTCGCAAAATTTCCTGAATTTTACACATGACGCCGTCAGGTATTAATTCCTGACGCCGTCAGAAGTGACCTGCAGAAATCTTTATGTTAAGTTTCCGGAAAATTTCTAGAAAAACTTATGTCCTACTTCCTGGAAAATCCTGCAAAACATCATTATGACTCGATACAAGCATTTGACTCTAACAAGTACTAATACACATGTCCATTTAATATTGTGGCGAATCAAGATCAATTTCATTCTTAGAAACAAATTTGGGGTTTCCCCTTACACTTAGCTTTTGCAAAATACCTTTATATGAAGTTAAGACGAAGTTAAACAACAAAATAAAGCATTTTCACAATTTTAGTTTGAAACATGATCTACCAACAATAAAAATAAAGCATGCATACGGAAGCAAATAACAATCAAACAATTAAAAATCACACAAAACATGGGTTGCCTCACAAGAAGCGCTTTTCTTTATTTTACGAGTCTTGTAGCTAGACTCAAGGTCATGGGTTATCGTGTGTCGCTTATGCTCACATATCCAAGGGTGAGCCATCTAATAGTCACCTCATCTTTCTTATAGTCATCACTTAGCTCTAAACATCCGCGATAATACCTTTTATTCTTTTCATGAGGATATTTAAGCCCTTTTCTTTTATCATTCTCACTTAGCATTTCTAGGGGTGGATACCTACTACATTTCTCCATAGAAAAATCCTTGAACCTAGGGTGTGCACGGGGCATTTGGTAAACAAAATCTTCATCCCCATCCGAGAATGTAATTAACTCTTCCATAAGTTTTTCATCAAGGTTGGTTAACCTTTTGAAGGGTTTCCCAAACACAACTTGGTTTAACTTACTATTGATAAAATCTCCTAGATTCTCCATAACCATGAACTCAGCAAGATAAACAAAGCTTACTACAAACACATGCAATGACATTGCCCTAGCAATAATATTATCTCCTTTGTATTCTACCTCATCTACCATAATTTTATTGTATTCACTACGCGAGATTATGTTCATTGGTAGAGATGAGTTAAGGTAGGCATCAAAGCACCTAAATCCAATTTTACAAGGAAATTGCATATTAAATGGGTTATCATTCTCAATCCTTGTTTTAGGGTCGACATACCTAAGAGGGTCCACTTCGTCATCCATCCTATCCTCATTAATTACGTCACCATCATCTAGGTCCTCATCGGAGTCCGAATAGTAAAAAGGACTAGCCCTATGGTCATCATCATGATCGGACTCCTCCATCTCCAAATTATTGTCAAAGTGATGGTTAGGCTAGAGGTTAGGTGGGTTCTCATTTTCCACTAAGGGGATTGGGGCGGGCATTTGGAAAATCCTACGACGAAAAACACGAATAACAGGAATCAAACGATCAATGTTATTGTTATTCATCTAGTTAGTTTACGAACAAAGGAAACAAAGAAATAAGATAAACTAAAGAGAACCTAAAAATAAAAATAAAATCTTACTAGAAAGGAATCTAGCGAGTATACCTAATAAAAATAAATCCTAACCTAGACAATAACTATTCCCCGGGCTGCGGCGCCAAAAACTTGATACGTGGGAATCGCACCAGGCTTTACCTCTCGAGGGATCTCAAGAAGCTTACAACCCCCACCAGGCAGTGTACCTGATCGTTGTAGTATAGTATAGTGACAAGTACCGGGAGATTGGTCGTTCAACTCAGGAATAGTGTCGCTAGGATTAGAAAGTCTCTTAAACTAAGTCTAAAGGTGAGAGATAATTATTTTTGTATTTTTATGTTTTATAAAAGCAAGTAAAATCTCGGTTTTTTTGGAGAGTGAGCGGAATTAGTTGCTAGCCAACTAACCCAATAACTAAAGATGCAATCAAAATAAAATAACAAAAATGAAATGAAACTAATTATACTAATGTGGTGTAACAATAATGGGGAAAGTTGTGTTTACTTAGGTTTCATTACTCCCTAGATATCTTTTACAGGTTGATAGCTTGTTACAATTGCATGGATGACGGGTCGTATTCCTTAATACTAGTCGGGACGTGTACAATATTCCCTAACTCTATAGGATCCTACTTCACTCCTATGTCGAGCCGTTAGAAGCTCCTAACATGGGATCATTAGAATTCTCCTACGCATTAAATACAACAAAAAATCATAGTACACCTCTGATCATGTTTCTTAAGACGTTCAAGCATGTTACCAATGGAAGTCTGCCAGTTTTCTTAAGCCTCACATCGAATACAATCATCCGTAACAACTATAAACAAACAATCAACCCATAATTAACATCTAGGTTTCACTACATCTAAGTAAACATAAAAGAGATCTAGCCGAGCATGTTAAATTGAAGACAAGTGTAAGATATATTCAAGCAACACATATACATATTGATTGAATTGAAAGAGTACTTATCTCAAATAGAACATGAAAGTTTCAAAGGTGCTGAGGCGAAAAATGATCCATTTTAGGGGGTCATTTAAGCCCGGAATTGAATTTATTTGATCAAATATTGCCCTAAATCGTTCCTTTTGTGATTTTAGGTACTTTGGGAGAGAAATCTGGAAAAGGAAGCAATTCGGACGTTTTTGGAGCATAAAAATGAAGAAAACGCCAAAGTCTTAATTTTCCATGATGGGAACAGTAGGTGACGGCGTCAAGAGTAACTCCCTGACGGCGTCAAGAGCAAAATTCCATGACGGTCCAGTACATATTTGACGGCGTCATGAAGTAGGGCGTCAAGAGTAAAAGTCATGACGGCCTGGAAATGATTATCACGTGACGGCGTCAAATGTAGATCAAGGCAGTCCGAGAAGAGTTTTGGCGGCGAGGTGACGACGTCACAAGTTTAGTCTTGACGCCGTCAGACCCCTTTTCCTATATATAGTTTTCTAATTTTCACATTAACAAGAGGGAAGTTTTGGAGAAACCCTAAGTGCGAACTTGGTGCGAATTTTACAGGTTTTTCAAGGGTTCCAAGCCCTTGATACCTTTCATGTGTAATTGAGATAAGTGTTCTTTTAATTCAATCAATATGTCTATGTGTTGGTTGTCTATATCTTGTTCTTGTCTTAATTCCATCATGCTAGGCTAGATCTATCTTGTGTTTGCTTGGATCTAATGAAACCTAGATGTTAATTATGTGTTGATTACTTGTTTATACTTGTCTTGGATGAATGATTTATATGTTAGGCTTAAGAAAACTGGCAGATCTCCAATTGGTAACATGCTTGAACGTCTTAAGAAACATGAACCGACGCGCACTAGGTCTTTATTGGTTGTATTTAATGCATGAGCCACTGTTTATAATCCCTATGGTTGTGCTGGGCATGGTATAGGAGGAGATAAGAGCTCATAGAATTGGGGAGTTAAGTGTGCCACCCCATGAATGGTATTAAGGAATACAATCCGTCATCCATGCAATTATAACAAGTAATTAACGTGTAAAAGATGTCTAGGGAGTAGTGAAATCTAAGTAAACACATTTTCTCCACTTATTGCTCACAACTTTAGTATAATTTAGTTTATTTTCATTTCTAGTATTTTATTTTGATTGCATCTTTAGTATTGGGTTAGTTGATTAGCAACTAATTCCGCCCAAATCCTTCAAACCCGAGATTTTTACTTGCTTTCTAAAAAATATAAAATACAAAAAATAATCATCCGTCACCTTTAGAACTAGTATTTAGGTTTTCTAATCCTAGCGACACTATTCCTAAGCTGAACGATCAATCCCCCGGTACTTGTCACTATACTATACTACAACGATCAGGTACACTGCCTGGTGGGGGTTGTAAGCTTCTCAAGATCCCTTGAGAGGTAAAGCCTGGTGCAATTCCCACGCATCAAGTTTTTGGCGCCGCAGCCCGGGGAATAGTTATTTTCTAGGTTAGAATTTCTTTTTATTAGGTCTACTTGCTAGATTCCTTTCTAGTAAGATTTTATTTTTATTTTTAGGTTCTCTTTAGTCTATCTTTTTCTTTGTGCCTTTGTTAGTAAATCAAATTCATTGACTATTCCGTTGACCATTATGGAAAAAGCGAATCCACCCTTTCCCCTAGAGAAGTGGCTTTGTTGCGTGAACAAATTGAGAGTGAGATTAGGGAACTTAGGGAGCTTAATAGTTTGATCAAGGTTGAGCTCGAACATGCATTTAGTGACCTAGCGACCGCCTTGTACTCAAATGAGGACCTAGGGCCTAATGACTTTGTGAATGTTATTGAGGGACTTGAAGAGGGGGAAATAGATCCGAAGCTTAATGACTATTTTAATCTATACCCCACTAAGGAGGAGATTGCATATTATAATAATCTTATTGATAACCCGCGATCTCCTTTCACCATAATTGAACCTAAGATCAAGAGAGGCGATCCTAAGAATGCTAAGATACCATGTATGATTGGGTATAGGCATGTTAGCAATGCTTACATTGACTTTAAATCTCCAATCAACATTATGTCCTCAACTGTTTATAATGATATAGTGATAACAAGACTTGAACCTAGAAAAGAGCCCAAATACCCCAGTGGAGTTTGTAACTTTGTCGGGAGAGTCAAAGGTCTCCATGTCTTTGTTGGTAATTTCACCTTTGTCACCGACTTTATGATTGTGGAAGATCTTGCTAATG
Source organism: Artemisia argyi (assembly GCA_030686995.1). NCBI lineage: Eukaryota > Viridiplantae > Streptophyta > Magnoliopsida > Asterales > Asteraceae > Artemisia > Artemisia argyi. The sequence continues at coordinate 30,262,595 of CM060708.1, forward strand.
TTATTGATTGTCGGTTATCAAATGTTGTGTTTGGCAAACCGTTTGTTGAGGAGTCTAAGTTAGAATATGATGAGATAGAAGGAACGATCCGATTTGCAAGTAACACCGATAGTATCACTTATAGGATGCCTAATAGGATGAAAGAATTTCGCTTTATATCCCGTTTTGATAAAGACAACGTTGGTGCTTTTGAGGACACTAATGAGGAGGATAAGAAAAAGGGCATGGATTATGTATGGGAAAAAAGGAGTCTTTATTACAAAGATTGCTTGGCCCTCGGACCAAGGTATAAAGTCGATAAAGAATTTGCCCAAATGATTATGGGGGCAGTTGAGAAAAAGGTGATTGGTTTCTACAAGGAATATCTACAATCAGAGAGTGGAACCAATGATGAGGTCACGTAGTAACCCATGACCTTAAGTCTAGCTACAAGACCCATAAATAAAGAAAAGCGCTTCTTGGGAGGCAACCCATGTTTTGTGTGATTTTATTTTGTTTGTTTGTTATTTGCTTCCGTATGCATGCTTAATTTTTATTGTTGGTAGATCATGTTTCTAAACTAAATAGTGGAAATACTTTACTTTGTTGTTTTGGCCTAGTCTTAACTCCACCTAAAGGTATTTTTGCAAAAGATAAGTGTAAGGGGAAACCTCAAATATGTTTTCAAGAAACAAACCGATCATGATTTTCCACAATATTAAATGAACATGTATATTCGTATTTGTTAGAGTCAAATGCATGTATTGAGTCATAATGAAGTTTTGCAGGATTTTCCAGGAAGTAGGACCAAGTTTTTCCAGAAATTTTCCGGAAACTTAACATAAGAATTTCTGCAGGTCACTTCTGACGGCGTCAAGTGTAAAAATCTGGAAATTTTACCAATTTTGTTTTTCTAACGGAGTCTTATGGTTTTTGTGAATTATTAAGTTTTATAATCTCCAGGAGATGTGCAAACTTCATTCCACAAGCATTATATCTTATCTTGTTTTCTAGGATTTAGTAACTTATATTGGATGCTGCCGATTTTACGCGAGGTTGTCTTGTCTATTTTATCAGGTTTTACAGGTTATGTATGACAAGAAGATGATTTATATTCTGGAAGGGAAGCTTTGATTGTTCATTTTCTTGGAGGAAGATTTAACCTGGCCACCTTATTATCCATACCAAACGAATCAGGGGAGTATTTGATTTCATTCTTTTTAACTTTTTCACTTTTACATTCTTTACTTGAACATTGGGGACAATGTTCATCTTAAGTGTAAAGGGGAGGGTAAAAAGATGATACCTTACATATGCACTTTCGCTTGAGTTTGTTTTGTTTAATGGTAGATGTGTAATAAAACTATGAGAAATACTTGTTAGTGCAATTTTAGCGCCAAATTTAAATTTTTTTACAACATTTAGGAGTGAAACTTTAGCCATAGCAAGCGTCTCATAGATAGGAGATTGTATGACTAGCACATAACCGTATATTCAGAAAAATTTTCCACCCAAATATGTGAGGTTTGCCTTTAGATTTGATAGGAAAAGCATTTATTATTAGTGCTTATGAGTGTACCGGTAACATTTAGATTCTAGAACTTGCGTTAGTGATGCATCCCGAGACCGCTAGTGAGACTACATTCGTGTGGTAGGATTTACTACATGATAAGAGGCATTAGGATTACCCTTGTGTTAAACCCGTATCATAATTACTTGACCATTTAAGTCATATTACTTGGCTAGTTAAGTCAACTAATTTTTTCCCACACCCTTAGCGTTGTACTCATTTTTAGTACACGAAACCCCTAGTACACCCCTCCGAGCCTATCTTTTCGTTTCTAACTTTAAGCATTTTACTTAAAGGAAGAATTTGTTACACCCCACTTAAATGTACAACCAAATCGCCTTAGCCTTCCGTGTATGCGCTCATTTTTAGTGCATTATTGTTATTTGTTAAACCCTAAGTTAACTATATAATTGATTACATGGTTGCTAAGTCGAGTCATATCCTTGCACATATTGTTTTGGGACGATTGGGACGATTGGGTAAGTACTTATTTTATAGAGTAATGGGGAAGAACATCATTTATTACTCCCATATGTACGTTAATCTTAAAAGTGTTGATTTTCTTAATTCGAGTCATTAGATTAGTTTATTGTAAAGTATGTAAAGATTCAAGTGTAAGGGGAATGTTCATCCCCTATGATGTATTATTTTGGATGGTAGGGTAAAAGTGTATGAAAAAAAAATAGAAAAAGGAAAAAGAGAAAAAAACATACGCACTACCATCCCTTTTCATTCTATGTTTATTTTATGTTTTTGTTATTTTTCATTGATTAGCTTAAGTCGAGTCTAGTCTTGGCTTAGCAACGCCATATTCTACATGTAATTGACTAAGATTGTTAACTCGCCACCAGTAAAACTTCCTTTATCCAACAAAACCGTGTATTTCATATCCCTACACCTAACGTTACAACCCTTTAAAAGACCTCTTTGATAGTTTATCCTACGTGCTTACGCCATGTGGTGGAGGTTTGATCCTTTCCCAAGCCTATGGTAATCTATTTTGCTATGACAGGTAGTGAGAGATATCTTCCGTTTCCATATTGTAATTTACACTTTATTACACCCGAGAGATGTGAGTATTTAAACACTATTTGTGAGGTGCTTGTATATGACCTCCGTGCTTGTCTATTGGTCTTTAGTGGAACGATTATTTGTTGTAATTACTTTTATATTAGTGTTAAATGACCCCTAACTTGTATTTTGACTAGAATAAAAGCGCATTTGCTTGAGGACAAGCAAATCTCAAGTGTAAGGGTATATGATGAGGCGAAAAATGATCCGTTTTTAGGGGGTCATTTAAGCCCGGAATTGAATTTATTTGATCAAATATTGCCCTAAATCGTTCCTTTTGTGATTTTAGGTACATTGGGAGAGAAATCTGGAAAAGGAAGCAATTCGGACGTTTTTGGAGCATAAAAGTGAAGAAAACGCCAAAGTCTTAATTTTCCATGCTGGGAACAGTAGGTGACGGCGTCAAGAGTAACTCCCTGACGGCGTCAAGAGCAAAATTCCATGACGGTCCAGTACATATTTGACGGCGTCACGAAGTAGGGCGTCAAGAGTAAAAGTCATGACGGCCTGGAAATGATTATCACATGCGGCGTCAAATGTAGATCAAGGCAGTCCGAGAAGAGTTTTGGCGGCGAGGTGACGGCGTCACAAGTTTAGTCTTGACGCCGTCAGACCCCTTTTCCTATATATAGTTTTCTAATTTTCACATTAAAAAGAGTGAAGTTTTGGAGAAACCCTAAGTACGAACTTGGTGCGAATTTTACAGGTTTTTCAAGGGTTCCAAGCCCTTGATACCTTTCATGTGTAATTGAGATAAGTGTTCTTTTAATTCAATCAATATGTCTATGTGTTGGTTGTCTATATCTTGTTCTTGTCTTAATTCCATCATGCTAGGCTAGATCTATCTTGTGTTTGCTTGGATCTAATGAAACCTAGATGTTAATTATGTGTTGATTACTTGTTTATACTTGTCTTGGATGAATGATTTATATGTTAGGCTTAAGAAAACTGGCAGATCTCCAATTGGTAACATGCTTGAACGTCTTAAGAAACATGAACCGACGCGCACTAGGTCTTTATTGGTTGTATTTAATGCATGAGCCACTGTTTATAATCCCTATGGTTGTGCTGGGCATGGTATAGGAGGAGATAAGAGCTCATAGAATTGGGGAGTTAAGTGTGCCACCCCATGAATGGTATTAAGGAATACAATCCGTCATCCATGCAATTATAACAAGTAATTAACGTGTAAAAGATGTCTAGGGAGTAGTGAAATCTAAGTAAACACATTTTCTCCACTTATTGCTCACAACTTTAGTATAATTTAGTTTATTTTCATTTCTAGTATTTTATTTTGATTGCATCTTTAGTATTGGGTTAGTTGATTAGCAACTAATTCCGCCCAAATTCTTCAAACCCGAGATTTTTACTTGCTTTCTAAAAAATATAAAATACAAAAAATAATCATCCGTCACCTTTAGAACTAGTATTTAGGTTTTCTAATCCTAGCGACACTATTCCTAAGCTGAACGATCAATCCCCCGGTACTTGTCACTATACTATACTACAACGATCAGGTACACTGCCTGGTGGGGGTTGTAAGCTTCTCAAGATCCCTTGTGAGGTAAAGCCTGGTGTAATTCCCACGCATCAAAAGGGTTGAAACCCTTGAAAAAGCTGGAAAATTCGACCTAGGGTTTTTCCCTCAAAGTTGCACACACTAATAAATGAAAATCGGAAAACTATATATAGATAATACAGGGTGACGGCGTCATGTGCAAACATGTGACGCCGTCAACTCGCCGCCTATAATAAAATCGTATTGCCTAGATCTGATTTTGACGCCGTCATGTAGGAATTTCTTCTGGGCCGTCACTAGCAAATGGACCATGATGGCCTAGGTGACGTCGTCATCTCTAATGCACAAAACATTCTGGACCGTCACGTGTATCTTCCACTTCCACCTCTTTTGTTACTCTTGACGCCGTCACTTGGAGACTCTTGACGCCGTCAGGTACTGTTCCCAGTAGGAAAAATTAAGACTTTGCCGTTTTCTTCACTTTTATGCTCCAAAAATGTCCAAAATGCTTCCTTTTCCAGATTTCACTCCAAAAGTACCTAAAATGACAAAAGGAACGATTTAGGGCAATATTTGATCAAATAAATTCGAATTCGGGCTTAAAGGACCCCCTAAAAACGGTTCATTTTTCGCCTCATCATCACCGCATGTTTTCTTCACCTGCGGAGTCCGCTGGTTTACGTTTCCGTGCTTCTTCATTCTAGTTCTTAGTGTGTGGTCCCACGGATGGCGCCACTTGTTGATACAAAAGTTGGGCGTTTCTTGTTTGGACTCCGGTTCCCGTATCAATTGGATTTGGATGCTTGAGACCTGCGCACTAAGAGAGCAAACAACACCGTTAGGCTTACCGTGAGATTGTCTCCCACGATTATCCTCTTGCGTGAGAGTAAGTAATCGGTTTAGGGTTTTAATGAAGAGTTAGGGTTATTAGATGATACCTTAATGACGGCCGAGATGCCCTTTATATACACACGATATTCTTGTTGGTTTCGTGTTCCTTACCCTTCGGCGTATCCCAATATATTCGGTTCCTTGATCCTTATCCCATAAATAAGAAATCTCATATCAAGACCATAAATAGTAGTTACAAATTTGGGCCCTTGTGAGCCCAAATCTTTATCATGATAGCCCACGCGTGATGGGCTTGGGTATTAGTAGTGTCCATTGGCCGGGTTCGTGACCCGAGTGCGGACTATACGTTATCAGTGTAAATTAATTGTTTGCTGGCTTGCTTGTTTATTGACGAACATGGACAACTTCTGATATGCTGTCCATTCTTTTTTATTATTTTATTTATTTTTTTAGAACATCAAATTTATACTACACCACCTATCTCACATGTCTTCAACGAGACTTGAGCCCATAACCTCTAGGTTGTCCATTCTTTTTATATATAATGCTTAGCATGCAATTACCCACATGACTGATTTATGTTGAGTTGGATCATCTCTCTCTCTATATATATATTTTCTCCTACGTCTCTCTAGATTTCATCCGATCAAGCTCCGCTCTATCTAAATATTTTTGGCGGTCAGTTTCGGCCGGCCGTCCGGATCTCCTTTTTACTTTTTCTTTCTTTCAATAAATATCCTTACCTACAGATTTGTCACCGCTCACTGCTGCCGTTCACTCGCCGTTCGCTGCCGCTGCTGCTGCTACTTTGCTCAGATCAGTTACTTCCCAGGCTCCTCTGCTCAGATCTGTTGTGGTCCGCTATCGATGGCTTGATACTGCTTTGGGTTTTGATTTTAGATCTGTTAGGTTTAGGTCTAGCTCCTTTTTGGATGCTTAGTTTTATCTTCTTTGTATGTTCTATGTACTTTATGTATTTTTGTCAAGCTACACCTTCATATGCTGTAGGTTGTCACAACTATTATGGTGTATGTCTTGTTTTGACTTAACTTGTTATGTTCGATGTAACTTGTTGTTTCAAATTTCCTCCATTTGTGAGGCGTGAAATGAAATCTATGTTAAAAAAAAAAAAAAAAAGATTTACGTTGAGTTTAATATATTCTTAACTATTATAGAGTTTCACGTAATGCATTTGACATTACAATTAAAAAAAGAGTAAAGATCATTTGAGGACCAAACTTTTTTTACATACTAAGGGACTAATCTCCACCCTCCATCTTTATTTGATCTAATGGATGAGATTAATCCCAACAATTTAAAAAACCCACTTTCATCCTTTTTTTTCAAATATTAATATCTTTCAAACCGTTAATCGTTAAGCGAAAAAAAATATACAGTTACGACGAGCATTTAATTATCTTTCTATAGATAGGCTAATTGATATATCTTCGACAAATTTTTTTTTTTTTTTTTTTTTTTTCACGTTTTTTTTCGTGACCGAAAAAATCATATATGATATTACATATCATATATGATATTATATGTAAAATCATATATGATATTGCATATCATTATGATATGCAATATCATATATGATTTTACATATAATATCATATATGATATTATATATGATATTATATGTAATATCATATATGATATTACATATCATATATGATTTTTTTTCCGGCCACGAAAAAAAAACGTGGAAAAAACGATTTTTTTTCTTTTCGAAAGTGTATCAAAGTGCCCGTCTATAGAAAGATAATTAAATGCCCGTCGCGATGGTGTAATTATTTTCGCTTAACGATTAACGGTTTAAGAGATATTTAAATTATAAAAAATGGGTGAAATAATAAAATGCTTTTAATCTCAACCATTGATTTCCTTTTTAGATGGATGGTGGGGATGAGTCCCTTGGTATGTGAGGAATGTTTGGTTTGTAGAATAACTCGACTCTTAGGGGGGAGGGAGTGGTCACCAAAGTTTACCAAATTGCCAAATTGCCACATCATCATCTACCAATCACAACCTTCCAACTCAAAGTTTACCAAAGTTTACCAAACTTTACCAAAATGGTGGCGGCGGTCACCAAAGTTTACCAAATCCACATTTTCCACATCATATTTTTTTAATACATATAATCCAACAAAAAATATATAAAATTAAAACATAACATTTTATTAATAACAAAAAAAAAGCATTACACAATACTTAAAAAAAAAACTACATAAAATTAAAACTACATAAAATTAAAACACACATTTCATCCGTTCTTATTCGCAAATACAATCTAAAACCAAATTTTCCATCCGTTCTTCTTCGCAATTTCCCGCTTGTCGTCAAGAACGGCTTTCAAGTGCTCTTCGTTGGTAATGTGATCATGGGGCTCGTAAAAAAACTTCATCTCGCGCTGTCGGTTCTTGAACTTTGCCCCGTCGAGTTGAGTTGCCAACAAATCCGCCGCCAACTTGTCCTTCTCGCGTTTCTCGTGCAAAAATTGTTGCTTGCTTTTTGCGTACGAGCTAATGTCTTCCGCGGCACTTGAGATCGAAGTGAAGGATGCGGGTTGCTTCTTCTTTGACTTCCTTGAATCATAAGAAGGGAAGGGGTCTTCATTCATGTCGGGCAAGATATTCTCGTTGCTTGCTGATTCATACTCTCCCGACTTTCTTTTCCCGCTTGTCCTCGAACCGCCAACTTGTTGAAAACAATCTTGCTCGAGCCATTTGTCATGCCCTTTCACAACCTCCCACGAAGCAACATGACCGAACTTTTTTTTTGTTTTTGTTCGGTAATCGGCGAATGCAACCTTCATTACATCCAAGTCGTTACACCCGCTTTTCTTAGCACGATCCTTCATGTAAAAAATAATTGACATGTTAAAAAAAAAATACGTCACATGTTAAAAAAAAATACGAGACATGTTAATAAAAAAAATACGAGACATGTTAATAAAAAAAATACGTCACATGTTAAAAAAAAAAATACGAGACATGTAAAAAAACAAAAAAATACCGCTTGTTGGTAAAAGCCGTTAAAAAGTCCCATGGCCGCGTTCAGTGTCTTCCACTTGGTATTCAAGCCATGAAATGTCCGTGAAGTTGATCCAAGAGTTGTCGTGTAATGCTCCAAAATCCGGTTCCAAAAACTATCACACCTTTGATCATTACCGAATTTTTTACATTCGGATACTTGAACCCATGCTTTCGCCAATGCAACCTCTTGCTCTTCCGTCCAAGTTTCTCGCGGCTTTTTTGTACCAACCTTTTTCTTGCCTCTTGCATCCACTTCTTGAACTTCTTCGTTGTCGTCTTCATCTTCCATTTCTAATAAAGTATAAATTGTAACAAATTATTAAACGATCCATAAAAAAAAAAAAAAAAAAAAACGAGACAAATTATTAAAGGAAAGAAAATATACCAAACGATTTTGGTTCTTGTGTCTCGGGTATGACCTCATCATCTTCACGATTGTTAAAAATACCAAGTTCGTCCAAATCCATCGACCTTGACATGTTGTAGAGTTGTGGATTCATCGGAGGATTGCCCATAAACAATAGATGTGGAGACGCGGGGTGTGGCACATAATATTGATTCGGGGATGGTTGAGAAAATTGATTCGGGGATGGTTGAGAAAATTGATTTGGGGATGGTTGAGATGCTTGAGAAAATTGATTTGGGGATGGTTGAGAAAATTGATTTGGAAGAAAATTTTGTGATTGCGGATAAACCAATCGACTAGGTTGGGATCGGGTTTGTTTGGGGTTAGCTATTTTTTTTGACTTTCTTGAATCCATAGTTGATTTGGAAGAAAATTATATGTATGTAGTTGTTTTGGGAAGAAGATGTGAAATGGTTGATTTGGGAAGAAGAAAATGGTGTATGTATATATAGTTAAAAAAAGGGATATTTTTTTTTTTTTCAAAAATTTGACCGTTGGTCCTTGGTTTCCACACAAACCATTCGGCAAATGTTACCGAATTTTTGTGTTGCCGATTTTTGCCGATCGGTGGCGGCGGTGTTGCCGATTTTTGCCGAGCTTTTGCCGAGCTTCACCGAGCCCACTCCCTCCCCTCTTAAAAAAATGCAAGAAATGAATATGGAATCTTTGAGAATTTATTAGCAAAACTACTATACGTAGGTTAAAATTTTTAAAATGAATTACACATTTGGGTAAGTCATGACTCATGATGCTAGACAGATACATATATTATTGTGATTAAAAATTAATAACACCAATTACAAAAAACAAACTTTTAATTTTGAAAAAGTAAACGTAGTCACATGATATTATGATGTAACATTTTCTTCTTCATATAATATCAACTCATACACACGAGAAGTCTACACTTCAACTTCAATATCCTCTCAAGCTTCGATCATGGCTACTTCAGTCTTGCCATCGGGTTACCAAACGTCGGCATCATCACCCGACTGGCTAAACAAAGGCGACAACGCATGGCAAATGATCTCAGCCACTCTTGTTGGCCTCCAAAGTGTCCCGGGCCTTGTGATCCTATATGGAAGTATAGTAAAGAAGAAATGTGCTGTGAACTCGGCTTTTATGGCACTCTATGCCTTTTCGGCCGTAGTAATATGTTGGGTTACATGGGGTTATAAGATGTCGTTTGGGGAGAAGTTGCTCCCTTTCTGGGGCAAGGCAGACCCGGCACTTGGTCAGAAGTTTCTTATCAAGCAGGCCGCCTTGCCTGCCTCAACCCATTACCAACACGATGGTTCGGTATGTGTATCCTATTGTTTTTTCATTAACATTTGACATAATTTGACGTTGACTTTAGATTTTTAAGTGGAGTGATGTGTTTATATGATGTCAAGACATAAAGACTTTATAGTATGAGATGTTGATATATACTGGTATTTGGTCTTTGTTTTCTTGATTTTAATTTAAGTTAAAATGATTTTAAGTTTTCTAAGTTCTAGCTTATGAATATAGTTTCACAAAAATAACATGTTACACTTATTCGTGACCATAATAAGAGTTAAAATACGAGTCATAAGTTTATCTAAACTTGATTAATTTGACATGTATTACTCGCTTTAAATTGGATTAATAAGAATTGTAAAAGTACATGATGTAATTTAAAATTTTGATTATGTAGTTGGAGACGGCGATGGTAACACCATTCTATCCAATGGCTTCGATGGTTTGGTTTCAATGCGTGTTTGCAGCAATAGCGTTGATCCTGTTGGCAGGCTCGTTGCTAGGAAGGATGAACATTAAGGCGTGGATGGCGTTTGTCCCATTATGGTTAACTTTCTCGTACACTGTCGGGGCTTTTAGCTTGTGGGGTGGTGGTTTCTTGTTTCATTGGGGTGTCATGGACTATTCGGGTGGTTATGTTATTCATCTGTCGTCCGGTGTCGCAGGTTTTACAGCTGCTTATTGGGTTAGTACTTAGTACTCTTCTACACGTTAAATTTCTGGTTTTATGTTTTTACATTCATATAAAAACATTTTTACAATTAAACAAGTACATGATGAAACGATGTTCGAGGGCTTTCAATTCCTTTTAGCTATGACCAATATATGCTTGTATAGTACAACTATGAAGTTAATTGGTTGAGACAAAAGACACTTTTGTAAACTTTACAATAACAATCATCACAGATTCGCAGTTAGCTGTGACGCCAATTTTTTGTTTGGTGCATGAACTTGCAATACATAATAAATAAATATTTCAGTATAATATCTCAAAGATGTAATCAGTTAAAACTTAAATATGGGTTGCGTGGCTAAATGACCCGTTAAACGTGAT